>CAMZMU010000070.1:35041446-35258160 GCA_947311845.1 Poa pratensis
AAATAAGATACCATGCTTGCGTTCATGTAGAGCAGATGGCGTACATGGACAAGGCTTAGGCGGCCATTGCGTATATAGTCGCGCTCAGCTGCATGTATCAAATGATTCATATCGATAAATAAGAGGAGCAGCAGCAATGGCAGTACATTTGTTCGAGGTCACCTGCAAAGTCTGCCATAACTTCATGCACGCCCGACCATTTAACCAGATGGTTAAGGTTTCTTAGAACTGATCATTCTCTATTTAGTATGTCATTTTTTTTTTACTGAAGTCAACGTACATATGTTTCTTAATGCGTGTACAGAGTTGGAGCTTGAAAATAAGAGTTTCCATATATACCACCCGATCATGATATATTCTTCTTAATTTTAACACATATGGAACATGCTCTGCAGTTTCTAAATAAATGACATGTTTTTAACTTGAAAGGAAAAGTCTGTACATACTACCAGATCATGATGTCAAATATATCAAGTTAGTCATCCATGTGACATATATCCTGAAAATTAGACACACTCAAAATCAATACGATGCTATCATGGCATCTCTTTTCTTAACCTTTAAAATCCATTATATTGCTCTTAGTGTACTTCTTCAGATAAGTTCTGTAAGTCTCCAAATCTTAATAAATGTATAATCTCTCTGCAAAATGCCATCGAAGTATGCCATCGCACATTTGGATGTAGGGCTTGACTTGCCTAAATAGATTAAAATATATGAATTTTAGTTGAATTTCCATCCATCGTCTTATGTAGCACTCACATCAACCCACTCTATTTCGCATGCTGCAAGTATTTATAATTCAGTTTCAAGTCTGGTGTTACCCACAGAGACCTCTTTTTGTTGAACAAGAATGAGGGTGTCATGTACCTACTCGAATTACCCTATATACACTACATTTCGAGGCTACATTGATGACTAAGAGACACTCTTTTATCAGTTATTTCACCCTGATTTGCTATCTTATGATCTAATCCTAGAAGTTGAAATCTAATAATTACCCTTGAAACTATTTGAGAGGCATTTATTAACAAGGCAAAGTTTTTGCTCGATTGTTTCGACCTCTATGTATTAACATATAACATTACACTTCCATGTTCTTGGATACAACCATTTTTTTCCTTTTCTTTTATCTATGTTTGTTAACATATTACATTTCTTTGATCTTGGATAGAACCAGATATTTATTTACTTTATGTACATTGATCAAGAAAATCAAGCATCAACTTTTCATGTCCGCTTGAGTATCCTTTCACTATCGTTATATATACACTTGGTTAATCATATATCGATCAATACATGCCTTTGTTTTTTTAAGTTGTATAAAACCCCGTAATATATAAGCTACCCATATAGAAGATGTGTAGCAGAGGCGGCTGAAGGTAAATCAATACTTTTGGCTGCATTATACTGCTCTTACGCCAAATATCTTGATGAATTTCTATGTAGAAATTAACTTTGTATAATATACCTCTAGAATTTTTAAACTTTGCAAGTATCATTTTCAGTAAAAAGTATGCTTCATTGCATATGCATATATTACTAACTTTGACAACAATTTTCTATATTCTACACCATCATGCATTATTCGGAATAATCATCTGTTATGGTTTTAGATTTTCTTAAATGTTTCATGTATACGCATGGGAGTTCTTCTCTATCAATTAATATAACATTGGAACTGTCTTTATTTTCATGGACAATATGTATCTTTAGGCCTCCACTCTTGCAGTACTGAAATTTCAGATTTAATACATTCATGTGTCATCATTATAAATTCAGAGCAAGGGAGATTATGCTATTGTAAATAATTAGGTAATGAATACTTTGAGTTTCTTCTGTTACAAAAATTTCAAAAGGTGTAGTTTCCCATACTTATATATTATTATATTCTCCTTTATCATTATTACTGTACACATTGTTTTCAAAACTCTTAACTTTGCATCTTCCCAAGTGTAGTTTATTCTTAATAGAAAATTTATGAGCAAGTTCGAATTTTTATACATGGTTCACTTATATAAAACTCCAAAAACATGGAATGTGAAAGTTGCAGTGTAAATGTTTCAAATAGTTTTATGTACGAGAAAGTTTGGTTTCTTGATATTGTTTTGTAACTATGGAGAATGGGCTCAAAGGGGTCTTCCGGATTGAATAACATCCATAGGATTTATCTAATAGTATGTGGTCCTTTTTGTCCAAGGAATGAGATCTACAAAAATTCCAACACAATAGACCTCTTAGACTTTTTTTTTTAATTTCTTCTATAAGATTTAACATATATGACAAGTTGGTTCTACGTTTTCTATTTTTCATCGCAGAAATGTGTTCCAGAAGAAACTTTAAAGTGTCATGTAGGTTTGATTGGTTGTGTGGCAGCCCAAAACAAGCGTCAAGGGAGCAACGAACCAAGAATAATATATTGGCAAGTGTTCACGTGAAAGATCACCACTAAATAAGTGCAAAATGTTCACAATATTTAGTTGGATCAGTTATCACAACATGTATACTGTTCTTGGTAAAAACTATTTTACTAACCTTCATAATCAAATTTCAAATACTCATTTACCATTCACTATCAATCACAATATTCATAGAAACTCAATGTTGTCACACAAGTCAGTATTTTTTTTCATAGATATAAATTATGACTAATAAAGTTGTTGCCCGCGCATGTGCGCGGGCCACTTTGCTAGTTGCTCTAATAACGCATTAACTGATTCCCTTGTCTGCATTTAAACAGTTGATCCGGGGTGGTTTGAACGAAATTCCCCCCGTCTTGAATCGGGAGTGAGCAGTCCTGTCGTCCGGGGACGAGATGAGAGGCGAATAATTCTCCGTTCTCCTCTGGCAAAAGCAACAATGATGTTCCAAAGAAATGATTTCTCGTCCTTCCAAAACCAGAGACAAAAAAGAATGTTGCTTCTTAAGCCGGCGGGTCTGTTGCCGCACCTGTGAAACCCAAGGCTGGTTCTAAGCCGGACAATGTGTTTCTTAGTTAATAGTAACTTGTGTAGCGCCATCAAGATATTGCAACGGTGGCCAAAAGAGTTGACGTAGCAGTTTCTGCGGTTCTCACCGTGTTTATCAAAATCCATTGCAGGAGGAAGTTACCATTCTTGTTCTCAATTCATCACTGTAACCAAAGGCAGTCATGTTATCTTCTCCACGAATCCTAATAAATGTTTACATGTCTGGTGATAGGATCTGTTTTGTTTCTCTACATGCAACAAAAACTTGTCCGTTCATGTTTTAGTTATTGCGTCTGGCAGACTGGATGGCCCCGTCGTTGGAGTCGGCGAGGTTGAGATTGGAGTTGTTTATTAGGAGCGGGTTCCACTCGAGTATTTTGTTCTCGTGTTGACCGAACGTCAATAAAAGATGAGCCATCTTAGGAATAGTACTGGATGAGGAGTACGTCTATGGAAGCCGCACCAATTCATGCGGAGAGGAAGGATGTTCGCGCCGACTTCAGGGAGTCGGCATGCTCGGATGTGCATTGGGACGGTAGTTTAAAAACCCGACCGCGCCGACTCCAGGTTCCCGTCTTAATGCACAACCTGACACTGCTGACTCCAGTGCATTTGATGGGTGCAGGGCGTCGTCACGAGATGTTTGTGTTTGCGTCATAGGTTATTTGCTTCGTAATTGTGTGTCATATATCGGCGCGACTTTTTGTATTGTTACTTTTTCTAATATAGTTTCCTTCTTGCATATGAATATAGCCTATTTGCTTCATACAGTGGCCGCATTAATAGCGTAGCCCATGGGAATTTTAGATGTGTCGTTCCTTTAATCCAAAGGGATTCCTTAGGAAGGTGTCTCTGTTTTGTCTCTACATGTGTCGTGTTGATAGCGCAATCCCATTACTCTGACTTCTTCCTTACAACCACCGTGTCGGCTTATGAAATGCTATCCGTCTGTGGTTTTTTACCATCTTGATGATTTGAATGTGAACATTTTGTTGATTGTACAAAGTGTGAAACTGTCTATGATGAAATATTTTACGTCGTGCTATCAACCATCTTAATATATTGTATCCAGAGTCAACAAAGCACACCATGGCAGTAAGAGCAACCTGGAGTCGGCGGGGTTGGGTGGTGCAGTAAGACAGGAACCTGGAGTCGACGGGTCGGGTGGCGCGGTAAGATGGGAACCTGGAGTCGGCTAGGTCGGGTGACGCAGTAAGACGGGAACCTGGATTCAGCTGGGTCGGGTGGTGCACTAAGACGGAAACCTGGGGTCGGCGGGGTCGGGTGGTGCAGTAAGACGGAAACCTGGAGTCGGCCCGGTCGGGTGGCGCAGTAAGACGGGAACCTGGAATCGGCTGGGTCGGGTGGCGCCGTAAGACGTGAACCTGGAGACGGCTGGGTCGGGTGGTTCACTAAGACGGAAACCTGGAGTCGGCGGGGTCGGGTGGTGCACTAAGATGGAAACTTGGAGTCGGCCCAGTCGGGTGGTGCACTAAGACGGAAACCTGGAGTCGGCGGGGTCGGGTGGTGCTGTTGGGAATCGAGGACAGAAAACAATTTTTTTCCTACCGACGATAACCAAAAACTAGCCAAGATCTAACTATGCAGATATACTATATGAAGGAGGACGGAGTACATACCCTTGTAAACCGAAAGCGGGATTACGTTCCCGCACAAACGTTGTCGATGAAGCCGACGAAGCCGACCTCAAGGTCGTGTAGAGGAAGTAGTCGTACTCCCAGCGCCACCCGTGTAGCGCCTCGTAGTTCCACACACGTGCGGAGTAGATGACGACCTCCGAGCTCCAGATCCAGCAGAGCAGCGGAAGTAAAGATTGGATCTCAAAGCATGGCGGTGTGCGTATGGTGGAGAGACTTCCCTCCTCGTACGCAGCTCCAGAAGCGGAACCACGCTCAAGGTAGAAGAGAAGAAGGGAGAAATTGGGGTGAATTCCAAGGCATGGGGAGTCCCCTATTTAAAGGAGAAGGGGGGAGGCCATCTCCCTTGGCTAGGCCATGTGGGACTAAACCCCACATGGCCACCGCCGGCCAAGGGAGGCAGCCGACCACTAGGTGGGCCCCATTTGGCCCACCTAGGGCGGCTGACCCTTCTCCCTCCTTTTTTTTTCCTTTTTCCCTTTTGGGATTTTCCCCTAATGGGCCTCGAATTTAATTCGAATTAATATTAAATAAAAAATATATTTAATCATTAATGACACTTATTAATATTAAATACATATTATTTAATTCATTCGGACCCCGAAACATATTTCGTTGCCCTCCGATCTCCATCGGACATGCCCGGAACACTTCCGGAGTCTCCGGTTCCTTTTCTCTCTAAATCCAATCAAATCGTCACCTATCCTTAAGTGTGTTACCCTACGGTTCGGGATTACACAGACATGAACGAGACACGTTCTCCGATCAATGACTAGCAGCGGGGTCTAGATACCCATGGTAGTCCCTATATGTCCACGAAAGACTTTTTATCGTTTGAACCTTTAGACGTCTAGTTTCATCCTCTTGCCTATCGATACTTAGATTGTCCGAGCGTCGTTCTCCGGTATCACGATTACCGAGCTTGAACTCGCCATCGAAAAATCTATCTTTACTCGTCTGTGCTTATCTCGTGGAAGAGGTTTAGTCAACAGATCTAGATCTGTATGTGCTTTGCAACACTTTTATGTCACCTAGTTTGACATCATCCCGTATCATATGATAACGGTGAAATATATGCTTGTCGATGGAGTGAGACTCAAAATTTCGCACAACATGAGCCTTAAAAGTCTAAGAGATCTATTAAGGGAAACCAGGCATGCTCGGAAAAACTGCTCAGTCCAATCATACTTGCTACTTCCGAAATAGCCATATATTTCTATACCTATGTAGATCATGCGACAGTGCATTCATATGCAATTTAGCAAGCTAACCCTTCTACGATAGTGCATTCATATGCAACTTCGCAATCTAACCCTTTCTTCAAAACAAAGGACTTCTCCTGTATGACACTGAAGGATATACTTAACGTTTGTTTTTACGGCAAGTTGTCTTTACACTCTTACCCTATACCAGAAAACATATCTTCAGTTCTCTTTTAGACACTGAAGGATATACTTAACGTTTGTTCATTGATCCATCCAGGGATCACTCTAGAACCCGTTCTTCAACCAAGAACTTGGGTCACATCAAGTCAAGCTTTCAGTATGATAGAATCTATGACTAAGGCATAGAGGATGTCGGACATCCTTTTCTTTTAATAACTATCGCTGAAATGCCAAGATAATCTTAATATTTTACCTAGTCATACGAGTAAGAACCTTTCTTCGCTTGTTCTATTCTGAAACATTTCAGAATCTTAACGTAGAAAAATATTCCGACCTAATGTTATTAAGCCCCTTATGATCTATACGAATTATAGATTTAAAGCCTAATACTCTTAACTTCACTCATAGAAAATTTAATCACTTAAATAATCATTTATACTTTACTAGAGGATCTGTATCATTCTCAATATGTCGTTACATATAAAATTTGGAATGACACCTGATACGTCTCAAACGTATCTATAATTTTTGATGTTCCATGCTTGTTTTATACCAATTGCTACATGTTTTGCATCTACTTTATATCACTTTTATACATTTTTTGGGACTAACCTATTAACAAGATGCCGAAGTGCCAGTTCCTGTTTTCTGCTGTTTTTGTATTCCAGAAAAGCTAGTCTGGAAATATTCTCGGAATTGGACGAAACTATACGGGGGTGCCTATTTTTCCAGAACACGCCTGACGGATCGAAGGAGCAGCAGAGGAGGGCCACCAGGAGGCCACACGCACCTAGGGCGCGGGCCCCCCTTCTGCCGCGCCCTAGGGTGGTGTGGGCCCCTCGGGGGTCCGCAGCCGCCGCCCTTTCGCCTACTTATTCCCCCCGATGCGAAAACCCTAAGTACATGAGCAAAAATCCAGGAAAAGATCCAGAGACGCCGCCGTCGTCAACCCTAGCTCGGGAGGGTTCAGAACCTCTTCCCGACATCCTGCCGGAGAGGGGAATCGTCACCGGAGGCTTCTACATCGCCATGCCTGCCTCCGGAGTGATGCGTGAGTAGTTCATCCTTGGACTACGGGTCCATAACAGTAGCTAGATGGTTGTCTCTCCACTTTGTGCCATCATGTTTAAATCTTGTGAGCTGCCCTACATGATCAAGATCATATTATTGTAATGCTACATGTTGTGTTTGCTGGGATCCGATGAATATTGAATATTATGTCAAGTTGATTATCAATCTATCTTATATGTTATTTAAGATCGTGCATGCTTTCCGTTACTCGTAGATGCTTTGGCCAAGTAGATGCTTGTAACTCCAAGAGAGAGTATTTATGCTAGATAGTGGGTTCATGTCTCCGTTTAACCTGGGACAGTGACAGAAAGTTCTAAGGTTGTGGATGTGCTGTTGCCACTAGGGATAACCTAACGATGCTATGTCCACGGACATATGTGTTTGTTTACATTACGCACTTTACTTAATGCAATTATCCGTTGCTTGCAACTTAATACCAACGGGGGACTCGGATGACAACCCGGCGGTGGATTATTAGTCATAGACGCTGTTGGATAACGGTCTATGTATTATGTCGTAATGCCCAATTAAATATCATAGTAGTCAACATGTCATGTATATGCATTGTCATGCGCTCACTATTCGTCAATTGCCCAGCTGTAATTTGTTCACCCAACATGTTAGTTATCTTTTATGGAGAGACACCACTAGTGAACTGTGGACCCCGGTCCATTCTTTTAAATTGATTAAACAACCACAAACTGCAAACTGTTCCTTTTTCATTCTCTGCAATTTAATACTCATTTTCCACACCGTACGTTTAATCCTTTGTTTTCAGCAAGCCAGTGAGATTGACAACCTCACTGTTTCGTTGGGGCAAAGTAGTTTGATTGTGTTGTGTGCAGATTCCACGTCAACAGTCCAGACTCCCTTCGACAGCTATTTTTCTGGCGCCGTTGACAACCTTCTGAAGAGTTGCTGCTCCTACTGGTTCGATAACCTTGGTTTCTTTCTGAGGGAAAACTTGTTGCTGACTACATCATACCTTCCTCTTGGGGTCTCCCAACGAACGTGTGTTTCACGTCATCAAGCTATTTTTCTGGCGCCGTTACCGGGGAGACAGCAGTCTTCTGCAAGGGGAGTTTCACGCTTCCAATCTCTTTACTTTGTTTTTGTCTTGCTTAGTTTATTTTATTTTATCTTGTTTGCTTTCAATTATCAAAAACACAAAAAAAATAGTTACTTGCATTTAGTTTATTTCGGTTTGTTATTATATCTAGTTGTTTATTTGCTATCAATGGCTTATCTCTATGAAACTAGATCTTGTTGGCAAGGTGGGTCCACGGAAGATGAACGAAGATATTATAGGAATTACCGCTTGTCACAAAAAGGGATGTACTTATGGAAATTGTTAAATCAACTAGAGGAATATGCTAGAAATTTATGCTATATATTTGGCAAATCTTTTTGCTTTAATGAATCTGATTGTCATAGGAAGGCTAAACACTTTCCTTTCCAATGTGCTTGTAATGAAAATGAAACCTTAGCTTCTTATGTTAAAGGTTGCTATAATGCTTATGAGGTAGAAAGGATGGAAGAATTTATTGTCTTTAAGGGTGCACTTGAAATTAGTTCTTATCTTGAGCATAAAATTGATGCCCCTTAGAAATCTGAAAGTCTTGCTATACTTAAATATTGTTTTGATAACTATAAGGATGAGAATTCTTATATTACTGAACATGTCAAGAGGATTTTTCCTCATAAAGAAGAGACTAATGCCTTGCAGGAAAATGTGGAAGAAGAGATTGCTGAAGCTGAAAGCTCATTTGATGAAAAAGAGGAAGAGAGTGATGAACAAAAGGAGGATCTACCTTCTAATGATAGTAACTTTTTAACTCTTACATTATATGATTACCCTCCATGCCTACCTAAAGAGGAAGAATGTTATACTGTTGAATGTCATGATTCTATTGAAATATCTCTTTTTGATAAATTTGAAAAAACATCCTCCTTGACTCAAGTAAAGGAAAATTGCAGAAAGTAAAAATGTGCTCCCTAATGTTATATATTATAATGCTCTTGATGATGGTCCTATATTGCCTAATGATATTAATTATACTACTATTGTTAAAAGTGGGTATAATAACCCCACTATTTTTGAGCTTAATAAAAATTATGTGTTTGTAGATCATGAAAAGCATGCTTTATGTGATACTTATATTGTTGAGTTTGTTCATGATGCTACTGAAAGTTATTATGAGAGAGAAAAATATGGTTGTAAAAGTTTTCAAGTCACTAAAACTCCTCTCTTTGTGTTGAAAGTTTTGAACTTGCATTTGTTTCATCTTGTTATGCTAGTTGCTTTATGCTTCATCGCCCGTTTATGTGGAAGGGGAGCGGCGACCAACGCTGCAGGCAAAGGGAGACAAGGACCGCGTTGCCAGGGTAGGGCCACTGGCCTGTCACGAATGGTGGCTTTGCCAAAGCTGCTGGCAGAGGAGCAGAAAAGAGTTTGGAAGGTTGCGAGGCTCTCCCGACGTGGATTTGGAGGACCAAGGCAGCCGGCCGCCTACAAAAGGGGAGGAGCCCCAACCTAGCAGGGGGTTCGCACTTGTAATCTCAAACCCTAGAACCACAAAGCATTCCTCCATTGTAGCCTCTTGAGGCCATCCAAGCAATACCACAAAGCAGGAGTAGGGCATTCACCTCCGCGGTGGCCTGAACCTGGGTAAACAAAGTGTCTCTCTCTGTCGTGCCTTCTTCCCGTTTGCCGAGCTCCGCGAGGTTAGAGGCAGCGCTCTAAGGCCCCCTGTGTTCGATACCCTTCACATATAGCCCTTGCGGCTATATTTCGACAGAAGGGTTGGCCACGACCTTTCCCAAGCTTCGCCTATGTCCATGAGCCATAGCACTAGGTCAGATCGCCATCTCAGCGATCCCTAGTGCGGGTTGCCAGGGTCAAGATCAGAGCGTCACACTCTCCTGACCCGAGCCCTAATTTTCCTCAAATCATTTTACCGCACACGCAAATGGAACACTCGAACTAGTGGCTTCACGTAGAAGGCTAGGCAAGTTGGAGCGGAGGGGTTTCCGAGCCCTGTGTGGATGCACGAATAGTCTTGGTTCCGAACCCAGGAATTCAGCTCCTAAGATCGACAAGAACGAGACAACCCACCACAATCCCATTGTGGCCTCTCATCCAAGTCTTTAGCATATTCAACACCTCTCTGATCATTCCACGTCATCCTTCATGGCAGTTCCTTCACAGCTTTGATTCATCAACCAGATGGAGCAGAGGGAAGATCTAAGCAGGGCTAAGCATAGCAGACTCTGGCGATGCAACACTTAAGACACTCTATAACTCAACTAAAGCCACATTTGAATCGTATGCATAACACAAGAATCAAATACTTTGAAACCATATATGTGCAGATAAGAGGTTATGCTTGCCTTGTTCTTCGATAACAAGATATAAAGCTTCTAGAAATCTTTGGCTTGACTTGATTAAAATAACCAAGAATAACTCCTTTATAGATTGTCACTTGATTTGATCGTCGATGATCCATCACTGGCCTTCACTATTGTCAATCTCCACTTCGGATTCGCGTTCTACCGAAAGAACGAAACACCGGAAAAGAAACGGAAAACAACATTCAACCATGGCATCGATGCAATGCGCACAATGTATGCATGACAATTTAAGGGGTTCAATTTAAGCCCTATAACATAATTAACCATTTAGATGGGGTCCAAATACCACTAAAAGTAATATTTGGAAAACAACCAATAATTAAAGAAGATGGCATTTTAGTAATTCTAGACATTTCTTAATTTAGGTTGTTCAAGTATGCATGATTTGGACATAATTAGATAGATCTTATTTTTCTACAAATTTTGATATATTAATCATATTTTTCTGATATAAAATGAATTAGTTATGAATTTCCAAAGTATAAACAATTCAATTTAATTTAAACAATTATGAAATTAAATAAATAAATTGGACCCACATGTCATCTGACAGAGGACCCCACATGTCATAAATTTAAACAATTACAAAAAAATTGATAAATCATTTTCAGAAAAGAAAAAGGAGGGATCCGACGTCATCAATGGAGGAATGCCTCTGCCGATCACCAATCCTTTGATTGGGAGCGCGAGGGGTAGAGCGACCACGCGCGTTGAACGCGCGGGAGAGCGGGGAGCCAGAAACTGGCGGCGCCGCGACCAAATTTGTCGCCGGCGTTGCTCCGGCGAGCAATCCGCGCGGCGGCCCGAGGGCACGCACGGCGCCAGATCCAAGGGGAGCGCTAGGGAGAGGACGAAGGGGTCTGCGAGGACCTACAGCTCACCAGGAGCGTGATGAGGAGGTCGAGGAGGCGAGGGGAGGCCGAGGTTCGCCGGAACCGAGCTTGAAGGCGGCGGACCGAGGCGGGACATGGCGGCGAAATTCGTTGGATTTCCCGCACCCCGGCAAGGTTGGCTCGGAAAGGAGGAAAAGGAGAGAACGTCAGAGCTCTAGGGCGTCTCGCGGGTGCTTGGAGCTGCCAGAATCAACGGCAACCTGTAGAGGAGCCGAAGCTAGGGTTTGGGAAGAATACGGGGAAGAGAGGAGAATGGGTGGGGAATTAGGGTTTAACAGGCGGCGGCGAGGAGGCCTTATACGCCGGGCGAGGTCGGCAGCGCGAATCTCGACGCAGTATGGTGGCGGACGGCCGGGGACGCGACACCGAGCTGCTTGGAGTCGGAAGGATGAAGACAACGGTAGTTTTCTGGAAAACCCCCTGCGTTTCTGGATAACTACAAACCATTGGAAAACAGGCCCCTGCCTTGGTAAAAAAGGTTTTGGGGGCCTTTTTGCAAGCAGAAAATTTGTATAAAAATACTAAGAAACTCAAAATTTTACAAGGAAGCCATTGGCAACTTTAGATTTTGAAAAAGTTTGAAATATTTTTATCACATTCAAAATAACAAGTGGTTTGGGCCACTTTAGGGTTTTCTCTTTTATTTTAAAAGTCAGATTTTGTGCAACTTTTAAATTAGATGGAAATGATGCACAAAGCAAATCCTAGTTACCAATTTACTAATTTGGGTATGTTACACAAGTCAATGCCTATATTGTGCTACATGTCAGGCTACCTCACCGACAAGACGTTGGAGCGGCGACAAGATGGGGTGACCGGCTGGCGCCGTCCACCGATGGGACGTTTACGGCGGGTTAGCAGGCACGCCAGACAGTTAGCCTGCTAACTAGCTACAGTACAGCTACAGTGTTCCCCTGCAGCCGGCCACCTAGCTCGGCGCTGCAATGATGCTCCTTCGACTTGGCTCGCAAGGCTGCCGTCTTGGATTACCCCCAAGACATCTACGTGGCCAGCCGGCCCACCTGTAAGCCAGCCTGCCGAACTCTATATAAGGCAGGCTGGACACACTTAATAGAGAGATCACTTCCCCCTTACATGCAACCCTAGTTCATTCCACCTTCCACCTCAAGAACAGCTCAAGGAGCAACTTGTAGCTCCCTTACTCATATATACGAGTCCGTGCAGGAGTAGGAGTGTTACCTCACCACGAGGGCTCCGAACCTGGGTATGTCTTGGTATCTCCCTGCTCATACCCGATCCCGCCAGGGGCACCGTCGTTCGTAAACCTTAGGCCTGACCCACGAAGTCATTCCGAGATGACACTGCCGTGCACAATACCACGACACACAGAGACTAAGATCGACGACATCGGAGGCCTGAGGGGGAAAAGGGACCCCCCACGCGGCCAGACCCTGGCCGCGTGGGCCCCTTCTTTCCTTCCTCGGACTTCCTTTTTTGACGATCCTAGGCTTGTACGTTTCCTTTCTTCCAAAGAATGATCCCCGTGAAATATTAGGTCATTTGGACGTTGTTTGAGTCCCTGAAACATCAAAATATAGGAAAATAAGTTTTCTGATTGTGCAGGGTTAATTCCAGGAAAATAGGGAAACTGTGAATTATTCCCATAAATCAATATAAAACATTAATATAACCCTCATATGATGCAAAAATGATAGAATAACAAGTAATATAATGCAAAGTTCATGTTTGCATTTTACATGCATCACTATCATGGCAATCTCTTATTATAGCTTTTTGTTCATACTTAGGTACACAACATCTAATAATACCATCTACATCTTCTTATAAAGGAAAGGATCATCCCAAAAATAATGTCTAAGATCATAGAAGAATTTCTTTCTTTGTTGAAAAGTGAAGTGTGGTGGTAAAACTTTACCAACAATAAAATTTGCATAATTAGCAAACCAAGGAGATGCAACTTTAGCACTAGAAACATTAATATTTGCAAGTTGCTCATTAGCAAAACTATCATTAATAGGAATAGGATCATTAGAAATGTTTTCCATTCTAGATAAATGATCAGCTACTTGATTATCTTCACCCTTCCTATCGACAATATGTAAATCAAATTCTTGCAATAGAAGTACCCATCTTATTAATCTAGGCTTAGCATCTTTCTTATTCATGAGATATTTAATAGTAGAATGATCAGAATGCACTATGATTTTAGAGTCAACAATGTAAGGTCTAAACTTATCACATGCAAATACCACTGCTAAGGATCCTTTTTCAGTTATAGCATAATTTCTTTAAGCACCATCGAGTGTTTTACTAGCATAGTAAAAAACATTCAGTTTCTTATCAACACGTTGGCCCAAAACAGCCCCAACTGCATAATCACTAGCATCACACATAATTTCAAATGACAAATTCCAATGAGGAGGTTGAATAATAGGAGCACATATCAAAGCATTCTTCAAAACATTAAAGGATTCAACACAATCATCATTAAAAGAGAAAGGGACATCTTTTTGCAAAAGATTGGTTAGAGGCTTTGATATTTTAGAGAAATCCTTAATGAACCTACGATAAAAACATGCATGCCCAAGAAAGTTTCTTATACCTTTGATGTCCTTCGGGTATGGTAGCTTCTCAATAGCTTCTATATTTACGCGGTCAACTTCTATTCCTCTTCCAGAAACTCGGTGTCCAAGAACAACACCTTCAGTAACCATAAAGTGAAACTTCTCCCAATTAAGCACTAAGTGTTGGTCTTCACAACACTGCAAAACTTTGTTAAGGTTGAACAAGCAATTATCGAAGGAAGTACTATACACAGAAAAATCATCCATAAAAACTTCCATTATCTATTCAATATAATCAGCAAATATAGCATTCATGCGTCTTTGGAAAGTAGAAGGAGCATTGCATAAACCGAATGACATTCTCCTATAAGTAAAAGTACCAAATGGACAAGTAAAAGTGGTCTTTTCTTGATCATCCTTGTGCACAGGAATTTGTGCGAAACCTGAATAACCATCTAAATAACAAAAGTGAGAATGTTTAGAAAAAATTTCTATCATTTGATCAATAAATGGCAATGGGTAATGATCTTTACGACTAGCTTTATTTAACTTCCTGAAATCAATATACATTCTATAACCAACAACAGTACGTTGAGCCACAAGTTCATCTTCATTATTTGGAACAACAGTCATTCCACCCTTTTTAGGAACACAATGAACAGTACTAACCCACTTACTATCAGCTATGGGATAAATGATACCAGATTCAATAAGTTTTATTACCTCTTTCCTTACCACTTCTTTCATTTTGGGTGAAGACGGCGTTGAAAATCAACAACAGGCTTTGCATCTTCTTTCAAATTAATTTTATGCATACATAGAGCTGGGCTTATACCTTTTAGATCATCAAGAGAATATCCAATAGCTGCTCGGTGAGCTTTCAATACATCAAGTAATTTCTCTTCTTCTTCAGCTGAAAGGTTAGCTCTAATAATAACAGGATTTATACTCTTTTCATCCAAGTACGCATATTTCAGATTTTCAGGCAAAGGTTTTAATTCAAAGCTAGGGTCCCCATTAGGTGGTGGTAACACTCCTAAATTATCAGGTGGGATATGCAATTGTAGTCGTGGTGGTTGTTGTGAAAGTATTTGTTCCAAAGCTTCTTTTTCCTCTTCATTAAATGGTTCATCTTGATTAAGCATATACCGTTCCACCACGTCTGATGAAGCTACAGCTACATAAGTAAGAGTTTCAATTATATCTTTAGAAAATGGTTCTTTCTTTGAGTGTTTATCAGTAAATTTAGAAAAGTTAAACTCAAGTCTTTCTCCAGCACATTTAATAAACACTTTCTCTTTAGGTAATTAATTTCAGCACCAACAGTATGTAAGAAAGGTCTGCCAAAAATGACAGGACAAAATGAATCTTGAGGACAACCAAGCACTATAAAATCAGCAGGATATTTTATTTTACCAACTAGCACTTCAAAATCTCTCACAACTCCAAGAGGATAAATATATTCTTTATTTGCAAGTTGAATGGCCATACATGTCTCTTTCATAATGATGGGATCAATATCAGGCTTGTTTTCAAGATAGAGATAATATGGTATGACACTGATACTTGCTCCAATATCACATAAACCATGATAACACGAAGTCCCAATAGAGCATGGTATAATAGGCTTACCAACCTTGGTTGAATCCCCTTTAATAACCTTGGTAGCATCTTCACATAAATAAATAAACATCAACAGGGTCTTCTTCATTTAATTGTTTAATAACCAAAATTTGAATGTTGACTTCCACCTGTTCATATGGCTGAGAACATCTTTTGTTACTTTTGTTAGTAACAGCAATAAGTAAATTCTCCTTGACTTTATTTGGATATAGAGGTGTTTCAACATACTCCTCAATTCTCACAGATGATACATGATCTACCTGTTTAATAACTTTAGGAACAATAATAGAATGCTTAACAGGTTCAAGATAAACATCGAATCCACTTTTAGGGATACCAATATGATTAGCAAAATATTTAGCTATCTCAATTAAAACATAAGGATCAAGACCAAATTTATCACTCAGATTCTCAAACAACATAGAAGTAGAGAAATTCTCTACACATGAATATCATATTCTAGATGAGGCTCATTACCTTTATCAATATCCCAATTACCAGTATTCTCAGAAATAATCTCCAATAAGTTCCATGCTTCTTCCTCAGTATTATTTGTAAAACTCCCACCAGAAGAATTATCCAGAAATTCCTTTTGTTGCTTTGGTAGCCTCACATAAAAGTTTATCAATATAATTTTCCTTGTAAGATCATGACAAGGATTCTTGCGAAGGAGTTCCTTTAACCTCCCCTAAGCTTGAGTAATACTCTCTCCGAGGTGTGGCTAAAAATTAAATATATAGCAGCGATTCTCATAAGCTTCTTTAGGAGTAAAATATTTAACAAAGAAAACCTTCCTCATAACACTCCATTCAATAGTGACTTCTTCATCCAATGACCTGAACCAAATACGAGCATTACCAGATAAAGACAAATATAATAGCTTCGTTCTCACCTCATCATCAGAAATACGAGGAAGCCTAAATAGAGAGCATATGTCTTCAATCAACTCCACGTGTTCACGTGCAGACTTACTTCAATATCCGGTAAAAGGCTGCTTCATAACTCTTTTAACATGACCCATGGGAATTTTATATCCCACTTTAGGCACAGGAGTTTCAACAACTTTATTAGTAATACCATAAGCACTTTAATATAAAGCAATTTTCAGCGAGGCGTGATTCGTAAAAGCCATAGTAACACTAAAACAAAACAGTAAATAAAAATCAGCTTTCAAGTTTCCTTACCAAACTTCTTACCAATAGCGCTACGCTCCCAGGCAGCGGCGCCAGAAAAGTATCTTGATGGCTCCCAAGTGTAGGAGATCAATTGTAGTACCTTTCAATTAGAGAAGGTTGTAGAACCCATGAGGAGCTGAAGGTATTGGCTAGCAAGAGTGATAAATAAAACAATAAAAGTTGCAAGTGTTTTTGGGTTTTTTGGTGTATAATTGCAAGAAAGTAAATGGTGAAAATAAAATATAGCAAGTAAAAGCTCTCAAAGAGAGAAAGCCCAATCCTCCTTTTAGCAAGAGGACAAGCTTGAGTGATGTGTGTCTTATATGTGGAAAACGTTCCCGAGGGCGGCATGGATTTTACTAGGCATAGAGATTTCTAAAATAACACGTTGCATATATTGTCAAGTTTTAATCTTCTTTGGACGGAGCCATATTTAGGTGCAGCCAAATAAACTAAACCCCTTATGATGGATCTCATGGCCAAGTTAATGAGCAGCACAAGAATTATTAAGACATAGAAGTCCCACCATAGCTATAAACTCTAGGGTCCCCGCTATTAATCCCCCCTAATGCAACTTTATGTATTGGACTAAGGTTTCATGTCCTCCAAAGTCCTACCCACTCCATTACACTACGGTGTTACCTATGAGCCCATATAGGTGAAGTGATGTGCAGTCGACGTTCGCATATCACCATCATAGAACAACATAAAAGATAAAAACTAGACCAAATACCAACATATGTTATATAAAAATCATTGCCAATTCATCCTATGCCCTCAGGAACATACGGGAACTACTCACAACCTGCAAACATAATGATATTCAGTGGCATAAGTGATACAACACAATCTGAAAATATAACTGCCCCTCCAAATAATGACAAGTGCTCAATCACAAACATGTATAGTAGCACAAAACAATTATCTAGGGTTCGGTAACTCTCAAACAACAAGGGGGGCGGAGTGGATCACGGAGATGATGATGGAGATGGTGCTGGTCTTGGTGATGGTAATGATGGAGAGGCCTCCTCCCACGCCAAGGAGGAGAGGTGATGACAATGGCGATGCTTTCCCCCTTCTCCGGAGCTCCGGAGCAGCAGGATCTGACCCCCTTCGGAAGGGATCAGGAGTTTCGCCGCCGCCGCCGCCTCGAATAGTCTCGGGAAAATTAGGCGTAACTTTTTGGGCGAGATGAAGGCGTGCAAAAAGGCGGAGCACGAGACGGTGCCCGAGGTGCAAACGGGCTGGTCCCACGCGACCAAGGAATCTGGGCGCGTGGGCCATGCTCATTTGGCCCTCATGGCTCTTCTCCTCTGGAACTTTTGCCCATGGTCGTTCTCCCGATGAAAATGTGCATTTTTCCCCGATCCTTTTGACGTCGTGAAGATCCTGAAACATTAAAAACAAGAAAAAGAAGTTTTTCTGCCTCCCAGAAATTAAATACCAAAAATAGGGACTTTGTAGGAAAGTCCCATAAATCATGTAAAACATGCAAAAACAATGATATAACAATTCCAATAACATTCTAATATGATAATATAAGTTATAAAAATGATGATATAAAATGCACGTATCACCATGTCGTACAACCAAGACCCGGCCAGAGCGGCCGCGCCACCCATTGGTTGGACAACTATAGCTGGGAAGGGTCCGACTGTCTCACGTGCTAGAGCGGGAGCCGCCAAGCCTTTGAGTGAGATGTTCAACCCTACACCCGATATAGGAAATGTAGCTGGGAGTTGCTCCCTCCCTCCAGGGTATTTTTTGAATGAACTGAAATTTTCGCTCTCAAAGTTAACGTTTGAATCGAGCCCTCTATGGGATTCCACACGAAAGGGATTTGCGATTTGGCCAAGTTTCTAGCTTGACACATAATCTTTTGCTTGGAAGTGTTCTTTGAGTTATATGATTTGAATGAGTTCTCCGAGTTATATGATTTGAATGAGTTCTCTGAGTTGTGTGGTTTGAATGAAAGTTTTCTTTTTTACACAATTTTCGGCTCACTTGAGATAAACGGAACCCGCTCTGAGGGAGTGGGCATTCATGATTGGACTTGGTTGGATTCGCGAGAACTTCTCACGGGGTCTCCAGCCGGGCCTCCTGTAGGAAGACACCCGGGGGCTCGTATGAAGAGAAAATGAGAAAACTTGGTCGAAAAACCACTATATTACTTAGTGGAAGCCAGGTATCATACAAGAGTGGGATTTATACAAAATAGCGCCCATCTATGTGAAGGACATGGGAATTATTACTGGTCCTAGCGGGAACTTGAGGCCCTCTTCCCGGAAGAGCGCCTATCTTCTAGTGCCAGGGCTTCTTTGAGGTCTTCCACCTCGGACTTCAGAAAGTAAAGTTTGTCGTCGCTCTCCTTTTTCTCCCTCTGAAGAAATCGAAGAATGATTAGCGGAATGAGAGGCTGACCAGACTCAGTGTGAAACTGGGGTTTTGGTGCCAGCCTTAATTACCTCGAGAGCTTTGACCAAAAGTTCGGTGAGGTTGATGGCGGCCGAATCCTTGGTCTTGAACTGAAGCTGCCTCAGGATAACGGCGCTGGTCGAGACCTCCTGAGAAGGATATATATGATCTAGGCCAAGCGATATTCCCCAAGCCCAGGACGACACGTCCTCCTGTCAGTATGAAGGGGAGGAAGAAGCTGCGGGCATCGGTTAAAAACCGTTACCGGCATAAAAGAATTTGGAAAAGAAGTTTAGGAGGACTTACCAAAGGCGCTTCATTGCAGGCGCAATGCGCGACGACCTTGGCCCTCCACGGGTCAGGGACGCGGAGCCGGGATAGGGACTTCACCCATCCCGCTATCGGCGCATTGGGCAGCTTGTCAGTGGACATCTGGGAGCCGTCCTCCTCGAGGGACCATTCCCCAATGGTACGGATCCGCAGCTGGAGCGGCTGTACCCTTCGAACCATCCACGTGACCAGCAGGTCAAGACCGCAGAGGCCGTCCTTGACTCGGTCCGAGATGGTCGACATCAAGGCCTTCAAGGTCTTGGGTTCCCCAAAACCCTTGTTGTCCCAGTTCTTCCGAGACCGGGGAAGCCCCTTGGTGAAGGAAGGAAAGCTCGGACCGCCATTGGCTTCGGGCAACTCAGGACAATAGAAGAACGTGCGCTCCCAACCAGGGCCCACGTCTATCAGTTGAAGATCTGGGTAGTCCGAGCACCAGGGGCTCACTCTCACGACCCCACACTGTTGTTTTGAGTCAACCTCCCCGGTGATCCGACCTGAAAGAGAAAACAAGGCACACCACATCCCCAGGTGGGGGTGAACTCGAAGATAGCCCTCGCAAAGGGTTATGAAGCAAGAGATGTGGATGACCGAGTCAGGCGTCAGGTGATGTGGAGCTGTATCCCATAGAGGCCAAGAATGTGCCCAAGAAAGGGGTGCACGGGAGGGGAGAGCCCCTCTCCAGGAATGCGGCGAACAGCACGCACTCGCCTGCTCGGGGCAGTGGGGCTACCTCCATGGTGGAAAGGCGCCATTGGCAGCGAATTTGGCGAGGCAAGAACCCCACGGCCACCAGGCGCTGAGCGAGGAGCCCGACCATGGTAGCATGTCCTCTTCGATCAGATGACGGAGAGATTAGCTTGACATGGAGGGCACCGGACGGTGGTGGGAGACGGAAGGATTTGAGAAGTGGAAGCTTCGCCTTAAAGCCTCAGTATTTATACTGAGAGAAGGGGCGGGGTCGCGACTACGGCCGCGACTCTTTATCGGCTACGTTTTGTCTTCTCTTCACAGGAATCAAAGCGACACAAGAGACGGGTGGCACGTGGACGCCACCTGCCGCGTCGCCTCGCATGAAGGCATGCTCTCTGACACGTGGTGCCCCGCGCGCCTCGGGGGCTCAGCCCAGCAGGCCTCGACCTGCCCGGCTTTGCCCCGGGGCTACTGTCGGTACCCCGCCAACCGGGGGTACCAGACTTGGCGCCATGCAGACAACCTCGGACCGATGGTATCCGTATTTCCCGAGAGGAAGGCCCGGTGGAGACCCGATGGTGGACGAGTCGTCGCCCCAGAGGGGGAAGCGGCGAGCCGCGCCCCGGCATCAGGAGGAGGCCGACGTGTGAGCGGCAAGGTCTCAAGGTTTTGTCGTTATAACAGAAGTGTTGTGCCATCTGTCGATGGGCACGGATAGGTGGCATGGCCGTCCGTTAGCCGTGTATGAGCCCCTTGTGCTATAAAAGGGGACTCGGCTCTTCAGGTAAAGGGGTTGGAAGGTGGTTAGCCGAAAGGCTATGCAGTAGAGGAAGCCTTAGACCGGAGGAGGCGGAGAAGAGGGAACTGGTGGCTGGGTAGTCGGAGTAGCAGGAAGAACACTACCCTTTGTAATCTTCTACACCTAATCAGAGATCAGACAAGCATGACGTAGGGTATTCAATCCACCTTGGATGGCCTGAACCTTGGTAAAATCTGTGGGTTCTTGTTGTGTGTATTGTGCTGGCGTCTTCATTCGTTCGGCATCTCCCGCCGGAGAGGTCTCCGCGCCCCCTTTGCTACCGAACAACTAAAGGGGAGGGATCACTCCCTCCCTGGTGTCCGCGTACGCAGACGCGACAATATTTTTGTGTTTCGTGTTATATCTATAATTATTATAAAGTAAAACCCCACCAATTTATAATTAATGATTATATCTCAACATGCAAGCTATCCACATCACTTCCTCTTTTAGCCAACCAATTCTCCACATCATCCAACTAATATTAATTACCTATTGTTCTACATGCAAATTAAATTGTCCATGTCATCCTTTTTTATTTTATCATTTCAATAATAGACCACACAATTACGGAATGTAATTATCAAATTAAATCATGTGTTAGGGGAACAACGAATTAGTTTGCCATCAAGTGAAATTCTTTACTTGCATTTTTCAATGGCATGCTTCAAATTTTATGCTTTTATTAGTTTCTTAACAAATATCCGCTGCAACGCGCGGAGTATCATTCTAGTATCTACAAGATAACATCACCAAGGACGGTATACTGAATCTGAATTAATGACACTTAATACCAAAATCGTGATTGATGTCATAATTATGTTTTTATACAGTTATTTTTCTATAAAAAGGTATTTCTCCATGATACACTAGATTTTACCTAGTTAATTTCCAATTTGTACACCATCTGATCCGAAATTAGTCTCACGAGTTTGTATGTCAATCTGTGCAATCCGAGTACCATCTCCCCGACAACTAAAGTGGACCGGAGGGAGCATCTTTTTTGAGATACCTTTTCATTTCATGTTCTTTTAATAACGTTAATATTTTTGTGCAAAGATGATGACCAGATACAATGAGTGTGTTAATCTTAAACCGCCTTTAAATGCCATATATTTTTTTAGAAGTTTTAATTTTTTAGTATCCAATGAATTAATTGTGTACCTTTTCTATTTTGAGGACAATAATACCAGAGTTATTATGCAGGTATTTTTTACTACAAATACATTCTAAAAAATCAAATATTTAGCTTTAATGGGATTTACCCTGATAAGAAGGATCTTCCTCCCACTGTGTCTATATAAAGAGCATCCACAATACTCGTAATGACCAAACAAACCTTTCCAGAGAAGGCCAAAGTCCATATATTCCTTTTTTTCCGTTGTGTAGTTCAGGGATGGACAGGAATACTAGCAGCCTAGGAATCTTCATCGTTTTCCTCATGGCGCAAGTCTGCTTGCTCCTGATGATAGCAGTACCATCAGCTCAGGCAGCCGCAAGGCCTTTGGGATACATTTCAGGTTGTTGCCCTAGAAACATCTTTTGTTGCGGGGTTGGCAGCTTGGTGACCAATGGATCTGTTTCTTTGGTTGGTAATTGACATATAGTTTCATTCTCCTTCCGGGTAATAAGTTAGGGCATGTATCCCTAAACCTCAAAACTTGTACCGCTACTTTCGAATAAAATGGGAGGAGATTTTTTATATATCTTGGTTTGAATATGTTGCAAAGAGATTTGAAATGTTGTTTAGTTCATCCTCTTTCAAAAATACTTCTCAGAGTAGACTTAGCCACAACGTAATATTGTATTTGCACTAGGAAAAATGCCCGTGCGTTGCAACGGGAGAGAAAATTTGGTATCATGGATACATCCAAACCACTCAGCGCAATGAATATTTCGACGACTTATCTCATTCAGTTATGCTCTTTAATGCTTACAGTTTCAACCATTTTTCTCTGAATTTGTAACTATGTTCCTGTATTAAAAAACTTTATATTGACCCAGCAACAATCCAGTCTAAACGTATATAGACATGTTTTCACTTTTTTAGATGTATATAGACATGTTTTAGTGTGTAGCCTCACCCACTCTGACCCGTATATAGCCCACACTCAAATGTCTAAAACATCAAACAATTCATGGAGGTAGTACCATGGAACAGACTCACAAGGGAACAAGAAATATACTAATAACATTCCCTTAAATAAATTTCTGTAACCTCGTCACACATCTTTCCTAAACACATATAGACATCAAAGTGTATATGTATGAATTATTCTGATGCATTTCCATGGCCAAGAAACTTAGATCTAGATACACTGATCAATTATTTGTAATTCCTCTTCATGGCATACATATTATAACTGCAGTTGCCACAATTACCGCCTTACATTTACATTCACATAAAGAAATAAAATATCAACATTATCTCTTAGCCAAAATAATAAAATAAACATAACTAAAGTATTATTTGTTTGTCTGCAATTCGCATCAGCATAGTATTCCTTGGTGAAGAATAGATGTGGTATGTTCCATGTATCCGAAACACAGTGGACGGAAACTAACTCGTGACGCGGTTTCTATTTGTTTTTGTATCCACGGGGACTCCGACGCAAAACTCATTTCCATATTAAGTTAAGTTAAAATAAAAGCATGATGCTCAGAAGGTTTAATTATACCACATGTCATATTCATATATGAAAGAACATGAAAATGTTCCAGGCAACCAAAGAACGAAATCAAGCTGACATATGCCCTCGTGAACCAAAGACCGAAAGCTAGCTGGCATATGCCCGTGTGAACCAAAGACCGAAATCAAGCTGACATATGCCTGCGTGCAGGGACATATCTTCCTCATTGTTCTCTCATCCTGTCACTCGGCTTCAAATGCAAAAATTATCACTCGTGACTGCATTGACTTCAGAATCAAATGATCTCCTGTGAAATGGCATGCAGCAAAAGCAAAAACTGTTGTAATTCGGTTGAGCAAATAATCAGTTGCACAATGATATGCACAAAGGTTGTTTGAACACCTCATCTTACAAGGTATAAATGAAGTCCCCAACAAAGAAAGTTTAAAATTCACGAGTATGGCAATTGCATACCATATTTTTACAAGGAGAATCAATTTACGAGATGCCGGCCAAACTGAAAACAATTCGGCCGGTTTTATAACTACACACCACACTCCTAAGCCTACTCTCTCTCTCTACGGTCTCCTTCTCTGGTTCTCGCAAACTCCTAGGTGCTGAACTCCTCCCTGATCCTCTGGATCAGTTGCACCACACCACATTGATCTCACAAAGTACAATATTTTCTACAAGAAATCTTAGCAGAAACATCTATGCATGATCTCTGTAATAACTGGTAGGGTCGGAAGCATGATCTCAAAAATTAGAATATGTATGTTATCCAATATTTTGGGAATGCCCTCAATATTGGTTCATAAGTTTGTTCTAAATCTTTTAGAAGAAATTACCGATAAAAAATAGTCCTTAGACACCGAAACATTTATATATACTACATTAATTAGAGAAATATGTCAACCTGTTAAAGACCCTTTTAAACATTAACAATGCAACAGTTTTGGGAATACAAATAACAAAATGGTCATCTGCGTCAAATTACCTTCAAAAATATAATCAAGAAAGAGGAAGTAAAAAACCTTCATAACTATTACATGAAGGTCATTGTCCAAGGATTTACACATTTCCCTATACCACGATAACTTAGTGGGAGGATTTCAGCAGAAGTCTGAATATGATGGAGGTATGGAACTATGGAGATATATTATTTACTGCAAACTGGACTGCCAACAAAAATACAGATTTTCTGTTTCATATCATGCGTACCTTCACGGGAACCTTCTTAGCTTGTTCATCACTGTAATATCAAGTTATTTATCTGGGATCTCATCTCCTAATTAGTTCAGGGTCACGGATGACCTGTGTGCTTGGTGATAAATCAAGAATTTATACATATGCACAACTCGGTTTAGACAAACATCATAGACACCTTCAACAAAGATTAGTAGGCAGTGCCGTATCATGCACATGAGCATATTGAGTTCTAGAACCAAGATAACACATGTCGTGGACCTTTCAGATGCATCCGATGTCGTTGTCCTGGTCATCGAGAGCGTTTTTGCCGTGCACGCTCTCCTGCTGCTCGTTCTTGCTCTCCAGATGCTCGAGCTCGTTCTCCAGAGGCTTGTGCTCCTTGCCAATGGAGCCGTTCTCCGTCCGCTCAGCCTCGTCGCCCCTCGTCGTCTGAGAGTTGGGTCGGGGTTGTGTGCCCCTCGTCGTTGCCTCCTTTGGTGTAGCCAAGGCACTCTCCTAGGAGTTGCGAGCAGTTCACTGACTCTGTCTTCCAGTCCCACTTTGCCTTACTGCGTTTGGAGCTCCGTCAGCTGGTCGTTGAATGCATTGAGGAGGCGTCTCTCCCCCTCCGTGAAGAGGTGGCAACTCTCAAGTTGTTGTTGGCAGATGTTGGTGGTTCTTTGCAGCCGACGGAGGCATGTGCTTCTGATTGCCATGGACTCACCCCTATGCAGGCTTTGTTTCCCCTTGACTCCATTGAGCAGAAGTCATCTGTGGTTGAGGAACCACTTCACTATGGTTGTTACTCTCCTCGTGGCAGTCCCTGCTCGTCGCCGTAGCTTGTTGCGACGGCTGACTCTGAGGGCGAGGAGACGGGTGGGATCTTGACGTCGGCCCTGCGGATCACACCAGAGCTTCAGGAGTCATGTGGGAATTCATCTGTGGTGCTTCCGATGGAGCTAGGCTCGTCAGAGGCTTTGACGGTGGCCTCGACGCTCTCTGTGGATAGTGGAGGAGTGTTGGCTCCTAACTCTGATGCTCTTTTTGCTAAGGAGTTGTGTGGCTTACTCGCTTGTTTAGAGGCGACTAGCCCTGGATATGGCGAGGACATTGCTTGCGTCTTGGCAGGGAAAGCTTCTGAGGACGTAATCAGGAAGGTGGAGAAATCTCTCATGAAGGTTACTATCAGGGGCAAAAGAAGAAAGAAGGGAATAGCAAGGATAGCTTCGCCAAGGTAGAGGGAGGTGATTGCTTTGGATGTTGCTATGAGTTGTTTTGTGTGCTACTTCCTGTAGTGGTGGTGTTTGTTGTTTGGTCCCTGTGGTGTTGGTGTTTGTTGTATGGTTTTCGCCCGGTTTCTTCCATTAATAAACCGGGCACCTTCTTCTTAATTAATGAATAAGGCAAAGCTTTTGCCTTCGTTTCAAAAAAAAATAGTTCAAAAAGACAGGCTGAAAATATCAGTATGCAAAGAACCATAAAAGCAAGGTTCTTGGCTGTAGCCCTCATATAACAATCATTATTTCTACTTATACAGATACAACTTTGCACTCTTGAGTCAGGCTTATAGAAATGGTTGCTAGCTTGCCAGAACTTGATGACAGCTCACCTCACAAACTATTCATTTTATGTGCATAACTGAACATTTACCTGACCAACAACATGCTCTTAGATGTGCTAAGAACAAAGATTCCCTTTGCATCTCTCTTTCGGCAGATGTGTCGATGATTCGCCGGCTCTTCTTGAACAAGAACATGCAGTCCTCGATTAAAACCTCATAGTCCTGTTTTCCTTCTGCATAATATAAATATGTTCTTGGCCATCCTTTGTCGATCGTTCTGCAACTCCTGTTTGTGCCTTCTGCTCCATGATTGAACACATACCGGACCAAGGTACTTGATACACTGGCTCTGAAGCTTTGACCTAGAGCACTTGCGTTCAAGATTGATCTATTTGCCTTCTCCAACATCAAGCCTGGATAGCGAAAACCAGGATCATAAGTCCACTTATCATACACTGGATGAAAAATGAAGAAAGGTTAATATCTAATCCTTATTTAGCGCAAAAACAGACGAACACACACCATTAGTATGTGGAACACTCGTTTCTCACGATTTATTAGACATGTCACTAGTAGAAAACAGGGCTTCCATTTTCACCTTTGATCCCGGCCAAATTACAACCCGGGATCAATGCACCATTGATCCCGGGTCGGGAGCGGGGCGCCCGTGGGCATTGCTCCCGGGTCGGGGGACCTTTGGTCCCGGTTCGTGACACGAACCGGGATCAAAGGGTCTCACATGCGCGCACATGCTTTGCAGCGCTGGGCCCCTTGGCAGGGGACCTTTGGTCCCGGTTCGTGTTACAAACCGGGATCAAAGGGTCTCCCTGCTATATCATCTTCTTCCACCCCGAGCTAGCTCGAGTTCATCACCATTTCTCCTCCATTTTCCTCTCTCCCACTCAAATTAATCCCCATTTTTTTGCACCATTTGAGAGGATTGAAGGCACCCCATCTATTCAAAGGTTAGCAACATCGTTCTTTCCTCCGGCGTTGCAACTTTAGCTCATTTCGTTGCTAGTTTAGCTCATTTCAATTTTGTAATGCTAGCAAGGTGTTTGATGAAATGCCCAAGCTAGAAAGTGTATTTGCGAGCTCAAATTAATTTATTATTTGTGGATTTTAGTGTTGTCCCCGTCCTCACCGCCGTCGATAGCCCGCGTCGTCCCGTCACCGGCACCACTTTGGTGAGCCTCTTTTTTATCTTTTATTTTTAAAACCTATATATACTTGTATGATTTAAATGCATATTTATTTCTTGTATAATTAATTTCTTATGTTTTTTATATGTATAGTGTCATGGTTTTGATATCCGTCCCCGTCGGCCCTCGTCCGATCTATGATTCGGATGTGGTATATTTTCATAACTATTTGTTTCGTTTCGTGTTTATCACACTCATGCCCGACCAACTTGACGTAGAGATATTTTTATTTAGGAGGTAGTTGAACCGGAAATTCCAGTCGACCCTATTGTCGAGTATTTTAAAAAGGAAAACGACGATTTGAAAGCAAAATTGAAGATAAGCGAAGATCTTTGTCTCCAATACCTAGAAGAGAAGAGTGTATTGGACTTGAAGATTGCCGACATCGATGATGCTTACGGGGTCGTCGTCGCTGCTCACGAGATGAAGATGGAGGCAATGCGCTTGAAGCTTAAAAAGATTAGAAAATATGCCATTAGTCGAGAGGCTTGGTATCATTATGCTGTTGGTTCAATAGTTACCTTAGTTGCGATTTTGATCGCATTTGTTGTTGGATTTAAATTCTTTAGATAGTTGTATGTTCAATTAATGTATGTTTCATTAGAACAATGTATTACATTTGGGCACTACTCTACTTTGGTTTTAATGTGATGAACTTGTATTAATTAATTTGGTCAGTACTATATATTTATGATGTAGTGTAATGGTTTTTGATATATTTATATAATGCAGATGAGCCGGCAATGGATGTACAGTGACCGACGCGGTCTCGACTTTATCAATGGCATGCATAGTTTTCTCCGTGTGGCTAATGATAACAAGCCGTCGAGTGGTTATATTCTTTGTCCATGTAGAGTCTGCAAGAATAAGCGGGATTACTCTACGTCAAGAACCATTCACGTCCACCTGTTGGAGGAGGGTTTCATGGGTTATTATTGTTGGACCAAGCACGGAGAAAAGGGGTTATGATGGAAGAAAATGAAGAAGAAGAGGATAATGACACCTATCCTACGTTCACTGCAGACGGTGATACTCCAATGGGGGAAGACGAAGCTGAAGAAGAGCCCAATGATGATGAGCCCAATGATGATTTTGGCCGGGCCATTCTTGATGCACGGATAAACAGCGGAAGTGAAAACGAGAGGTCGAAGTTGGATAGCATGTTAGAGGATCACAAAAAATTGTTGTACCAAAATTGCGAAGATGGCCAGAAGAAGCTTGGTACCACGCTGGAATTGCTGCAATGGAAGGCAGAGAATGGTACAACTGACAGAGGATTTGAGAATTTGCTGAAAATAATAAAGAAGATGCTTCCAAGGGATAACGTACTGCCCCCCAGTACGTACGAAGCAAAGAAGATTGTGTGCCCTCTAGGATTAGAGGTGCAGAAGATACATGCATGCATCAATGATTGCATCCTCTATCGCGGTGAGAAGTACGAGCATTTGAATGCGTGCCCGATATGCGGTGCGTTGCGGTACAAGATAAGGCGAGATGACCCTGGTGATGTTGACGGCGATCCGTGCCCCAGGAAGAGGGTTCCTGCCAAGGTGATGTGGTATGCTCCTATAATACCACGGTTGAAACGTTTGTTCCAAAACAAAGAGCATGCAAAGTTGTTACGATGGCACAAAGAAGACCGTAAGAAAGACATGATGCTGAGACACCCCGCTGATGGGTCGCAGTGGCGAAAAATCGACAGGACCTTCAAGACGTTTGCAGATGACGCTAGGAACATAAGATTTGGTCTAAGTACAGATGGCTTTAATCCTTTCGGGGAACAAAGCTCCAGTCATAGCACCTGGCCTGTGACTCTATGTATGTATAACCTTCCTCCTTGGTTGTGCATGAAGCGGAAGTTTATTATGATGCCGGTGCTCATCCAAGGTCCGAAGCAACCCGGCAACGACATTGATGTGTACCTGAGGCCATTGATTGAAGAACTTTTAGAGTTGTGGAGTGACGAAGGGGTACGTGTGTGGGATGAGCACAAACAAGAGGCATTTGACCTACGAGCGTTGTTGTTTGTAACCATCAATGATTGGCCTGCTCTTAGTAACATTTCAGGACAGTCAAACAAGGGATACAATGCTTGCACGCACTGTCTAGATAAGACTGAAAGTATATATGTAGGCAACAAGAATGTGTACCCAGGTCATCGTCGATTTCTTCCACCTGAGCATCCCGTAAGAAAGAAAGGCAAGCATTTCAAATGTGAGGTTGATGACCGGACGAAGCCTACCTGCCCTGATGGTGATGCTATATATGAGATGGTCAAGGATTTAGAAGTAATCTTTGGAAAGGGTCCTGGCAGTCTATCTGTTCCGAAAGACGCCAACAAGCGCGTACCCTTGTGGAAAAAGAAATCCATATTTTGGGAGTTACCCTATTGGAAAATCCTAGAGGTTCGCTCTGCAATCGACGTGATGCACGTGACGAAAAATCTTTGCGTGAACCTGCTAAGCTTCTTGGGTGTGTATGGGAAGACGAAAGATACACCGGATGCACGACTGAACCATCAACATATGCACGAGAAGACGAAAGACGACCACCTTAATCCAGAGAAGTATCAAGGTCCTGCCAGCTACGCTCTTACCAGAGAAGAGAAGGAGATCTTTTTTGAAGTCCTGAACAGTATCAAGGTCCCGTCTGGCTTCTCGTCGAATGTGAAGGGAATAATTAACATGGCAGAGAAAAAGTTCCAAAACCTGAAGTCTCATGACTGCCATGTGATTATGACACAATTACTACCGGTTGCATTGAGGGGGCTTCTACCGGAAAATGTTCGACTACCCATTGTGAAGCTATGTTCATTCCTCAATGCAATTTCTCAGAAGGTGATCAATCCATTGACTCTAGGAACTTTACAGAAGGATGTTGTTCAGTGTCTTGTCAGCTTCGAGTTGGTGTTCCCACCATCCTTCTTCAATATTATGACGCACCTCATAGTTCACCTAGTCGAAGAGATTCAAGTTCTCGGTCCTGTATTTCTACACAACATGTTCCCCTTCGAGAGGTTCATGGGAGTCTTAAAGAAATACGTTCATAACCGTGCTAGGCCTGAAGGAAGCATCTCCAAGGGTTATGGAACAGAGGAGGTCATTGAGTTTTGTGTTGACTTTATTCCTGACGTTAACCCGGTCGGTGTTCCTCAATCGCGCCATGAGGGGAGATTGCGTGGAAAAGGAACACTAGGAAAGAAACAAATATTTTCTGACTGGGATTCTTTCAATCGAGCACACTACACAGTTCTACATAATTCGAGCTTGGTGGCTCCGTATATCGAGGAACACAAGAATACTTTACGCTCATTAATGGCTGAAGAATGCATTGAAAAAGAACACTTGAAGACTTTCTGCGGGTGGTTGCACACACGTCTCATTAATGACAACACTGTCGAAGAACAGCTAAACTTGTTGGCCAGAGGACCATCTTCGACTATATTGGCTTTTCAAGGGTACGAGATAAATGGGAATACATTTTACACGGCCGACCAAGATAAAAAGAGCACCAACCAAAACAGTGGTGTCCGCTTTGATGCATCAAACAACAATGGGACAAAGGACACATATTATGGGTACATAGAGCAGATATGGGAACTTGACTACGGACCTTCTTTCAAGGTACCTTTGTTCCGGTGCAAATGGTACAACCTGGATGGTGGGGTAAACGTAGACCCGCAGTACGGAATGACTACAGTGGATCTCAAGAATTTTGGGTATGACAACGAACCATTCGTACTAGCCAAAGACGTGGCTCAGATTTTCTATGTGAAGGACATGTCTTCCAGACCAAAAAAAAGAAAAGATAAGCAAGCGAAGACATCATATGATGAGCCAAAGCGTCACATAGTTCTTTCAGGGAAAAGAACTATCGTGGGAGTGGAGGACAAGACAGACATGTCAGAAGATTACAACAATTTTGAAGAAATCCGGCCCTTCGCAGTGAAAATTGACCCAAGTCTCGCGTTAAATGGAGAAGCTTGTCCATGGCTACGGCGCAATCAGAAGAAAGTGACGGGTAGAAAGTAGAAGAAGATTGTGTAATAATGTATTAAACCTTTTATGTAACTGTGTTTTGAAAACTCAGAAGAGAGATCAAATGCAGTGTTGGACGTATGACGGGAATCCGAATGCTTTGTATTCGGTCGATGAACTCGAGTATTTTGTAGATAGAACAAAACACAAGGTTTCACCGTCATACAGCCCGACGTCCCCGACCCCGACGAGGATGCTGAGCACCGGAGGCGTGCCGGTCCCTCCTGTCCCTCAAGATTTGGCGCGCCGGGCGGCCATCACGAACCACTACTACCTCGACCTCACTCCGGAGCAGCGGATGGATCCCCGCTGGAATCCTAACTACCGCCCAACTTGGGATGCCTTCTTCATCAATCGGCGTGAGAGGGCGCTTGCCAGGTACGAGGAGAACGGCCTGCTTCCTTCGAACTTCAACGAGGCCGACCGTCGGCTGTGGTGGGCCGGCCGGACACTCCAGAGAGTCATGGACTACATCACGGCCGGCGATAACCCCCGCCTGAGCTACCCTCAGTTTCAGTCCAGGCGAGCGCCGCCCGACGACAGCGACGACGACGGCGGCGACTACGACGACTACGAGGACGAGTATTATAGGCCTAGGCAGGAGTATGACTAACTACAGCCCTACAGTGATTCACGTTCGAATGTCGTTGCATTCACTGTAGGACGTAGCTAGGGAACCCGAATGTTTTGTGTTTGAGCGTCACTTCGATCCAAGCAGCGGTAAGACGTCTCTGATGATCTACAACCGTCCGGCAAGACATCTCTGATGATCTGCAACCGTTTGGAACGGTCGCAGATCATCAGAGACATCTTGCCGCTGGTTGCCCAAAGATGCCTCTCCGAGTGACGCTGGAATGTTTTGTGTGAGTGAGTAACCTGTCTGAGAAGTGGCCAATTTATAGGCGTCGTTATATTTGCCGTGTGTTTCCTTCGTGCGCTTGTGAGCCGTTTGATCAGCGGTGTGTTTATTTCGAGCGCTGGTGAGCCGTTGGATCCGGAAGAAGCACACGGATCGTGTGTTTCCTTCGAGCGCTTCTGAGCCGTTGGATCAGCGGTGTGTTTCTTTCGAGCGCTGGTGATCCGTTGGATCCGGAAGAAGCACACGGATCGTGTGTTTCCTTCGAGCGCTTCTGAGCCGTTGGATCAGCGGTGTGTTTCTTTCGAGCGCTGGTGAGCCGTTGGATCCGGAAGAAGCACACGGATCGTGTGTTTCCTTCGAGCGCTTCTGAGCCGTTGGATCAGCGGTGTGTTTCTTTCGAGCGCTGGTGAGCGGTTGGATCCGGAAGAAGCACACGGATCGTGTGTTTCCTTCATGCGCTTCTGAGCCGTTGGATCAACGGTGTGTTTCTTTCGAGTGCTTGTGAGCCCTTCGATCAGGAAGAAGCACACGTATCGTGTGTTTCCTTCGTGCGCTTTAATCCTACGGCCTTAGAGCCAGAAAAGTCCGTTTATGAAAAGTGTCAGTGATGTGTAATAATGTAACTGTGTGGGGATGTTGTTAAGCATTCTTTAAAAAATAAACTTTGAAAAAGATATGATTTTCATATATATTGGACCATTTAAGTTAAATTTTAAAAAGAAACTAAAAAAAAATTCAAAAACATGTAAAAGATAAACAGAACTACAAAAAACAATTAATTCAATAGATATAAAAGAAAAAGAAAACAGAAATAGAAACAAGAAAAGGAAACAAGAAAAAAAAAGGCCTTTCATCCCGGTTGGTAACACCAACCGGGACCAAAGGCCTGCTGGCCCAGCAGGCCTTTGGTCCCGGTCGGTGTTACCACCCGGGATGAAAATCCCGGTTCGTGGCTGGAACCGGGACCACAGTCAATTTCGCGCGTTATGAGGTGGTTTCCTCCAAAATTTTCTATCTTCTCCCCCAAATCGCGAAGCCCAGAACTACGGCGAAGCCCTACATTGCTCGATCCCCGTGGCCGCGCGCGCCTGCTCCGGCCACCGAGGCGCCGTCGCTGCCCCGACGCCGTGCCCCTTCGACGATGCGTCCCCGCCCCGACGTCGTGCCGCCTCCTCCCCTGCCTCGCCCCGCCGCCGTCGCCCTCCACCGTTGCCCTCTGCGGTCGCCGCAGTGGTGTGCTGCCCCCCGCCGCGTCGTCGCCCTCCGGGGTGCTGCCCAGCCTCCATCACCTCCTCCGGCCGCCGGTCGCCCACGCCGTCGCCTCCGCAGCGTGGCCCCGCCCACCTCAGCGACTGCGCAGCGCGGATTGACCCGACCGGCCTCCACCTCCACCGCGTGGCCCGGCCCTCCACCTCCGCTACTCCGGTCGTCCAACGCCGCTAGCCGCAGACAGGCCGTGCTACACCCCCGGCGTGCTCCACCGGCGGCTGTAGCTCCTCAAGGTGAGTTTTTCTTCATAATTTTGTAGATTAGTTTGCTAGTTGTTAGTGTAAAAATATTGTAGATTATTAGTGTACTGTTAGTTTGCGAGTTTTAGTGTATTGTTAGATTTTGGTTAGTATTTTTTAGATTTTGTAGATTATAGATTTTAGATTTTGTAGATTGTAGAGTTTGCTAGTTTTAGTATATTGTAGATTTTGTTAGTGCAAATTTAGGTTAATGTGTTCCTCAAATTTAGCTTAGTGTGTTCCTCAAATTTAGGTTAGTGGACAATTAGCAAATCAATACCATTTTTGTCAGAGCAAATTTGTTCACATTGTTAACATTTTTAGAGGAAAGAGAAGTTAAATCAAGATTCATATTGTATTCCTTGAATTTAAATTTTTAGTGGACAATTAGCTAGTGCCATTTTGAATTAGTGTCATTTTAAATCATGTAATAAAATTATTTGTTCTTTGTCATCTTAAATTATATATGGATATTCATATTCTTGTAGTTGCTAAGAAATTGTTGGTATGACAAGTTAGAAATTTTTAGGTTAGAAAATGTTGCTATGATTATAGTTGCTAAGAAATTGTGGTGTTAATAGTTGCTATAAAATTATTTGTTCTTTGTAATATTTAATTTTACATATGGATATTCATATTCTTGTTACAAAATTGATTGCAGGCACATTAATTGAGCCATGGATCCAAATTATCCGGACGACTTCGGCATAGACGAGGAGCGTGGAGAGCCATTGGATCCACTTTTTCCGGGCCTCGGCGTTAGAGAAGAGGATTGTGAAGAGCGAATGTGTATGATTATAGCAGGACGTGCAGCCGCGCCTGTCGGTGAAGAAGACGATGTGGCAAATTTAGAGGATTTCAGCTCCCAATTTCTGAATGACTCCGGTGAGGGAGTTGAGGAAGTAGAAATTTGTGTAGAGAAGGAAGTGACATTAACAAACTCAGGCGAGGTATATTAATTAAGCCTCTGTTGATCGATGACATTACAAGTATTAATTATTTGAGCCTGCGGTTATTAACGAATATTTTTTTCTTTTAGCCCTCTGGAACAAGCAAATCAACTGCATCTAGAGGGTCGAAAGGGTCGAAAGCCATGTCGAAACGAGGCCCGTCGAAGCCGATGAAGGAGGGTCAAAGGGTAGTGATCGACATAGTTGATGTCAAAGGCGAACCAATGCAACCCTTAGAGTGCCGCCGCAAATTTATAAACCAATGCGGAGTTTTTGTTAGGGACATGGTACCGATCACATGTCAAGAATGGCATAAGCGGAAGGACGGGAGCAAGACATGGACTTATGTCGATGACAAAACAAAAGATTTGCTTTGGGAGAAGATCTTGACAAAGGTCACCCTGCCTCCAAATGTGACAGAAAACGAGCGGTGGATGGAGAAAGTCAAGGAATGGACTCTTGGCAAGGCTGCCGAACAGTTCCGAACCCACAAGAAAACTATATGGAAAACTAATTGTGAAGAGAAGGAAAAAGATCCTGAATTCACTCTAGTATTCACCGGAGCACAAGTGAAGCTAAACGACCAGTGGCCCTTATTTAAAGAGCAATGAGAATCGGAGGCCGCTGTGGCCCGATCGGAAAGAAACAAGTTAAATGCTGCGAAGAAGGAATATCACCTCACTTTGGGGGCAGGTGGCTACAAGGCTGCCGTGCCTAAGTGGGAAGCATTTGAAGCAAAACTGCTTGATGAGGGGAAGATTCCACAGACAGCGGGCTGGCCCGATAGGTCCAAATTTTGGTTGTTCGCGCATGGCGCTGGGTTGGACCCTGACACAGGGAAGATTGTTGCTCAGGGAAAATGGGAGGCAAAGATTAGGTTTATAACCACAGAACTTGAGAAAGCAATAGAGCAAGTTCGAAATGGAACCTACAAGGTCGACAGAGAGAAAGACGAGCTGTCACTCGCACTCGGGAATCCTGAAAAAGTTGGACGAGTACGAGGTTATGGATACGGAGTTACTTGGGCACAAGGTTTTCCGGCAGACGCTCACACTTATAGAAGCCGTCAGAGAAAGAAAAAGGAGGAGAGCGACCGGTTATCGGCATTGGAACGCAAGGTGCATCAGCTGGAGCAAAGTCAGCAACGGGAATCTCGTGTGCAGCTAGAAAGTCCAGAAGTCGAAGCCGCCCCATCTGATCAGCGGAAAAGCAGCGTGGGTTCCACGCAGATGGAACATTCTGAACTTGAAGCGCCGCCGACTCGATACCCCGTGGATGATATCACGGAGAAGACAGAATGCGAGCTACATATGGCAATGAGCAACTTGTCCTTCAAGGTGGCGGTCGGCTATGCTTTACCGAATGAACCTGGAGCAAGGTACCATCTCGGCGGGATTCCAGCTGGCTATGCTCGTGTCGGGGTGGATGACATTGTGCCGTTATATGCTAATCTAAATCTTGACATTCCTGGAGGTGACGGCGAGAGGACACTAGGAGATGCTAAGAAGTCCATCGTTCTGTGGCCAAAGAAATACATCTTGTTTCCAAACTTGCCGCCGCCAAGGCCACCGACTCCTCCAAGTAGCAACCCCCCACCTCAAGATCCACCCTCCCCACGTCATGATCCAGCCCCCCCACCTCAAGATCCTCCCTCCCCACGTCATGATCTATCCCCTGCACCACCAGCTCAAGATCCATCCCCCCCACCTCAAGATGCATCCTCGCCACCTCGTGACGACTGTCGGGAGCCCAGCGCGAGTCCATCCCCACCACCTCAAGAGAGAGTGCGCTCTGTTTCGCGGAAACTAAAGTTCCCGTCGAAATATACAGAGAGGTGCGCTTTAAACTTCCCGCCAGAAACTCGAGAGGAACGCGAGTTGCGAAAGCCTCTTCCAAAGAGATCCTACGACTTGACTCGAGAGGAACTCGAGGAGTCGGTGCGAGCTGATGTGAAAAAACAATTGGCACCGAAACGGCACATGCGAAATGTAACATCCCAAATTTTAAACTAAGAAAAACTTAGTTTTACCAGACCCAAAATTCAGAACCAACAAAAACTTTTGAAATGTTTCACTGATGATTGTGTTTTCCTTCCCATTAATATGTTTTGCACTTGTGTGACTTGTTGTTTAAGTTGTTGAATAGTAAATATAAGACACAACCAATATAAAAATATATTTAACTTTGGTGATCATGTTATGACAAGAAAATATTCTATATATCTTTTCCATTCTTATTTTGGCCAATTCCATTTCAATGATACTTGGTTTAGCAACAACCAAAACTAATACCCATTATTGAGAAAGTAAAAGTATTTTCCAAAACTATTTGTTCCCAAAAATATGGAGATCTATATGCTATCTCCTATCTATCTTTTTACCTTGATATTTTGCATGTGTATGCAACTCCCATTTTATAAACTCGTAATTTCATTCCATTTGAAAATAATACTAGTGGGAAATATGTTACCCCACATATTTCCTTTCTCAAACCTTTTTGAAAACTATTGAGTTATAAGTTGAGATACTCCCTTAAACATCCTCTTGTCATAATTGAGACTGATCATTTTTATAAGATAGTATTATTGATTATGTAAATTGTGGTGTGACAAAGTTGTGGTTTAAATTGTGTGGTCTTGATTGTGATGTTGATCATGTTGTGTTTGTTGCTTGTGAGAATAATACCCCAGCTGTGCCTAGCACTAAAATAAAACACACTGATCACAAATTTGGAATGTTACTTGAAATTAAAACAAGACCTCTATGATTACTCACACCCTCAAAATAAAAATCTTGATTAAAAGAAATGATCTTATTTAAATTCTCTCTCTAACTATTTCTCTATTTTGTTGTAACCATTATTTTATCTTATAAAATCCAGGAATGAGATGATAACCATCTCATTATCATATTACTCTCTCCTCAAAATATTTACTCTTCAATTACAAAGGTATTTCAATTTGTCAAATTGGTTTTATCCAAAAATAACATATTTTAAACTCTATGAACAAATATGGTTCAAAACATTTTATTTTGAAAAACCAATTTTTGTGGAGGCTCTACTTGACAAGGGGAGCCTACCCAAATATTTTCAAATTTTTATAATATGTTTTAGTGCCTCAATAAAATCCTTGAAGTACTACTGGTTTTAAAAAGGAAAACAGAAAAAAGGACTTAAGTGTAAACTGGAAAAGAAACCAGGGGGTTTTCTGCGAAATCTTCATCTTCCTCCTGTAGCACCCATGGCCGTGTCGCCGTGTCGCCGCCCGGACCCCCCCCCCCCCCTCTCTCCGCTCCTCCTGCCACTGGAGAGGATAAGGAGGCCCCACCGAAGCTGCTCAGCCCTCCCTCACTCGCTCACTCTCCCCCATCTCGCCTGCTCTCTCTCTCTCTGCTCCTCTCCACAGCCCGAACCCTATCCATGGATGCCGTCGCTCATCGCCGCCGATTGGAGCATCCCCGTCCAAATCGAAGAGCACCAGAAGCTTCCCCGCGTCCGGTTCTCCCTCCACGCCGAAGGAATCGAGCTGGGAAGCCCGGGATCGCCGTTGCCGTCCGCATCCTCTTCAGCCCCGGCCGCCGAACCTCGAGCAAGTGCGCGAGCTGCACAAGCCTCCATTCCCCGCCATTTTCGTCTCCCTGAGATCCCCTTCTCGCGGTCTAACCCGTAGACATCGCCGTTTCTTCTCAGGTTCGCCGGAGCGTCGTCGCCGTCCTCGCCGTGCTCCCTGCCATGCCTCGTCCTTCTCTGTCGTGCGCGTGGCGGAGGAAGAAGAAGCCCCGTACCCCTTCGCTCGTGCGTGGGCCGCTGGCTGGGCCGCGTTTTGCTCCGCACGGCCCGATCTGGGTCGGATCTGGCCCGTTTCTTTTATTTTTTTTGTGGATCCTTTTTGCTGTTTAATTTCCTGTAAAATTGCAGTGTAGCTTTAATTAATTTGTGGTAAATCTATGATAGATAATTGAGTGGTTCAAATTTTGTAGTATTCCTGTGTGTTTCCTTAAACATGCCATACTGGCTGTGTGCAAAATTATGTTTTTAAGTGCTGTCTAGATTTAATCTTGTAAAAAGTATCTATTTCACTAAATATTCAATATCTAGAGTTTTATATATCCAAATATTGCAAACTAAAATTCTATGGATAGCCTGAAGTGATACCTTTCTAGATGTGTTTGCCTTGAATGCAAATGAAATCTAAAACAGAAGTTTACTCATTCTTGTAAACACACCTGTGGCACTTTAGTGATTTTTGTAGATTTTTGTGAGATGAATTTTGGAGTAAATCCAATTGGCTTGTCTTCTATATGTATAGGAGAACATATCCCTAGCTTGGTTTGAATTTAGGAGTCACTGATTGACTGTGGTGCTAATTATAAGGTTTAGATCTTTTCTGCCTATTTTATTAGGCCTTTATTAATCGTTGTGTTATAACTTTATTGTTATAAAGATGTTTCCTAGCATGTGCAGGGTGGTAGGGACACATGACTATCTAGCAGGAAACTTCCTCCCCTCTCCCTCTCGCGCCGCCCCCGCGCGGCGGCCGGGAGGGAAACCCTTGCCGCCGCCTAGCCCTCCACCTCCCCTTCCTCCTCTCTCCCCCGCTGCCACCACGGGCGTGGCCAGGAAAAGCCTGGACGCGGCCGGCGGCGGGGGGGACTTCTTCGTCCTCGAGTTTGATGGGCCGGCGCGGGTTGGTGCCGCCGATCTCGGGCGTGGCGCGGCCGTCGGGCGCCACGGCGACGTCGATCTGCTTCGGCGGCGTGGCGGAAGCCGTGGATCTCCGGCCCTCGAGGCGCAGAGCGGAAGATCCGGTGGTCTGGCCCTTGCGGGCGGGCTGCGGGGTGGATCCGGGTACGGTGACGGATCTTGGGTGTGCTCGTCATGCCCGGATCTGGTCATTGCTCGAAGGATCTGAAGGTGTGGATGATGGCCGGTGAGATCCGGGCTCCGCGATCGAAGCCGACGATGGTGCCGCCCGCGGCGTCGTTTCCTTGTTGAAGGCGTCGTTGCTGTGATTCTCCTACCTCCCGCTCGGTTGTTCCATGGGGAAACCCAAGATCTGGTGCTACCGGATCGGACGATGGCGGCACTTTCGGTGTCGCTTTTCCCTCTTGAGGGCATCGTTTTGGAACACGTGTTGCCTGGAGTGGTCTACCGGTGGAGTGGAGCTTCACCGACCATGACGAAGACGGCTGGTCTTGGCGGCGTGGTGCAGCGGAGACTCGACGATGGTCCTGTTTGGTGGACTTGCACAGGGTGGGGCGTTGCCTGGTGTCATGGTGGCATCGGCGGCAGGACTGGCGAGAGTCTTTGCTCCGATCGGCATGCTGAAGTTGGGTTCGAGGAAGAGGATGGAGGCGATTGCCGGAGCGTGTGCACAAGGCGCTATCTCTGAGTTAGCCAAGGAGCCGGCGACGGTTGTGGCCGGGGAACAAGGCCCCGTTCACCCTGTCGTTTTGTGCTAGTTGTGGTGTTTCACCGTTGGTGGGTTCAGCTTGTATTCGTTCGTTGTAAGGCTTTTGCCAGCTATGTTGAATAAAATTAATAAAGCGGCCGTATGCATCATTTTGATGCAGAGGCTGGGGTGACCCTTTTCTAAAAAATGTGCAGGGTGGTAATCCACTGTTGTGACATGTTTCCTTATTTTACTAGCATGTTAGGGGAAACTACATGTGAGTCATATATTTGTTAGGGTTTTATTCCCTATATAGTCTTTTCCTAGTAATTAGGAATTACTATGCTTGTCTGTTTTAAGTTAGATTATTTGGTGTAATTAGTATGTTTGCCTTGCTTGTTAAACTTGTTTGTATCCAAGTTAAATTACCAAGATTAATTGGTGGCTTAACTTTTGTCTGAAGTATTTCCTATCTTAGGAAAGATGCTTGGTGTTTACCCTTAGCTAGAGTAGTTTTGTACTCCATGCTTATGGCATGTGTGTGGTGTTATACTCCTGATTAAGTATAATGCCCTTGTAAATGTAGACCTTAGTTTGTTTCTTGAGTGATTAGTTGATACTTGTGGTTTGTTCCTTGTTTATATACCACTGTGGTTTGGTTTGTTTATTGAGTGTTGTTTTATTTTCATGTTTGCGACGCTAGACATAAACGCTACCGGAGTGGTATTTGGAGAGGATTTATCGAAGAAGGATGTGAGTTATTTCTTTGATCAGTGAGAAGAAGCCTAGGAACATCAGGCTGGAATCAGGCAAGCTACTCTCTGAGCTTGCACCTAAATATATATGCATCTACTTTCAGCAAATGATTTAATCTTCAGGCAAAGATTTATAAAACCTTTTCAAAAAGTATATGGAAACTATTTTGCCACCAATGTAGAAATATAAGATAGTTTATATAAAACTATAGGATGGGAAACCATGTTGTTTATTCAAAACTCCTTTGGAAATACTTGTGTGGATGCGGAATACCGAGATGTCGGTGTGGAAATGGAGAAATGGAAAATGGTGATGTTTATGAAAAATGCACAGTGTCTTTGTACTTACGTCAACCAGCCGATACCCTGTGCGACCACATTTAACCCCATATGAGAACGGGGCTTAGTCATGTAGTTTGCTCTTATTAGTATGGGATACCTCATCGACGGAGATGACTCCGTTATGCATGAGGGGATGGTCCGAGGACCTACCCCCTGACCCGGGTCCTCACACTGATGGTGGGGAGGATTGAATGTTTGATAGACCGCCGGATAAAACTATGAGTCCTCACACTTAGGGTTTCTGACGGGAAACTGGACTGAGTGTCGATGGAAATGGAATCATATGGGAAGGATCCTATACTAGCATGAGTAAATGAGAGGCTATGGTCGGTGGCTCAACTTCGCATACACCTTGTATGGCGGGACGTGCTGACACGATGAGTTACCGGATGGGTGTGGGCTAAAAGCGTGCTACCTCTGCAGAGGGTTAAAACTATTCGAATAGCCGAGTCCTCGGATATGGACAGTTGGGAGGCCCTACTCTGACCTATGTGCAAGTTTTGGAAATGTTTTAAGATTTGAAAGGAAAATGGAGCTGTTGTATATGTGCAACTATACCGATGAGTCGGTATGAGGTTGCTGGAAAAGAGGAGGACCCTGAGGGGCTATGGTCGAGAAGTGCAAAGTTTTGTGTTTTGAAAGTGGAAAAATGTTGTTGGAAAATGATTTGACCAGGAATGGTTTTGGTCGGAAAAGGAGGAGTTTTGGAGAAACAGATAAAATGGTGTTTTTATTCAAGGATAGTTATAAAAGTTCTTCTTACCCCTTTTAACAAAGATATAGAGATGTTTAAAATAAACAAAAGGTGATTTTCGGGAAAATGTTTATAAAAGAGACTTCTTACCTTTTTCAATAAAGGTGTAATTTCGGGAAAAGTTTTAAAAGAAAGAATTTTTACAAAGATAGATTTATGGGAAAAAGTTCTAAAAGCCTTCTTTCCTTTTTCAACATAGATATAGAGATGTCTTCTCAAAATAAAGGTTTTTGTTATAATAAAAATGATGCTATCGCATGCTCATGTCGGGGGTAGTTTGCGAGTACATTCAAATGTACTCATATTGGTTTCGTCCCTGGCTATTGTCTTAGCCAGGTTCTGAAGATGAGCAGTCAAAGAGGAAGACTTCCCTGACGTCGATGCGAACTAGGGCGCTTCCCAGTCAGCTGCCTGTGAGGTTATGGCAAATGACTTGGGCTCCACGTTGTTTGATGATTTCCGCTGCAAGTACCTGTTGAAGTTATGACTTCAATCAAGTAAGTAATTTAATTCGGTATGTATGGGTGTTCTGTGATGCCAATTCGAGTTATGTGCAACAACAGACTGATCATGGGATTGTTGCAGGAAACATAACGAGTATCTCGGATAGCTAATCCGGGTCCTCACAGACTTGGTATCAGAGCATTCCTGACTGTAGGAGACCTTAGTTAGCATGGACGTTAGTTAGTAAAGAAATATTTTGTTAAAAATATATTGTTACCAAAAACATATTTTATCTAAGGAAGTCCAAAAATAGCTTCCACTATTCTCACCTTCTCAAAATTTCTGAGTCTTATCCCTCTATTTAAAATTTTCCAAGGATTTCTCTACTCCCTCTTACCCGTTCAAAATACTTGACGATGAACCCAAGTGAGACCTAGTTAGCTAGCACCTACAAGAAAAAGCTTCCATTTCAATATTCAACATTCAACATCAAGGTGATTGATCTGCAAATACCAAGATCGTCAGTATCAATAAAGCAAGAGACCTCGAAGACCGCAACTCAATATCGACAATTCCACTCAGTTACTACCTCGACAATCTCAAATACTCCAGCTGAAGACATAGACGATAAAATGAAGAATTCAACAGCCTTGTTTCACCGAGACCCATACAAGGAAATTATTTTTGGAAAGAAATATATTACCACCTAAATTATATTGTATCTAAGGAAGCCTAAGTATAACTTCCACTCTTTTCACCTTCTCGAATTATTCTAAACCTTACCTCTTGTCTGAAGGTTTATCAAAAGTTTCTTCTGTTATCTTGTCCTCATTCAAATTTAGATATATTTGACGATGAACCAGGAGAGACCTTAGTACTTAGCAACCCGAAGGCCTCAACATCAAAGTGTTTTATACGCGAAGACCGAGGATCCGTGCAACCTTCAGAAATTGCAGTAATTTCACCGCCAAAGGTTCCCACTTGGACAAGGTGAAGAAAATCCTCGAGATACAAAGACCCATAGGATCAATAGGATAAGCTCGTTTTACTTGAGCAAAACCCCATCTTCCACGGTATTAAACGTCTGTTGGTGCTAAAAGTGCCTTGATTAATCTTTGCTTGTGTGTTGCATTTATGTGTGTTGTTTTCCTTGTGTGTTTCACAAAACCCGCCTTGTCGGGAACCCAAAGTAACTACACTTTTATCTGTTGCTTTATTTTGACTGTTAACAATAAAACCTTTTTGCCTTGTTGGCCATAGATGTACTTTTTGTATCCTTTCAAAGGTCCGACTTAGAAAACCCTTCAGAAAATTTTCTCCTAGTAAGAGGAGACAGGTATGGAATACTCTCTACCCCAAGACTTTGCGATCTTCTGCAAGACGGATACCTGCCTACATATGTCGTTTTGTACAACCACATCAAGCCATCGAGAAAGATGAAGATTCAAGACCCGATGTTGGATAACACTAGTCGTATCCCGTCGGACTAACAAAGAATATGAAAACTAACATAACTAACATAATTTATCTAACTTTATCATCTAACCAATTTTTGCAAAAAAATTACTAACTGCTTTTTCTAGACCAAGGAAAGAGGTGCCATAGGACGACTCAAAACTAGTTGGTGGAAAAGAGACTTTAGGAGGATATAAGGATGTTGGACTATAAGTTTATTAGTCAAAAGGATCTTGATGAAATCAAAATTTGTTGGATGATGTTGGTAACATCAAACATTTGGGGTTTAGAATAGAAGTGAAAACTTGGAGTAGATTGATGAATTAATTGGGTTTGGACAGAGGATATATTGATTAATACTCTGGGGCTAACCAGTTGTGGACCCCAACCATTGGTGGTTATCTGGAACTAGAAGACGTGACCCTTGATTTAAGGTTTAGAAAGAAAGGAGAATGTTATTGGATTTTTAGGAAGCACTTGCTGATGAAATGATGTTTGGATTGGTTAGAAGCAAGTAAATTAGTAAGAATACTCCGGTGTTGGAATGTTTAGGTTGATTCTTAGCGCAAGTGACCTTTGTGGTAAATTCTTATGGAATTATAGGGAGTGGTCAAAGATGAGTTAGCAAATGAGTAGATCGTTGTATGCAAGAAATAATTGGTGGAGGATAAGTGAATGTTTATCGGATTCTAGAAATCAATATGACTTGGTCTCGTAGCAAGACATTCTAGGTGACAGTAGTTTTCAGAGCTTGTCACGCTCTGTTTGGATTATTCTTAGAAAGATCGTTTATCTTTGAATATGAGATCAAGGCCCAAAAGTGTGGAGATAAAATCTGAATTTGGTTAGAAAGTGGGGCAATTCTTGATGGAATGATCACATGATTATTGGATGCTTTATTTAGCTTTGATGATATGATCGTGAGAAAATGGCCACCTGAAGGAGTAAGATAATATGAGATATGTCTATCTATGGAGAGAAATTAATCAAGGAATAATTGGTGGATCACTACGATTTTTGTGATAGGATGTAATGGGAAGATTATGCCTTAAAGGTTTGATGGATATCCGATAGATTGAACTATAGTATGATAAAGAGTTTATGCCCGAAGGAGATGATGGTGGATTAATAACTTTAGCTCGGGCAAAGGCAGTGATTTAATTAACTAGTTGATAGTAGTGGCCTTACCAGAGATGTTGGAATGGTATTTTGAAGACTCGAGAATTAGAGGCCTATATAAAGTTGGTCGTTTTGGATTTTAGGTATAGAAAGTTTGTTATTCAGAGCATAGCACCCAACTCCCTTGAAAACTAAGTTAAGCGCCTCAACCAGAAAGTTTTCCTGGAAACCCTAACTATTCTGGTGCACTCTAACTTACTTCTGAAGACCCCTGCGAAGCTTCGTGAAGACCCAGAACCCAAGAAGTCTTTCATGACCAGCCTTTTTCCCGCCAAGCCGAAGTGAGAAAAGCGAGAAGAAGATCTACCGGAATTCACTAAGAAGAATCAAACCACGGAAGCAACTGCTGTTGACAACAACAACCATCAAGCAAGCTCCGACGCGACTAGAAGTTTTAACCTCCCTCTTCTAACTAGAAACCGGAGAGAATTAACTACGCAGACCTGACGCATCCTGAAGACAACGCGCCCCTACCTGCGACCCTGTCACATCCCAAATTTTGAAACTAAGAAAAACTTAGTTTCACAAGACCCAAAATTCAGAACCAACAAAAACTTTTTGAAATGTTTCACTGATGATTGTGTTTTCCTTCCCATTGCCATGTTGAACCTAGTGTGACTTGTTGTTTAAATTGTTTGACTAGTAAAAGTAAGACCCAACCAATATAAAAATATATTTAACTTTGGTGATCATGTTATGACAAGAAAATATTCCATATATCTTTTCCATTCTTCTTTTGGCCAACTCCATTTCAAATGATATTTGGTTTAGTAACAACCAAAATAATACCCACTATTTGAGAAAGTAAAGGTATTTCCAAAGCTATGTGTTCCCAAAAATATGGAGATCTATATGCTATCTCCTATCTATCTTTTAAACTTGATATTTTGCATTTGTATGCAACTCCCATTTTATAAACTTTGATTATCACTTCCCTTTTTAAAAAAAGAACACAATCGGGAAATATATTACCCCACATATTTTGCCTTGCTCAAAACCCTTTCCAAAAGTATCAAGGTGAAGTTGAGATAGTTCTAAACATCATCTTGTCATAATTAAGTGTGATCATTTTTATAAGATAGTATTGTTGGCTATGGAAATGGTGGTGTGATTTATTCTTGTGGTTTTAATTGTGTGGTCTTGATTGTGCTGTTGATCTTGTTGTGTTTGTTGCTTGTGAGGGTAATTCCTCAGTTGTGCTTAATACTGGAATAAGACGCACTTGACAACAAATTTGGTATGTGACTTGAATAAAAACAAACCCTCTAGAAGTATTCACACCTAATTAAAATCCTAAATTTAGGGAAATGATCCTATTAAAATTCTCTCTCCATCTATTCCTCTATCTTATAAAAGCAATTATACTTTTCCTTATTCTAGGAATAAGATGAAGTAATAATCATCTCAGCTCCCTCTCACTCATTCAACCAAAAAGGAAATTAAGATCATGATGAAGAAATGATCTTAAATAAATTATTTTCTCCCTATTTCTCTATTTCCTTCAAACAAATATTTTCTCCATGAAAATAAAAACTATTTGAAGTGGATATATTTGTCAAGGAAGTTCCAAAAGTTCACAACAATATTTTATCACTTGTTTTAAAATATTAAAGAAATGTTAATTTAGTTTTACCAAAAATGATTTATTTAAACTCTATGAACAAATTATGTTCAAAACATTTTATTTTGAAAAACCAATTTTTGTGGAGGCTCTAGTTAACAAGGGGAGCCTACCCAAATATTTTCAAATTTTTATAAAATGTTTTAGTACCCCAAATAATTCCCTAAAACCCTACTGGTTTTAAAAGAAATAAAAGAAACAGGAAAAAGGACCTAGTTGTAATTAGAAACGGAAATCCAGGGGGTTATCGGCAAAAGTGTCGTCTTCTCTGTAGCAACCCGTGGTCGACGCCGCCGTGTCGTCCTCCCGCGCGCCGAGCTCGCCAGGCCCCCCCCCCCCTCTCGCTCTCCTGCCGCTCGAAGGAGATAAGAGGCCCCCCTGGCGCTCCTCTGCTTCCCTCTCCCTCGCTCGCCCACTCCCTCTCCTCTCTCTTTCCTCTCCATGACCCGAACCCTAGCCGCAGGTGGTCGAGCTCGCCGTCGCGCATCGCCGGCGATTGGAGCCTCCCCGAGCGAAGAGAAGACCGCCATCTTCACCGCCTTGTCTTCCTCTCCATCCCCGTCCAAGGAATCGCCGCGGGAAGCTGCGAACTGAGCGGGCCGTCCTCGTCTTCCTCGACCACGGCCGAAGCTCCGCCGCGACATTGCCGCCGTCTCCGACCTCCTCTGTCCAAGCCGAGCACACGCACTCGTCGAGGGTGAGCGTGTGATTCTTCTGGACATGCCCGTGCCTCCCCTCTCTCCGTAGAACGTCGCGTTGATGGTAGACCGTAGCACGCCGCCGCCGTAGCTCGTCGCCGGAGCTTTTCCCGGCGACCTTTTGGCCCGTAGCACTGCCACGAGGTGTCCCACCCTCGTGCGCGTCGAACGCGAGCATCCGCTTGTCCCCTAGCGCCGTAGATCGTCGCACCAGTGCGCCTCGCCGCTGGCGATCACCGCGGCCACGCGCGACGTCGCCGTGCACCGTACTCACCTCAAAGGACCACGCGCCCGTATACTAACACGAACACCGCACTGACCTACTGGCTAGCAGAGCGCAGCCCCCACGCGCGCGTCGCGAGTTCGAACCCGCTCGGACGCAAAGGCGCACCCTTTTTCATTTTATTCCCACACACTGACAGCTGGGCCCCACCGGTCAGCGACCGTGGTGGCCAGCGCAGTCACACCCGAGCCCAGTCAGCGCCAGCGTGGCCTCTGGCCCACTGGTCAGTGGTTGCGGCTAGCCCAGCCCTGAGTGAGAAAAGTTTCGGACGTGTTTTCTGAAAAATAAAATAAAAAGACAGATTCAAATTTAAACTTATAAAATGCATATCTTTTTGAATATTGATCCAAAAATTACAAATGATATACCAAAATGTTCAGAAAAGTAAAACCTGTCTTTTGGTGTAATTCACCTATCCAAATAAATTAGTTATTTAATGTTTTATTAAAATAAAGAAAATGGCAGAATATAAAATAAATTGGGAAAATTCATATCTTTAAAACTAATGATCCAAAAATTAAGTTTGATCTATTAAAATGGTTAGCAAGTGATAACCTTCATATTCCAGCTTGTCTCCAAACATGGATAATTATTTTGTAGTGTTGTTTAAAATAAATTAATAAAAAGGGCAAAATTAAAAAGGGCTTTATAAATTAATCTGTAATGATTTCTGGAGCAAACCCAATTTTGCTAGGTTCCTAGTGTTTCACTTTATCATATCCTAACTTGGTGTAATATTTTGACTCACAGAAAATATATAGTGACCTAACTTTTGTCTGAAGTATTTCCCGTTCAACGGGAGGTGCTTGTTGCTAACCTTCGCCTCAGATAGTTTTGTGATCGATGTACCTAGCTCGCGTATAGGTGATAGACTACTGACCAGTATAATGCCCTCGTAAGTGTAAATCCTAGTTGTTACCCGAACGATTAGTTCGAAGCTTACGGTTTGTTACTTGTCTGTACACCACTTGTGGTTTGGTTTGCTTAGTGATTGTTGTGTTATCCTCCTGTTTGCGACGCTAGATATAAACGCTACCGGAATGGTCTTTGGAACGGAGTTATTGAGGAAAGGGAATTCGTTGAACCTGAAGATCAAGACCAAGTTCACTTTGCCGAGCAAGGCAAGCTATCCTCTGAGCTTGCATTTATATACATCTATTTTGGTTCACATGTTTTACTTATAAAGAGCAAAAGTTATTTATGTGGTGTTTGCCACAAAAGCTATGATTTTGAAAACCTTTTCCAAAAATAAGTATATTATTTTGACACCCTATCTGGAGATATTAGCTGGAATTTCTTTTCAAACTATAGGATGGGAAAAATATTGTTTACTCAAAACTCCTTTGGAAAATACTTGTGTGGTGGTGGAATACCGAGATGTCGGTGTGGAAATGGAGAAATGGTGAATGATGATGTTTATGAAAAATGCACATTGTGTCCTTGTACTTACAGAACAACCAATACCCTGTGCGACCACATTTACCCACCTATGGGAAAGGGCGTAGTCATATAGTTTGCTCATATTAGTACTGGATGCCTCAACAACGAGGATGACCTCGTTCCATGAGGGGATGGTCATGGCGACCTACCCCCTGACCTGGGTCCTGGCATCTGAGGATGGGGGATTGAAGGGTTCGCTCGCCGGCAGAACTACGAGTCCTCACACTTAGGTTTCTCGACGGGGAATCTGGACTGGGTGTTGATGGAAAGGATGATAATTTCGTAGCGGTAGGATCCTATACTAGCATGAGCAAAGGACAGGCTATGGTCGGTGACTCAACTTCGCATACACCTTGTATGGCGGGACGTGGCTGACACGATGAGTTACCGGATGGGTGTGGGAAAAGCGTGCTACCTCTGCAGAGGGTTAAAACTATTCGAATAGCCGAGTCCTCGGATACGGACAGTTGGAAAGAACTGCTTTGACCATGTGCAAGTTTTGCAAAGTTTTAAGATTTGAAAATAAAATGGAGATGTGTGGTATCTGCAACTCTACCGACGGGCTGGTATGAGGTTGCTGGAGAATGATTGACCATGACAGGCTATGGTCGGGAAGTGAAGAGTTTTGGTGATTTGAAAGTGGAAAATGTTTTATGCAACTATGCCAACGGGCCGGCATGAGGTTGTTGGGATTGAATGACCATGAAGGGTTATGGTCGGAAAAAGGAGGAGTTTTGGAGAAATAAACAAATGGTGATGATTTTCGGGAAAAATGTTTATAAAAGAGACTTCTTACCTTTCCAACAAAGATACATTTTCGGGAAAAAGTTTTAAAAGAGAATTCTTACAAAGATAGATTTATGGGAAAAAGTTCTCAAAGCCTTCTTTTCTTTTCAATAAAGATATAGAGATGTTTTAGAATAAATAAAAGTTTGAAAATTAAAAGGGGTGTTTTGCATGCTCATGTCGGGGGTAGTTTGCGAGTACTTAAATGTACTCATGGCTGTGTCCCTGGATATTCCCATGTCCAGAGTTCAAGAAGAAGTAGGCTGAAGACCGAGGGATCGATGACGTCAATGCAAACTAGGGCACTTCCCAGTCAGCTGCCTGTAGGGTTGGCAAGTGACTTGGGCTCCACGTTTTTGGTGATTTCCGCTGCAAGTACCTGTTGAAGTTATGGCTTCAATCAAGTAAGTAAATTTTATTCGGTATTTATGGGTGTTCTGTGATACCAATTCGAGTTATGTGCAACAACAGACTGATCATGGGATTGTTGCAGGAAACATAACGGGTATCTCGGATACCTAATCCGGGGTCCCCACAGACTTGGTATCAGAGCCATCCTGACTGTAACAGACCTTAGTTAGCATGGACGTTAGTTAGGAAAGAAATATTTTGTTAAAAATATATTGTTACCAAAAACATATTTTTATCTAAGGAAGCCCAAGAAAATAGCTTCCACTCTTCTCACCTTCTCAAATATTTCCGAGACTAATCCCTCTATTTAAGATTTTCCAAGGATTTCTCTAATCCCTCTTACCCGTTCAAAATACTTGACGATGAACCCAAGTGAGACCTAATTAGCTACCACCCACAAGAAGAAGCCTCCATATCAAATACTTAACATTCAGCCTCAAGGTGATTGATCTGCAAATACCAAGATCGTCGGTATCACAAAGCAAGAAACCTTCGAAGATCTCAACTCAATATCAACAATTCACTCAGTTACTACCTCGACAATCTCAATTTTTCCTGCTGAAGCCTAAGGTGACAAAGTGAAGACTTCACCAACTATGTTTAACCAAGGCCCATAGGAAAAACTTAGATAGGAACTTTGGTTATACTACCCGACTACCACGAGTATTAGACGTCCTTTGGTACTAGACGTACCTTGTGTGCTCTTTGCTTGTGTGTACTCTGCTTGTGTATTGTTTGTTGGTGAATTCTCTGTTTGTGTGTTCACAATCACGCCTTGTCGGCAGCGCACAGTAACCTCAAAATTCTCTTCTTACCAAAGCTTCGTGAAGCTCAAGAACCAAGGAAGTCGACAATGAAGTTCCTCCTTTACTCAGCTGAAGAAGGACAAAGGTGCAGACAAATAACCGACAGAATACCCAGAAGAATCAAACGCCGGAAACACCTGCTATGGACGACACCAACCACCAAGCAAGCTGAGATTCAAATAGAAGTTTTTATTATCCTTTTTCTAACTAGAAATCAGAGAGAGTCAAGTACCCAAGCTTGACGCATCCTGAGAGCAACGCGTCCCCATCTGTGACCCTCGTAAGGAGAAAATATCTGGAAGTGATATCTGCACCAACCCCAAGCACCAAGGCGCGACACCCAAGACAAAGATCGTCAAGCCACCCAAGAAGAACAATGCCTCCAAGTCAACTCCAGCCGCAACCTTCAGGATGACCCTTCAAAACCCCTTTTAAGGGGGGAAGACCTGCAATAGGTATACAAGAAGGTGTTAATAATTAGCTCCTTGCGCCTTAGTCTTGTAGTATCTGGAAAACAGCCAACCACGATTATCCAGCAGTCTCGATCATCAAGTCAACCACATCGCCAAGGATCTGAACTCAGCACAGAAGTTTATCGACAGAGCAAGCCTCGCAACATCAATTTGTCAAGATCTCACATGGCGACCTTACTGAAGAAGCAACGACCTCGGAAGAGTAGTCAACCCAAAACCCGTGCCCACGTACTCCCCTGTTACCACCGGCCAAATCTCGAGGACGAGATTTATTTTAAGGGGGGAAGATCTGTCACATCCCAAATTTTGAAACTAAGAAAAACTTAGTTTCACAAGACCCAAAATTCAGAACCAACAAAAACTTTTTGAAATGTTTCACTGATGATTGTGTTTTCCTTCCCATTGCCATGTTGAACCTAGTGTGACTTGTTGTTTAAATTGTTTGACTAGTAAAAGTAAGACCCAACCAATATAAAAATATATTTAACTTTGGTGATCATGTTATGACAAGAAAATATTCCATATATCTTTTCCATTCTTCTTTTGGCCAACTCCATTTCAAATGATATTTGGTTTAGTAACAACCAAAATAATACCCACTATTTGAGAAAGTAAAGGTATTTCCAAAGCTATGTGTTCCCAAAAATATGGAGATCTATATGCTATCTCCTATCTATCTTTTAAACTTGATATTTTGCATTTGTATGCAACTCCCATTTTATAAACTTTGATTATCACTTCCCTTTTTAAAAAAGAACACAATCGGGAAATATATTACCCCACATATTTTGCCTTGCTCAAAACCCTTTCCAAAAGTATCAAGGTGAAGTTGAGATAGTTCTAAACATCATCTTGTCATAATTAAGTGTGATCATTTTTATAAGATAGTATTGTTGGCTATGGAAATGGTGGTGTGATTTATTCTTGTGGTTTGAATTGTGTGGTCTTGATTGTGCTGTTGATCTTGTTGTGTTTGTTGCTTCTGAGGGTAATTCCTCAGTTGTGCTTAATACTAGAATAAGACGCACTTGACAACAAATTTGGTATGTGACTTGAATAAAAACAAACCCTCTAGAAGTATTCACACCTAATTAAAATCCTAAATTTAGGGAAATGATCCTATTAAAATTCTCTCTCCATCTATTCCTCTATCTTATAAAAGCAATTATACTTTTCCTTATTCTAGGAATAAGATGAAGTAATAATCATCTCAGCTCCCTCTCACTCATTCAACCAAAAAGGAAATTAAGATCATGATGAAGAAATGATCTTAAATAAATTATTTTCTCCCTATTTCTCTATTTCCTTCAAACAAATATTTTCTCCATGAAAAAAAAACTATTTGAAGTGGATATATTTGTCAAGGAAGTTCCAAAAGTTCACAACAATATTTTATCACTTGTTTTAAAATATTAAAGAAATGTTAATTTAGTTTTACCAAAAATGATTTATTTAAACTCTATGAACAAATTATGTTCAAAACATTTTATTTTGAAAAACCAATTTTTGTGGAGGCTCTAGTTAACAAGGGGAGCCTACCCAAATATTTTCAAATTTTTATAAAATGTTTTAGTACCCCAAATAATTCCCTAAAACCCTACTGGTTTTAAAAGAAATAAAAGAAACAGGAAAAAGGACCTAGTTGTAATTAGAAACGGAAATCCAGGGGGTTATCGGCAAAAGTGTCGTCTTCTCTGTAGCAACCCGTGGTCGACGCCGCCGTGTCGTCCTCCCGCGCGCCGAGCTCGCCAGGCCCCCCCCCCTCTCGCTCTCCTGCCGCTCGAAGGAGATAAGAGGCCCCCCTGGCGCTCCTCTGCTTCCCTCTCCCTCGCTCGCCCACTCCCTCTCCTCTCTCTTTCCTCTCCATGACCCGAACCCTAGCCGCAGGTGGTCGAGCTCGCCGTCGCGCATCGCCGGCGATTGGAGCCTCCCCGAGCGAAGAGAAGACCGCCATCTTCACCGCCTTGTCTTCCTCTCCATCCCCGTCCAAGGAATCGCCGCGGGAAGCTGCGAACTGAGCGGGCCGTCCTCGTCTTCCTCGACCACGGCCGAAGCTCCGCCGCGACATTGCCGCCGTCTCCGACCTCCTCTGTCCAAGCCGAGCACACGCACTCGTCGAGGGTGAGCGTGTGATTCTTCTGGACATGCCCGTGCCTCCCCTCTCTCCGTAGAACGTCGCGTTGATGGTAGACCGTAGCACGCCGCCGCCGTAGCTCGTCGCCGGAGCTTTTCCCGGCGACCTTTTGGCCCGTAGCACTGCCACGAGGTGTCCCACCCTCGTGCGCGTCGAACGCGAGCATCCGCTTGTCCCCTAGCGCCGTAGATCGTCGCACCAGTGCGCCTCGCCGCCGGCGATCACCGCGGCCACGCGCGACGTCGCCGTGCACCGTACTCACCTCAAAGGACCACGCGCCCGTATACTAACACGAACACCGCACTGACCTACTGGCTAGCAGAGCGCAGCCCCCACGCGCGCGTCGCGAGTTCGAACCCGCTCGGACGCAAAGGCGCACCCTTTTTCATTTTATTCCCACACACTGACAGCTGGGCCCCACCGGTCAGCGACCGTGGTGGCCAGCGCAGTCACACCCGAGCCCAGTCAGCGCCAGCGTGGCCTCTGGCCCACTGGTCAGTGGTTGCGGCTAGCCCAGCCCTGAGTGAGAAAAGTTTCGGACGTGTTTTCTGAAAAATAAAATAAAAAGACAGATTCAAATTTAAACTTATAAAATGCATATCTTTTTGAATATTGATCCAAAAATTACAAATGATATACCAAAATGTTCAGACAAGTAAAACCTGTCTTTTGGTGTAATTCACCTATCCAAATAAATTAGTTATTTAATGTTTTATTAAAATAAAGAAAATGGCAGAATATAAAATAAATTGGGAAAATTCATATCTTTAAAACTAATGATCCAAAAATTAAGTTTGATCTATTAAAATGGTTAGCAAGTGATAACCTTCATATTCCAGCTTGTCTCCAAACATGGATAATTATTTTGTAGTGTTGTTTAAAATAAATTAATAAAAAGGGCAAAATTAAAAAGGGCTTTATAAATTAATCTGTAATGATTTCTGGAGCAAACCCAATTTTGCTAGGTTCCTAGTGTTTCACTTTATCATATCCTAACTTGGTGTAATATTTTGACTCACAGAAAATATATAGTGACCTAACTTTTGTCTGAAGTATTTCCCGTTCAACGGGAGGTGCTTGTTGCTAACCTTCGCCTCAGATAGTTTTGTGATCGATGTACCTAGCTCGCGTATAGGTGATAGACTACTGACCAGTATAATGCCCTCGTAAGTGTAAATCCTAGTTGTTACCCGAACGATTAGTTCGAAGCTTACGGTTTGTTACTTGTCTGTACACCACTTGTGGTTTGGTTTGCTTAGTGATTGTTGTGTTATCCTCCTGTTTGCGACGCTAGATATAAACGCTACCGGAATGGTCTTTGGAACGGAGTTATTGAGGAAAGGGAATTCGTTGAACCTGAAGATCAAGACCAAGTTCACTTTGCCGAGCAAGGCAAGCTATCCTCTGAGCTTGCATTTATATACATCTATTTTGGTTCACATGTTTTACTTATAAAGAGCAAAAGTTATTTATGTGGTCTTTGCCACAAAAGCTATGATTCTGAAAACCTTTTCCGAAAAATAAGTATATTATTTTGACACCCTATCTGGAGATATTAGCTGGAATTTCTTTTCCAAACTATAGGATGGGAAAAATATTGTTTACTCAAAACTCCTTTGGAAAATACTTGTGTGGTGGTGGAATACCGAGATGTCGGTGTGGAAATGGAGAAATGGTGAATGATGATGTTTATGAAAAATGCACATTGTGTCCTTGTACTTACAGAACAACCAATACCCTGTGCGACCACATTTACCCACCTATGGGAAAGGGCGTAGTCATATAGTTTGCTCATATTAGTACTGGATGCCTCAACAACGAGGATGACCTCGTTCCATGAGGGGATGGTCATGGCGACCTACCCCCTGACCTGGGTCCTGGCATCTGAGGATGGGGGATTGAAGGGTTCGCTCGCCGGGCAGAACTACGAGTCCTCACACTTAGGTTTCCCGACGGGGAATCTGGACTGGGTGTTGATGGAAAGGATGATAATTTCGTAGCGGTAGGATCCTATACTAGCATGAGCAAAGGACAGGCTATGGTCGGTGACTCAACTTCGCATACACCTTGTATGGCGGGACGTGGCTGACACGATGAGTTACCGGATGGGTGTGGGAAAAGCGTGCTACCTCTGCAGAGGGTTAAAACTATTCGAATAGCCGAGTCCTCGGATACGGACAGTTGGAAAGAACTGCTTTGACCATGTGCAAGTTTTGCAAAGTTTTAAGATTTGAAAATAAAATGGAGATGTGTGGTATCTGCAACTCTACCGACGGGCTGGTATGAGGTTGCTGGAGAATGATTGACCATGACAGGCTATGGTCGGGAAGTGAAGAGTTTTGGTGATTTGCAAGTGGAAAATGTTTTATGCAACTATGCCAACGGGCCGGCATGAGGTTGTTGGGATTGAATGACCATGAAGGGTTATGGTCGGAAAAAGGAGGAGTTTTGGAGAAATAAACAAATGGTGATGATTTTCGGGAAAAAAATGTTTATAAAAGAGACTTCTTACCTTTCCAACAAAGATACATTTTCGGGAAAAAGTTTTAAAAGAGAATTCTTACAAAGATAGATTTATGGGAAAAAGTTCTCAAAGCCTTCTTTTCTTTTCAATAAAGATATAGAGATGTTTTAGAATAAATAAAAGTTTGAAAATTAAAAGGGGTGTTTTGCATGCTCATGTCGGGGTAGTTTGCGAGTACTTAAATGTACTCATGGCTGTGTCCCTGGATATTCCCATGTCCAGAGTTCAAGAAGAAGTAGGCTGAAGACCGAGGGATCGATGACGTCAATGCAAACTAGGGCGCTTCCCAGTCAGCTGCCTGTAGGGTTGGCAAGTGACTTGGGCTCCACGTTGTTTGGTGATTTCCGCTGCAAGTACCTGTTGAAGTTATGGCTTCAATCAAGTAAGTAAATTTTATTCGGTATTTATGGGTGTTCTGTGATACCAATTCGAGTTATGTGCAACAACAGACTGATCATGGGATTGTTGCAGGAAACATAACGGGTATCTCGGATACCTAATCCGGGGTCCCCACAGACCCTCATAAGGCGACGATATCAGGAAGTGATATCTGCACCAACTCCAAGCACCGAGGAGTGACACCCAAGACGAAGGTCGTCAAGCTACTCAAGAAGAATGATGCCTCCAAGTCAACTCCAGCTGCGACTTTCAACAAGACCGATTAAAGACCCCTTTTTAAGGGGGGAAGACCTGCAATAGGTATACCAGGACGTGGTAATAATTAGATCCTTGCACCTTAGCCTTGTAGTATCTGGAAGCAACCAACCAAGACAATCCATCCGAGTCAATCGTCAAGACAACCCCATCATCAAGGATCTGAACTCAGCACAGAAGTTTATCGACAAAGAAAGCCTCGCATCATCAAGTTGTCAAGATCTCACATGGCAACCTCACTGAAGGAGCAACGACCGCAGAAGTATAGTCAGCCCAAAACCTGTGCCCTTGTACTCCCCTGTTACCACCGGGCAAATCTCGAGGACGAGATATATTTTTAAGGGGGAAGGATCTGTAATATCCCAAATTTTGAAACTAAGAAAAACTTAGTTTTACCAGACCCAAAATTCAGAACCAACAAAAACTTTTGAAATGTTTCACTGATGATTGTGTTTTCCTTCCCATTAATATGTTTTGCACTTGTGTGACTTGTTGTTTAAGTTGTTGACTAGTAAATATAAGACACAACCAATATAAAAATATATTTAACTTTGGTGATCATGTTATGACAAGAAAATATTCTATATATCTTTTCCATTCTTATTTTGGCCAATTCCATTTCAATGATACTTGGTTTAGCAACAACCAAAACTAATACCCATTATTGAGAAAGTAAAAGTATTTTCCAAAACTATTTGTTCCCAAAAATATGGAGATCTATATGCTATCTCCTATCTATCTTTTTACCTTGATATTTTGCATGTGTATGCAACTCCCATTTTATAAACTCCTAATTTCATTCCATTTGAAAATAATACTAGTGGGAAATATGTTACCCCACATATTTCCTTTCTCAAACATTTTTGAAAACTATTGAGTTATAAGTTGAGATACTCCCTTAAACATCCTCTTGTCATAATTGAGACTGATCATTTTTATAAGATAGTATTATTGATTATGTAAATTGTGGTGTGACAAAGTTGTGGTTTAAATTGTGTGGTCTTGATTGTGATGTTGATCATGTTGTGTTTGTTGCTTGTGAGAATAATACCCCAGCTGTGCCTAGCACTAAAATAAAACACATTGATCACAAATTTGGAATGTTACTTGAAATTAAAACAAGACCTCTATGATTACTCACACCCTCAAAATAAAAATCTTGATTAAAAGAAATGATCTTATTTAAATTCTCTCTCTAACTATTTCTCTATTTTGTTGTAACCATTATTTTATCTTATAAAATCTAAGAATGAGATGATAACCATCTCATTATCTTATTACTCTCTCCTCAAAATATTTACTCTTCAATTACAAAGGTATTTCAATTTGTCAAATTGGTTTTATCCAAAAATAACATATTTTAAACTCTATGAACAAATATGATAGATAATTGAGTGGTTCAAATTTTGTAGTATTCCTGTGTGTTTCCTTAAACATGCCATACTGGCTGTGTGCAAAATTATGTTTTTAAGTGCTGTCTAGATTTAATCTTGTAAAAAGTATCTATTTCACTAAATATTCAATATCTAGAGTTTTATATATCCAAATATTGCAAACTAAAATTCTATGGATAGCCTGAAGTGATACCTTTCTAGATGTGTTTGCCTTGAATGCAAATGAAATCTAAAACAGAAGTTTTACTCATTCTTGTAAACACACCAGTGGCACTTTAGTGATTTTTGTAGATTTTTGTGAGATGAATTTTGGAGTAAATCCAATTGGCTTGTCTTCTATATGTATAGGAGAACATATCCCTAGCTTGGTTTGAATTTAGGAGTCACTGATTGACTGTGGTGCTAATTATAAGGTTTAGATCTTTTCTGCCTATTTTTATTAGGCCTTTATTAATCGTTGTGTTATAACTTTATTGTTATAAAGATGTTTCCTAGCATGTGCAGGGTGGTAATCCACTGTTGTGACATGTTTCCTTATTTTACTAGCATGTTAGGGGAAACTACATGTGAGTCATGTATTTGTTAGGGTTTTATTCCCTATATAGTCTTTTCCTAGTAATTAGGAATTACTATGCTTGTCTGTTTTAAGTTAGATTATTTGGTGTAATTAGTATGTTTGCCTTCCTTGTGAAACTTGTTTGTATCCAAGTTAAATTACCAAGATTAATTGGTGGCTTAACTTTTGTCTGAAGTATTTCCTATCTTAGGAAAGATGCTTGGTGTTTAGCCTTAGCTAGAGTAGTTTTGTACTCCATGCTTATGGCATGTGTGTGGTGTTATACTCCTGATTAAGTATAATGCCCTTGTAAATGTAGACCTTAGTTTGTTTCTTGAGTGATTAGTTGATACTTGTGGTTTGTTCCTTGTTTATATACCACTTGTGGTTTGGTTTGTTTATTGAGTGTTGTTTTATTTTCATGTTTGCGACGCTAGACATAAACGCTGCCGGAGTGGTATTTGGAGAGGATTTATCGAAGAAGGATGTGAGTTATTTCTTTGATCAGTGAGAAGAAGCCCAGGAACATCAGGCTGGAATCAGGCAAGCTACTCTCTGAGCTTGCACCTAAATATATATGCATCTACTTTGAGCAAATGATTTAATCTTCAGGCAAAGATTTATAAAACCTTTTCAAAAAGTATATGGAAACTATTTTGCCACCAATGTAGAAATATAAGATAGTTTATATAAAACTATAGGATGGGAAACCATGTTGTTTATTCAAAACTCCTTTGGAAATACTTGTGTGGATGCGGAATACCGAGATGTCGGTGTGGAAATGGAGAAATGGAAAATGGTGATGTTTATGAAAAATGCACAGTGTCTTTGTACTTACGTCAACCAGCCGATACCCTGTGCGACCACATTTACCCCCATATGAGAACGGGCTTAGTCATGTAGTTTGCTCTTATTAGTATGGGATACCTCATCGACGGAGATGACTCCGTTATGCATGAGGGGATGGTCCGAGGACCTACCCCCTGACCCGGGTCCTCACACTGATGGTGGGGAGGATTGAATGTTTGATAGACCGCCGGATAAAACTATGAGTCCTCACACTTAGGGTTTCTGACGGGAAACTGGACTGAGTGTCGATGGAAATGGAATCATATGGGAAGGATCCTATACTAGCATGAGTAAATGAGAGGCTATGGTCGGTGGCTCAACTTCGCATACACCTTGTATGGCGGGACGTGGCTGACACGATGAGTTACCGGATGGGTGTGGGCTAAAAGCGTGCTACCTCTGCAGAGGGTTAAAACTATTCGAATAGCCGAGTCCTCGGATATGGACAGTTGGGAGGCCCTACTCTGACCTATGTGCAAGTTTTGGAAATGTTTTAAGATTTGAAAGGAAAATGGAGCTGTTGTATATGTGCAACTATACCGATGAGTCGGTATGAGGTTGCTGGAAAAGAGGAGGACCCTGAGGGGCTATGGTCGAGAAGTGCAAAGTTTTGTGTTTTGAAAGTGGAAAAATGTTGTTGGAAAATGATTTGACCAGGAATGGTTTTGGTCGGAAAAGGAGGAGTTTTGGAGAAACAGATAAAATGGTGTTTTTATTCAAGGATAGTTATAAAAGTTCTTCTTACCCCTTTTAACAAAGATACACTAGTACAGAAAACCTATTCTGTGGCGCACCAAAAACCTATTCTGTGGCGCATGGGTGGTGCGCCACAGAATAGTCGCCACAAAATAAGCTATTCTGTGGCGCACCACCTGGTGCGCCACAGAATAGTGGCTATTTTGTGGCGCACTCAGTAACGGTGCGCCACAGAATATCGTTTTCACGTTTTAAAAAAAAACAGCCCCGCGGTCCGCGGTCGTTTGGTTGACCGGCGCATGTACTGGGTGCGCCGTGGCAGCCGTCTGGCCGTCGCCGGTGTCCGCCTCCAACTCCTCCCCGGTGGCCCTCGAGGCCGCGCGGCAGCTGGCGGCCCAACTCTGCCCTCCGGCTGTCCGCCATCGCCGCCCTCCCTGCAAAGAAGCACCGCCTGCAGCTTGGCTGTGTAGAGGAGCCCGATGGCGCCAAGACGCGCGGGTCCAGGACGTCCTTGCCCTCACCGAAGCGCGCGTCGATGGGGCTCCGGCCGGTGACCAGCTCCAGCCTGCAGGAGTCCTTCGACCGCCTCGTACCCAGCGCCCCCATCCCCATCTGCAGTTGAGGAAGAGCGGGTGGGCCGCGGCGGAGGGGAGGGTTGCGGCCGGCAGCGGAGGATGCGGCCAGCGTGGGCACCTCGTCGACGCGGTCGAAGAAGAGGTCGGCACTGATAGGAAGCGGCGGACGCGCAGAGCTTGCGCCAGCGCGGGCGGACTTGGCGGCGGACGCGCGCACGCCGCGCACCAAGCTGGCCTGCACGCTCGGCCCGGCCTCCCGCTCCTGCGAAACGAGAGACGCGGCGTGGATGGCGTCCTCCAGCCCGACCTGCCCATGCGCGGCTTCGTTGGTGGGGAGGCGCCGGGGCAGCGCAGCGCGAGCGCCATGGGAGACGGGACGGCGAGCCATGGACGATGGGGAGGGAGCCGGCGGCGGGCGGGAGGACGAGCGCGAGGGGCCGGCAGCGGGCGAGCGCGAGACGCCGGCGGCTGTGCGTGTGCGTGCGCGGTGTGGATGGGAAAGAAAACGATAAGGCAGAGAGAGAAAGGGACGTGCGTGGTGTGGTGCGCAGCGTGTGCGTGTGTGTGGACGTGTTTGACCAGGCCAGTGAGAGAGAGACGTGTGCGTGTGTGTGTGGCTGTGAAAGGATAAGATATTGATGGAGAAATAAAGTGGATCTGAGACCGTGATTTCTGTGGCGCACTGGGCTGGATGCGCCACAGAATAGGCTTATTCTGTGGCGCATCTGACATGTGCGCCACAGAATAGGCTTATTCTGTGGCGCATCTGACATGTGCGCCACAGAATAAGGTCAAAAGTGGCAGACCCGTGCGTTGGTGTGGGGCCCGCGCTTATTCTGTGGCGCATCCTTATAGCCGTGCGCCACAGAATAAGGCTATTCTGTGGCGCACCATGGCTGGTGCGCCACAGAAGCTTATTCTGTGGCGCACGGCTATAAGGTGCGCCACAGAATAAGCTTCCATAGAATTGGGTTTTCCTACTAGTGATATAGAGATGTTTAAAATAAACAAAAGGTGATTTTTCGGGAAAATGTTTATAAAAGAGACTTCTTACCTTTTTCAATAAAGGTGTAATTTCGGGAAAAGTTTTAAAAGAAAGAATTTTTACAAAGATAGATTTATGGGAAAAAGTTCTAAAAGCCTTATTTCCTTTTTCAACATAGATATAGAGATGTCTTCTCAAAATAAAGGTTTTTGTTATAATAAAAATGATGCTATCGCATGCTCATGTCGGGGGTAGTTTGCGAGTACATTCAAATGTACTCATATTGGTTTCGTCCCTGGCTATTGTCTTAGCCAGGTTCTGAAGATGAGCAGTCAAAGAGGAAGACTTCCCTGACGTCGATGCGAACTAGGGCGCTTCCCAGTCAGCTGCCTGTAGGTTATGGCAAATGACTTGGGCTCCACGTTGTTTGATGATTTCCGCTGCAAGTACTTGTTGAAGTTATGACTTCAATCAAGTAAGTAATTTAATTCGGTATGTATGGGTGTTCTGTGATGCCAATTCGAGTTATGTGCAACAACAGACTGATCATGGGATTGTTGCAGGAAACATAACGAGTATCTCGGATAGCTAATCCGGGGTCCTCACAGACTTGGTATCAGAGCCATCCTGACTGTAAGACCTTAGTTAGCATGGACGTTAGTTAGTAAAGAAATATTTTGTTAAAAATATATTGTTACCAAAAACATATTTTATCTAAGGAAGTCCAAAAATAACTTCCACTATTCTCACCTTCTTAAAATTTCTGAGTCTTATCCCTCTATTTAAATTTTCCAAGGATTTCTCTACTCCCTCTTACCCGTTCAAAATACTTGACGATGAACCCAAGTGAGACCTATTAGCTAGCACCTACAAGAAAAAGCTTCCATCTCAATATTCAACATTCAACATCAAGGTGATTGATCTGCAAATACCAAGATCGTCAGTATCAATAAAGCAAGAGACCTCGAAGACCTCAACTCAATATCGACAATTCCACTCAGTTACTACCTCGACAATCTCAAATATTCCAGCTGAAGACTAAGGCGATAAAATGAAGACTTCAACAGCCTGTTTCACCAAGGCCCATACGAGGAAATTATTTTGGAAAGAAATATATTACCACCTAAATTATATTGTATCTAAGGAAGCCTAAGTATAACTTCCACTCTTTTCACCTTCTCGAATTATTCTAAACCTTACCTCTTGTCTAAAGGTTTATCAAAAGTTTCTTCTGTTATCTTGTCCTCATTCAAATTTAGATATATTTGACGATGAACCAGGAGAGACCTTAGTACTTAGCAACCCGAAGACCTCAAGATCAAAGTGTTTTATACGCGAAGACCGAGGATCCGTGCAACCTTCAGAAATGCAGTAATTTCACCGCCAAAGTTTCCCACTTGGACAAGGTGAAGAAAATCCTCGAGATACAAAGACCCATAGGATCAATAGGATAAGCTCGTTTTACTTGAGCAAAACCCATCTTCCACGGTATTAAACGCTGTTGGTGCTAAAAGTGCCTTGATTGATCTTGCTTGTGTGTTGCATTTATGTGTGTTGTTTTCCTTGTGTGTTTCACAAAACCCGCCTTGTCGGGAACCCAAAGTAACCACACTTTTATCTGTTGCTTTATTTTGACTGTTACAAAAACCTTTTTGCCTTGTTGGCCATAGATGTACTTTTTGTATCCTTCAAAAGTCCGACTTAGAAAACCCTTCAGAAAATTTTCTCCTAGTAAGAGAGCAAGGTATGGAATACTCTCTACCCCAAGACTTTGCGATCTTCTGCAAGACGGATACCTGCCTACATACGTCGTTTTGTACAACCACATCAAGCCATCGAGAAAGATGAAGATTCAAGACCCGACGTTGGATGACACTAGTCGTATCCCGTCGGACTAACAAAGAATATGAAAAACTAACATAACTAACATAATTTATCTAACTTTATCATCTAACCAATTTTTGCAAAATTACTAACTGCTTTTTCTAGACCAAGGAAAGAGGTGCCATAGGACGACTCAAAACTAGTTGGTAAAAGAGACTTTAGGAGGATATAAGATGTTGGACTATAAGTTTATTAGTCAAAAGGATCTTGATGAAATCAAAATTTGTTGGATGATGTTGGTAATATCAAAATTTGGGGTTTAGAATAGAAGTGAAAACTTGGAGTGGATCGATAAATTAATTGGGTTTGGACAGATGATATATTGATTAATACTCTGGGGCTAACCAGTTGTGGACCCCAACCATTGGTGGTTATCTGGAACTAGAAGACGTGACCCTTGATTTAAGGTTTAGAAATAAAGGAAAGTTATTGGATTTTTAGGAAGCACTTGCTGATAAAATGATGTTTGGATTGGTTAGAAGCAAGTAAATTAAGAAGAATACTCCGGTGTTGGAATGTTTAGGGTGATTCTTAGCGCAAGTGACCTTGTACTAAATTCTTATGGAATTATAGGAAGTGGTCAAAGATGAGTTAGCAAATGAGTAGATCGTTGTATGCAAGAAATAATTGGTGGAGGATAAGTGAATGTTTATCGGATTCTAGAAATCAATATGACTTGGTCTAGTAGCAAGACATTCTAGGTGACAGTAGTTTTCAGAGCTTGTCACGCTCTGTTTGGATTATTCTTAGAAAGATCGTTTATCTTTGATTATGAGATCAAGGCCCAAAAGTGTGAGATAAAATCTGAATTTGGTTAGAAAGTGGGGCAATTCTTGATGGATGATCACATGATTTTGGATGCTTTATTTAGCTTTGATGATATGATCGTGAGAAAATGGCCACCTGAAGGAGTAAGATAATATGAGATATGCCTATCTATGGAGAGAAATTAATCAAGAAATAATTGGTGGACCACTACGATTTTTGTGATAGGATGTAATGGGAAGATTATGCCTTAAAGGTTTGATGGATATCCGATAGATTGAACTATAGTATGATAAAGAGTTTATGCCCGAAGGAGATGATGGTGGATTAATAACTTTAGCTCGGGCAAAGGCATGATTCAATTAACTAGTTGATAGTAGTGGCCTTACCAGAGATGTTGGAATGGTATTTTGAAGACTCGAGAATTAGAGGCCTATATAAAGTTGGTTGTTTTGGATTTTAGGTATAAAAGTTTGTTATTCAGAGTATAGCACCCAACTCCCTTGAAAACTAACTTAAGCCCTCAACCAGAAAGTTTTCCTGGAAACCCTAACTATTCTGGTGCACTCTAACTTACTTCTGAAGACCCTGCGAAGCTTCGTGAAGACCCAGAACCAAGAAGTCTTTCATGACCAGCCTTTTTCCCGCCAAGCCGAAGTGAGAAAAGCGAGAAGAAGATCTACCGGAATTCACTAAGAAGAATCAAACACGGAAGCAACTGCTGTTGACAACAACAACCATCAAGCAAGCTCCGACGCGACTAGAAGTTTTAACCTCCCTCTTCTAACTAGAAACCGGAGAGAATTAACTATGCAGACCTGACGCATCCTGAAGACAACGCGCCCCTACCTGCGACCCTCATAAGGCGACGATATCAGGAAGTGATATCTGCACCAACTCCAAGCACCGAGGAGTGACACCCAAGACGAAGGTCGTCAAGCTACTCAAGAAGAATGATGCCTCCAAGTCAACTCCAGCTGCGACTTTCAACAAGACCGATTAAAGACCCCTTTTTAAGGGGGGAAGACCTGCAATAGGTATACAGGACGTGGTAATAATTAGATCCTTGCACCTTAGCCTTGTAGTATCTGGAAGCAACCAACCAAGACAATCCATCCGAGTCAATCGTCAAGACAACCCCATCATCAAGGATCTGAACTCAGCACAGAAGTTTATTGACAAAGAAAGCCTCGCATCATCAAGTTGTCAAGATCTCACATGGCAACCTCACTGAAGGAGCAACGACCGCAGAAGTATAGTCAGCCCAAAACCTGTGCCCTTGTACTCCCCTGTTACCACCGGGCAAATCTCGAGGACGAGATATATTTTTAAGGGGGGAAGGATCTGTAACATCCCAAATTTTGAAACTAAGAAAAACTTAGTTTTACCAGACCCAAAATTCAGAACCAACAAAAACTTTTGAAATGTTTCACTGATGATTGTGTTTTCCTTCCCATTAATATGTTTTGCACTTGTGTGACTTGTTGTTTAAGTTGTTGACTAGTAAATATAAGACACATTAACTTTGGTGATCATGTTATGACAAGAAAATATTCTATATATCTTTTCCATTCTTATTTTGGCCAATTCCATTTCAATGATACTTGGTTTAGCAACAACCAAAACTAATACCCATTATTGAGAAAGTAAAAGTATTTTCCAAAACTATTTGTTCCCAAAAATATGGAGATCTATATGCTATCTCCTATCTATCTTTTTACCTTGATATTTTGCATGTGTATGCAACTCCCATTTTATAAACTCCTAATTTCATTCCATTTGAAAATAATACTAGTGGGAAATATGTTACCCCACATATTTCCTTTCTCAAACATTTTTGAAAACTATTGAGTTATAAGTTGAGATACTCCCTTAAACATCCTCTTGTCATAATTGAGACTGATCATTTTTATAAGATAGTATTATTGATTATGTAAATTGTGGTGTGACAAAGTTGTGGTTTAAATTGTGTGGTCTTGATTGTGATGTTGATCATGTTGTGTTTGTTGCTTGTGAGAATAATACCCCAGCTGTGCCTAGCACTAAAATAAAACACATTGATCACAAATTTGGAATGTTACTTGAAATTAAAACAAGACCTCTATGATTACTCACACCCTCAAAATAAAAATCTTGATTAAAAGAAATGATCTTATTTAAATTCTCACTCTAACTATTTCTCTATTTTGTTGTAACCATTATTTTATCTTATAAAATCCAAGAATGAGATGATAACCATCTCATTATCATATTACTCTCTCCTCAAAATATTTACTCTTCAATTACAAAGGTATTTCAATTTGTCAAATTGGTTTTATCCAAAAATAACATATTTTAAACTCTATGAACAAATATGGTTCAAAACATTTTATTTTGAAAAACCAATTTTTGTGGAGGCTCTACTTGACAAGGGGAGCCTATCCAAATATTTTCAAATTTTTATAAAATGTTTTAGTGCCTCAATAAAATCCTTGAAGTACTACTGGTTTTAAAAAGGAAAACAGAAAAAAGGACTTAAGTGTAAACTGGAAAAGAAACCAGGGGGTTTTCTGCGAAATCTTCATCTCCCTCCTGTAGCACCCGTGGCCGCGTCGCCGTGTCGCCCGTCCGTGCGTCGCCGCCCGGACCCCCCCCCCCCCCCCCCCTCTCTCTCCGCTCCTCCTGCCGCTGGGAGAGGATAAGGAGGCCCCCCCGAAGCTGCTCAGCCCTCCCTCACTCGCTCACTCTCCCCCATCTCGCCTGCTCTCTCTCTTCTCCTCTCCACAGCCCGAACCCTATCCATGGATGCCGTCGTGCATCGCCGCCGATTGGAGCATCCCCGTCCAAATCGAAGAGCACCAGAAGCTTCCCGCGTCCGGTTCTCCCTCCACGCCGAAGGAATCGAGCTGGGAAGCCCGGGATCGCCGTTGCCGTCCGCATCCTCTTCAGCCCCGGCCGTCGAACCTCGAGCAAGTGCGCGAGCTGCACAAGCCTCCATTCCCCGCCATTTTCGTCTCCCTGAGATCCCCTTCTCGCGGTCTACCCCGTAGACATCGCCGTTTCTTCTCAGGTTCGCCGGAGTGTCGTCGCCGTCCTCGCCGTGCTCCCTGCCGTGCCTCGTCCTTCTCTGTCGTGCGCGTGGCGGGAGGAATAAGAAGCCCCGTACCCCTTCGCTCGTGCGTGGGCCGCTGGCTGGGCCGCATTTTGCTCCGCACGGCCCGATCTGGGTCGGATCTGGCCCGTTTCTTTTATTTTTTCTATGGATCCTTTTTGCTGTTTAATTTCCTGTAAAATTGCAGTGTAGATAATTGAGTGGTTAAAATTTTGTAGTATTCCTGTGTGTTTCCTTAAACATGCCATACTGGCTGTGTGCAAAAATATGTTTTTAAGTGCTGTCTAGATTTAATCTTGTAAAAAGTATCTATTTCACTAAATATTCAATATCTAGAGTTTTATATATCCAAATATTGCAAACTAAAATTCTATGGATAGCCTGAAGTGATACCTTTCTAGATGTGTTGGCCGCAAATGAAATCAAAAACAGAAGTTTTACTCATTCTTGTAAACACACCAGTGGCACTTTAGTGATTTTTGTAGATTTTTGTGAGATGAATTTTGGAGTAAATCCAATTGTCTTGTCTTCTATATGTATAGGAGAACATATCCCTAGCTTGGTTTGAATTTAGGAGTCACTGATTGACTGTGGTGCTAATTATAAGGTTTAGGTCTTTTCTGCCTATTTTTATTAGGCCTTTATTAATCGTTGTGTTATAACTTTATTGTTATAAAGATGTTTCCTAGCATGTGCAGGGTGGTAATCCACTGTTGTGACATGTTTCCTTATTTTACTAGCATGTTAGGGGAAACTACATGTGAGTCATGTATTTGTTAGGGTTTTATTCCCTATATAGTCTTTTCCTAGTAATTAGTAATTAGGAATTACTATGCTTGTCTGTTTTAAGTTAGATTATTTGGTGTAATTAGTATGTTTGCCTTGCTTGTTAAACTTGTTTGTATCCAAGTTAAATTACCAAGATTAATTGGTGGCTTAACTTTTGTCTGAAGTATTTCCTATCTTAGGAAAGATGCTTGGTGTTTACCCTTAGCTAGAGTAGTTTTGTACTCCATGCTTATGGCATGTGTGTGGTGTTATACTCCTGATTAAGTATAATGCCCTTGTAAATGTAGACCTTAGTTTGTTGCTTGAGTGATTAGTTGATACTTGTGGTTTGTTCCTTATTTATATACCACTTGTGGTTTGGTTTGCTTATTGAGTGTTGTTTTATTTTCATGTTTGCGACGCTAGACATAAACGCTACCGGAGTGGTATTTGGAGAGGATTTATCGAAGAAGGATGGGAGTTATTTCTTTGATCAGTGAGAAGAAGCCCAGGAACATCAGGCTGGAATCAGGCAAGCTACTCTCTGAGCTTGCACCTAAATATATATGCATCTACTTTGAGCAAATGATTTACTCTTCAGGCAAAGATTTATAAAACCTTTTCAAAAAGTATATGGAAACTATTTTGCCACCAATGTAGAAATATAAGATAGTTTATATAAAACTATAGGATGGGAAACCATGTTGTTTATTCAAAACTCTTTTGGAAATACTTGTGTGGATGTGGAATACCGAGATGTCGGTGTGGAAATGGAGAAATGGAAAATGGTGATGTTTATGAAAAATGCACAGTGTCTTTGTACTTACGTCAACCAGCCGATACCCTGTGCGACCACATTTACCCCCATATGGGAACGGGGCTTAGCCATGTAGTTTGCTCTTATTAGTATGGGATACCTCATCGACGGAGATGACTCCGTTATGCATGAGGGGATGGTCCGAGGACCTACCCCCTGACCCGGGTCCTCACACTGATGGTGGGGAGGATTGAAGGTTTGATAGACCGCCGGATAAAACTATGAGTCCTCACACTTAGGGTTTCTGACGGGAAACTGGACTGAGTGTCGATGGAAATGGAATCATATGGGAAGGATCATATACTAGCATGAGTAAATGAGAGGCTATGGTCGGTGGCTCAACTTCGCATACACCTTGTATGGCGGGACGTGGCTGACACGATGAGTTACCAGATGCGTGTGGGCTAAAAGCGTGCTACCTCTGCAGAGGGTTAAAACTATTCGAATAGCCGAGTCCTCGGATATGGACAGTTGGGAGGCCCTACTCTGACCTATGTGCAAGTTTTGGAAATGTTTTAAGATTTGAAAGGAAAATGGAGCTGTTGTATATGTGCAACTATACCGATGAGTCGGTATGAGGTTGCTGGAAAAGAGGAGGACCCTGAGGGGCTATGGTCCAGAAGTGCAAAGTTTTGTGTTTTGAAAGTGGAAAAAAGTTGTTGGAAAATGATTTGACCAGGAATGGTTTTGGTCGGAAAAGGAGGAGTTTTGGAGAAACAGATAAAATGGTGTTTTTATTCAAGGATAGTTATAAAAGTTCTTCTTACCCCTTTTAACAAAGATATAGAGATGTTTAAAATAAACAAAAGGTGATTTTTCGGGAAAATGTTTATAAAAGAGACTTCTTACATTTTTCAATAAAGGTGTAATTTCGGGAAAAGTTTTAAAAGAGAATTTTTACAAAGATAGATTTATGGGAAAAAGTTCTAAAAGCCTTCTTTCCTTTTTCAACATAGATATAGAGATGTCTTCTCAAAATAAAGGTTTTTGTTATAATAAAAATGATGCTATCGCATGCTCATGTCGGGGGTAGTTTGTGAGTACATTCAAATGTACTCATATTGGTTTCGTCCCTGGCTATTGTCTTAGCCAGGTTCTGAAGATGAGCAGTCAAAGAGGAAGACTTCCCTGACGTCGATGCGAACTAGGGCGCTTCCCAGTCAGCTGCCTGTGAGGTTATGGCAAATGACTTGGGCTCCACGTTGTTTGATGATTTCCGCTGCAAGTACCTGTTGAAGTTATGACTTCAATCAAGTAAGTAATTTAATTCGGTATGTATGTGTGTTCTGTGATGCCAATTCGAGTTATGTGCAACAACAGACTGATCATGGGATTGTTGCAGGAAACATAACGAGTGTCTCGGATAGCTAATCCGGGGTCCTCACACGAAAGGAGGTAATAGCACCGGGAAAAGTGGCACAATTTCTGAAAAATCTATCGACTGGGCCGGCACGGCCGCCTATTCTGCGAGACGACTATGATCGTACCATTGAAAAGTTAATTAGAGAACAGAATTTGCAGGAGAATGAGGCATGTCGCCAAAAGAGGGAGCAGCAGCAGATGGCAGCTAAAAAGGCCCAGCAGGAGAAGGAGGCTTCATTTCGCCAAAAGAGGGAAGCTAATAAGAAATCCGGGAAACAAGTGGCCCAGCTCGGAGAACAGGCAAACCAGTCGGTCCCCGCGTTCAAAGTGGTGTCCGATAAGGAAATACAGCAAGACACAATTCGCATAGAAAACCCCAAAGAGTATATGTATGCATGGACATATGCCTACGGGAAGCCCTTGGTCAGACCTGAGATGGTCAAATCTCTGCCGACACAATTGCGACGTTTGCATGAGTGGTACGCGGGAGCCGTAAAGGAGCACCATGAGTATTTCCACGTTTCATATAAGAAAGACCATTATTTAGAGGATAACGCGATGTATGTGCCGTTTGACGAAATATTTCAGTTATTCAATCAAGACTCCCTCGACAAAGACATCATCAGCTGCTATTGTTTGTAAGTGATTTATTTTATGCAATTTAATTAAGTCTCTATCTCAGCTCGTTCGCTGCCAATTATCTAACTTTATTCTTTTGTACGCTATTATATATGCAGAATGAAGATCGTCGAATGCAGAGATAACGGAATCTATAGTTTTGAGTTCATGGACCCATATTGGATTCATGAAGTAACCCTAAGGAACCATCCTGAGGACACCGAGCATTACATGCTCCAATATCTAGTGAAACACCATACATGTGCAGATATACTTCTTCCTTACAACTTCAGGTGAGTATTACCGTACCTTCTACACATTCTACTTTGCTTACTCGATGTTTAGTGTAACTCATGGACATATAAATGTGTGAAGCAACCATTGGATTCTGGTAGACATTAGACCTGAACAAGCATGCGTTCAAGTCCTGGACTCGTTAAGGAAAGATATGGACGATTATATCAACTTGCAAGCAATGTTGCAGAGGTAACTTCAGTCATTATCGCTCTATATCGATCTCTTTCGTTCGTTCAAGTCCTTTGATTTTTTCTTTTGCCAGCCAGGGTTTGGGAAAAGTTCATTACCGAGATTCGTGGGACTTGGAAACCGCACCTGTTTTGGTATGATAGCAAGGTAAGTAGTAGTACTATATATATATATATATCCGCGCAACTTTTAAATTCTAGTTTCAGCACCATTATCATGCTTGATTGTTATTTTGATTAAATTCTATTCTTTGTAAAGTGGTGTCTGAGGCAGGCACAAGGGAATAATTTATGTGGATATTATGTTTGCGAGTACATACGATCTTTTGTTCATCAGCGGGATAGAAAGCTCAGAACAGCAGAGGTCTGTATACACTCTCGGCAATTACTTCATTACCATATTTGTGTTCATTCCCATTTTCACATTTTCTGATGATTTCACATTTTCTTATTGATCTAGATGGAACGAGAGAAGGACAAGCTCATACCAATGAAGCGCCTTATAGCAATTCAAGAGGAATTGGCAGGATTTTTGAACAAGGAGGTCCTGAAGAAATCCGGAGAATTTTATCACCCTACAAATTATTTTCTGTAATTGACGTGATCTCGACGTGAGAAACGTGATGTCGGTGTGTGACATAAACTTAATTTATTTGTGATCTCGACTTTGTATGTATATATATGTATGCATCAAAACGTGACCTCGGTAGTGTAAACTTTATGTGTGTGACTTATTGTGCGCAACGTGATCTTCATAGAAAATAATTAAATGGAAAACAAAAAATCGAAACCCCTACAAAATAAATAAATAAAAGACAAAAGATGCAAACTCTTTGATCCCGGTTGGTAATACCAACCGGGACCAAAGCTCCCCCGCCCTGCGCGCCCAGCCGCACCCACGTGGAGGCCCATCTATCCCGGGTCGTGGACACCCGGGATAAAAGCCACCCCCCCCCCCTCTAGTCCCGACACTTTAATCCCGGTTGTAAAACCGGGACCAAAGGCCCTCTGGACCCGGGATTGTTGATGATGTTTCCACTAGTGTGTATACAAATAACACCAAAAATGATATGAGTATGCTCCATACATATACTGACCTCTTGAGCGGAGAACCTCTTGAGAATTGGTATTCTCAGGCGTATGATGAAGATAACTTTTTTTTTTTTTTTTGAAATTATGATGATGAAGATAACTACCTGTCATAATAATTTCTCACCGTATATTCAATCGTTTATCTGTTCTGCAGGAGCAGTTCCTCATGGGGTACTGTGATCATGATGTTGTGTTGTCAGGGTTTATTCTGATCTGCTCCCTAAGCGTTTAATGAAATTCCCACCTGCACAAATATTAAATATGGATGTGAATTGGAGAAGTGGTGCACCAGGCTCGACTTCCATGATGTCAGATTGGAACATTCTAGTAAGTTTACTTATCAACAGCTGCTGATCACCCAATATTTCTGCTAATCTTCACGGTGCAAAATTTGTTTTGAATTGAATACTGCATCAGAGAACAGAGTACCTTCGTGCAGCAGTCCACTGCTTCTTCGCTGTAGGCGGCTAAAGTCCAGGAGCCGCGGTGCCACCGATCCTGGGAGGGAGAGCGGATATGGTGCTCTGGGGCGTCAATCGGTGGGAAGATGCGGCGATCCATGTGGTGGGGAAGCGGGATAGGAAGCTGGCGCCGGCAGCTGTGCTGCACAGCTATGTGCGTTCAGGGCGGCGGCAGCCGGGCAGGGCGGAAGTGGTTGGTCGCCCCAAAGGGAAAGACGGCTGCCTTGGTTGTCATTGCGGCATTGAGCTGGATCCGGTGGCCGGAGTGGGGGGGCGGCGATTTGTATCTCGCGTCGGGGTAAACGGAACAGGAAAATGAATGGCACAAACGGGTTTACATGTGCGATGGAAGGAGGCCAGCGGCGGCGAGTTTGGGGAAGGAGGGCACGCTCTCGGCGCAAGGTGGAGGCGCGGGGGGCTTGGTCATTTGGTCGCACACGGCGTGGAGCGGAGCGCGAGGGGTGAAGTTCGACGAAGGATGGAACGTAATGCGGACTAAGTAGAGATTTGCGCTAATCGCGGGAGGTGCGAGAAAACGACAAAAAGTTTCGATGGTTGACGAAAAGCTGGACGTAATGTCAGGAACAAAACTCTTCTTTTAGATAGGAGAGAAGTGATCCACGTTCGCATGTATGTAAATGTATCTAGACTAAGGTTTTGGTTATCGAAACGACAAATTTTACCGACGGGGCTCCAGATTTCATGTTACTTACGGAGAAATCCCTAGCAGTTACCGGACAAATTTAAATTGCAAATTTCGAAATTGAATCTCTGTGTTTTTTTGCAATGTATTAATAAGACGTTAAATACTATATTCACACAATAGTATATACTAGTTAATGGCGGTAGTGGTTTGCACGCAGCGCCGTGCTGTTTCCACTATCAGGTCGCAAGTCCTAGTCATAGCATTCACGTTTTGCATTATTGTGTAATATTTTGAATTGAACACAGCTAATTCTCAAAAAAAAAAAAAAATAGACCTAGACTCGACCATGCAACCTAAAGATTGGACCTCAACAACTTTTCCACCACACCGCATCTCCTGAACAACATATACTAGAGACACACACTTTATCATTAGATGTGGGCGTTTCAATTAAAAAATTCAAAATAATTTGGGATTTTTGTTCGGGAAGTCGTTTTACCAAGGGGGTCACGATTTACGGTTAACGAGCGGTAACCGGATTCCTCGCCCGGTTACCAATCCTATCTGTCACGATTTATTGTGCATGTTCATTTTCTAGTATAGGTTTAGACAACATGTAGAACACCTAAAACATGTTAAATTTAAAATGGAGGTAGTACCTCGCAAAAACTTAAAATGTATAATATTTACTTAAAGATTTTAAATGCATACTAGTAAATTTGCCCGTGCGTTGCAACGGGATTGGAAATTAAACGGGTGCTGGTGGTGGCTGGCCTGGTGGTGGCTGGCTGGGAGTTGGGAGGTGCTAGGGAGACGGCGCTGTGGCCGTGAGCGTTCATCGCGTCAAGGTTCCGTCGAGCAGCTGCGGCGGCGGACGACTCTTGCGGTCATCTACAACGTGTGGGGGTGCTCTCTCTCCGGTGGCAAGAGGTACGGCGACGACGGCGACGCCTAGGTTCTTGGGAGCCGGCGATGGATCCGATTGAGTTTCTTCCAGGGTGCTCAGGGTGCTTTGTGCAAGTTTCTGTAATTTTGTTTCTTTGTTGGACTTGTCTGTAATCTGTACTGAGTATGCTGAATATAAGTGTCGGATCCTTTCCTCAAAAAACAAAAAAAACTTATTGGCATTTTTTGTGAGAAGATAAGAGCTAAATATGCAATTACATTCATAGGATAATGGCTACACTATGCAGTGTCTGCCTTATTTTGAAGATGATTATTTCGTAAAAACTAAGCCAACCTACAAATTTTGATAATCAGAGCCGCTATATATTTAATGTTCGCAGCTGCGACTAAGAGAACCACATTTCAGGCAGCGTTTAGAATAAGAGGACAAAAAATCATCAGCAAAGGAGTTTCGTCTGCATATTTAAAGCGACATAAGTGTGGCAGCTAATCCACTACAGAGTAGTAGCTAGCCCAGGCACGAGTTTCGCTGGAAATACTCGGATCTGGACATGGCTTCTCAGTGACCTTTATGATTTGTAGATTCAACCTTGTTACTGCAGATGTGCCTATCTGACGGGAGTTCTTCATATCCAGGCAGGGCGGAGGCGGGGCATCTGCAGAGGGAAAACCTCCATGGACACGGGTCTCCCCCTCAACTTCTTTCCCATCCCACCTCACCTCCAGCCTGTTCCCCCACACCGCCGGGCTGTCCAATTTCCCCCTATGTTCCGTCTCCAATTTCTGCCCCGGTAGCAACAAGGCAGCAAAGTCTGCAATGGATATGGTATAGTGCATTGCTAGATGGAGGCGCAGCAGAAGCGTTGCAGCATAGGAGCAAGAATATTCAGACTGTTCTCAGCTTGTCGCGGCGATTCTGGATCCCTCACAAGATCGTTCGCCCTTCTTACATATTATCTATGAGATTAAGAGACTAGCTTCTAGTGGTAGAATTTGTAACTTTGTAAAAGTAGATCGTGGACAAGTTAGGGTAAGTCACTGTATTGCCAATTGGGCAAGGACAGAGCATCAAACTTTTTTCTTGTTAGGTTCAGGTCCCGATATTCTTATTCGGAAACTTGAATTAGAACAATCTGTAACCCGTATTGCTCAATAAAGATCTGGTTTTACCCGCAAAAAAAAAAGAATAGGGATCGTGGGGCAGCTTACACAAGACATGAGTATTGCAAATCTGGTGTCCTCTAAATAACCCGCTTTGTACGTACCAAGGCCCTATGTAGAAAACAAATATGCTGCAGAAGACAGCAATGCGATCTCACAGTTACAGTGCATGACGAGTCAATTGCAGCTGACGAGTAGCGGTTTGGCAATGGAAATCACGGGTGCGCCCAGCTTCCATGGCCGCCCTGATCCTCTCGGAGATCTCGGCGCGGTCATCATGTTGGATCCGTAATCCCGATGGATTCTCCATCTCCGGTTTGTTGACAGACGATGTACCTTTGCTTTGATTCCACCGACCACGCGCTGCAGATGCCACCGCCCGCTTGCTTCTCAGCCACGCCAAGATCGATGTCCGTCCCTGAGGAGCCCGAGCCCGTTCATATGCACCAGAAACCTACTCAGAGTGAGGTTGCCTCGGTGCGTGGCATCCTGCACGCGCATGCCTCTACACACCCTTGCGCGTCGGGAGCGACACCTACTCCCTCGACGGCAACCCAGGGGCGGATGGCGGCTATGTGGGTGCACAGGTGGGCGAGCAGCGGGTGGGAGCGGCAGGAGAGGGAGACGGAGCGGATGTGTTATGCGGCCCAGGGTGCAGGCGGACACGCCAACGGCCTGTCCGCTCGGGTCCGCTTCGTCCGTGCAGCCAAATCGCTGGTGTAGCAGCGCTCGTGTCCACTGATTGCGCTTTCCGCTGTGGCCGTCGGACGTACACGGATGTCTGCTACGAGATTTCGTCGCCTGATCGCCTCAAGGAAGCTAGCTAGCTTCTAACATCAATCGATCTGCTCTAGGCGTATTCCTCTTCTTGTACATGTTTTGTGTACTTAAACTACTGATGCCCGTTACAAGAAGCTAGCTAGCTTGTCACATCTGATCAGTTCTAAAGAAAAAAAAGATTCACAGCTGATGCATTTCACAGTGTATCCGGACCAAACACAAAGGAGACTAGCTGAAACAAAAAACACACGGTACAATCAGTTGGCCTGCTGCTACTAGCTAACACAAAGGAGAATGATGACAAAGATTACAGAAATTTGCTTGCATAAACTCTAACTGCTATACAATGTAACATTCAGTTCAAGATGACCATACTACTTCAGTTACAAGTACAAATACTACTACTGTCAAACTTCTGTTCAAACGCTAGTAGTGCTGCTACTAGATTCAATTAAACAGCTAAGCACAAACATTACACAATCAGGTTCAGATAGGATTTCAACGTGCTTGCACAATGAGGTTCAGCTTGCACATCAGGCTGAGCTGCAACTATGTGTGTGTTTGTGTTCTAAAGCTGACCATACATCATTTCTTGACTATAGCCTCCATCACGTTAGCAGGTCTTCTGAAGTACCATCTGGGTTCAGTAAAAAAACAATAAATCAATTGCTTGAGAAAATATTCATCAAAGTAAAAAATCCAATGTGTGCTACAGACAAAGACACATGGTGGGATAAGATAATCAGATCCGAATATAATCAGATACGAATATAAATTGCAAAACTCCAATGATGGGAACAGGAATTGAACAAAGAACAATGCAAAATCTAAATGAATCTACTCATGATGCTTTGTCATTTTACTAATAATTGGTAGTTGCAGCTTGGCAGCTTACTTCACTGTTCATTTAGGTTTTGGATAAAATCTCAAAGCTAACTGCATTCACAGATTATAACATTTTATCTTGTATCTGCTCTCAGCATTGTGTTTCAAGCATTGCTATGTCACAGTACCATAACATATACTTGGACCAGCCAATTTCACAGTACACGCCGGCAACCGGCAACTCAACATCGTATACAGGAGCGGGAGGAGCACCCAGGAGAAGCACCCGTAGGAGGAGCTATCCAATTGAATTCTGCTTAAGGAAGAAATCGATCAGAAGCGGGAGTACAAGACCATACCTGTGGCTCCTTCTTGTCCTCCTTCCCCAAATTCTTCTCCTCTTCCTCCGTCTCCACCACGCTCGCCGACATCTCACCGGAGGATAAGCTGGGTTCCGGGAGGGAGCCGAGCCCATCTTGCTCCGCACTTCCGCAGGCGGCGACGGCAAGGTAGCCGGCTAGCTTAGGGACAGATGGGAAGGAACTGGCCGGATACGAGCGGGGTGCAGGGCGGCGAGGAGCGAGGTGCAGCCTGGTCAAGACCTGGGCGGCGCCAGCCCGACGGCAGCGTGGCGGCGTGCCCTGGTTCTGCGTTCAGCGTTCTTCTCCATCGAGGGGAGACGTGCTGTGTTTTTTCCTAGCGGACTGGATAGACAGGCCTGTTGGGCTGAGTGGCCTACGTCCGTGGGTCCGCCCCAAGTACGCGGCCAGTCCGCTTAGCCGTTTGGGCTTTTGGAGCGGCGCGGACCAAGCGGACGAGCGGAATCCGCCGCCGCCTGCATCCATATGCGGCGGCGCAGGGCCTGGAGGCGCGCGCCAGGCTGAGCAGGAATCGCGGCAGCGGAGGCGGCCATGTGCACGAACGGGAGGTTGGGCGATTTCTTTCGCTCGGGAGTCTCGGACGGCTAATGCGGGGTTGGCGTTGGCGTTGACCCCGCCCGCGAGGAGGGAGCAGGTGCGTGAAGCATGCATAGGGATGGAAGGGCGTAGAACGACCGAAAGACTTGAACCGTTATCTATAACTTATGGGTGGCAAAGGTGGGTAAATAACTCAAACAGTCAGGGGTAAAATTGTCCCCAAAAAAGTCGGACGAAAATTTTGGCTGAAGCCTTACTACTTTTATTATTACTAGAAAAACGTCCGTGCGTTGCAACGGGAGAAAAATCCGTGGAGTACTTGCAAGCAATGTAATGCTGCTTGCAATACAAAGAGCAGAGGAAAACACAGAGAGGAGAAGCACTTCATAGTCTACTGCTACTGAAAAAGAGAGAGGAGAAGCAAGCACGGTACTGCTGCAAGCAGTGCAAGCTTTAAGAAACATCAAGGAATTTTTTTACTTATTCAGTACAGCTGCTTGTTTGCAATTGACAAATGAAGAAGGAGCAATAGACATCACAAGCAATACACATCACAAGAATTTTTTTACTTATTCAGTACAGCTGCTTATTCAGTACCTTGTGGATGTAAATTTTACAAGATCAAACCTGCTTCAAATTTTACTCCTGCTACTGCTGCTGCAAGCACTGCAAGCAAACAATATTGCTGCTAGCACATGCTACTGCTGCTGCTGCTGCAATCAGTGGAAGCAAACAATGAATTTTACTCCAAGGAATTCTACTGCCCCAAGTTCATACTGGTAATGAATCATTTAAATCCAGTTAACACTTGTCAAAATCATTTAAATAATGCAAATGAATTGTACTCCAAGTTCTACTGCCCCAAGTTCATACTGTACGGAAATTTACTGCCCCAAGTTCAGTTAAATTCAGTACTCCAAGTTCATACTCTACGCAAGTTTACTGCAAGGATTTTGTCTACTGGAGCACAAGCAACAAGTAACAAGAAGATGACAGAGAGGAGAAGAAAGACCACATACCTGACGCACGAGGCCGTGGCACCGTGTGGGGCAGGGCCCATGCTGCCACGGTGGGGGCACCCGTGAGGACGACGACACCGTCCCGGCGGCCGCGGCGGCGATCTTCTGCTGGTTGGCGCGCTGGTGTTCGTCGGCCGGACTTGGAGCCCAAGATGGCGCTGCTGAGGGCGGAGCCAGGTATCGTCGAGGAGGGAGAAGCAGGGAGCAGGAGAGCCGCGCATGGACGTCGGCGACGGTGGCGGTGCGGTCCACGGCCACGAGCCCAGGTAGACGCGGATCCAGCGCCGGAAACCACGGATCAAGCGCCGGCGCACGCAAATCCAGCGCCAGAAACCACGGATCCGGCGGCTCCTCGTCCAGCAGCACGTTGCCGGCGCGTAAAGACGGCACCTCTGACCTCCAAATTTTGCACGCATGCCAGAGAAATAGGGGTGCAACAATAATCGACTTGGAGTGGTGCGTAGTGCTGGGAAGCGGTGGAGAGCGGTGGGGAGCGGTGGAGGGAGAGGGCGGCGACGGCGAGCCTGAGGGAGAAGGAGCGGAGAGGAACGAGAGCCAGGGGAAGAAGGAGCGTGCGCGTCTGCGGGAGTGAAGCGAGTGGAGGGGCGGCGTGCCTCATCTTCTGATCGTCGAGCGTGGGCCTCAGGAGGCGGCGGCCACCATGTACGTGGGAGCAGGGGCGAGGGGATCTCGGGCGGCGGCGGTAGAGCACATCCGCGAGCTGGAGACGTGGATAGAGCAGAGCAGGGGTGCGGCGGCGGCGTGCCAGCGGCGGATGGGTTCGAGTCTGCTGGAGAGAGAGAGCCCAACGCGTCTGCGCGTGAGAGAGATAAGGCGTTTTTTGCAAAAAAAAGTACGTGGGTTTTCTGAAAATTGCAAGTAAGTCCCTCCGGCGTTCGAAACGACGAAGGTTCCTTAGCAGTGAGGACTGCGGGTTGATTTCCCTGTTTCTGGGGGTTTTCTGCAAAAATGCCGACGTACGACGGACGAACGAACGAAGGAAGCGTTGCTTCCTTTAGTATTAGGAGAGACTAGTAAACGTGCCCATGCGTTACAACGGAAATAAACTTCTGCATCACGAAGCTTCTTTAGGTAAAGATGATCTTCTGACCGTATGGTGATTGACATGTAAGATGCTAATACGTCCTTAATTAATTACTGTTGGAGTTTATATACGAAATATTTTGTTACAAATTCATTTTCTCTTCTCAATTTATGTGGAAGAGCATTTTAAGGTATTATGAGGCATATCTCTTCCCCATTTAATCGAATGTAGCAAATGTCAAACAATCAATTTTCCAATCGAAGATCAATGAGCAAATATAATCGATCCAACAATACATAGTATTGATTTATTTTCAACACCTATATTAATATGTTGGTATAAATATGTACTATACGTTATTCATCCATCAACCATTTTTTCTCCACTTCTTTATGCTGCAATATTTGCTGCTGATTAGCTGAGTAATTCTACCTAAAAAACACTGAGTAATGTAACGGTGTCTTTTGAACAGCCACCCAAAAAATCCTCTTTATTTTTTAAAGCAAATCTCAATCCCCATAGGTGAGATCTGACCAAGGCAGGGAGTGCGCTTGGAGCGGAGAGGACTGCTCGTCTGCTCGATGGTGCTGCGCTAAATTTTCATTCCCTGGATGCCGGCGGCTGCTCGCAAGTCAGCAACGGCTTGTCCCCGTGATGATGGATGCATCGTTATGCTGGCGCCGCATCGGTGACTGGAAGTGAGGCTTCTCGGAGCGCGACCGTCTGCGTGTACGCCCACCCGCTGGAGGCCGGAGCGGACGGAATTCATGGTGGATCAGAGGGCTCCCCCAGATCGAAACGAATATGGGTATGAGGTGCAGCACGCATACCCTTGTCCAGGGTAGGTGCCTGACTGCCTGTGCAGAAGAAGCAACAGCCACGGTACCCTGTTGTAGTTGTTCATCGTTGTGCCATCCGGGCCTTGTAGTATTGACCAAAGGAAGAGCAGGCGCAGCTTCAAGTGCTGCTATCCGAGCACCCACCCTCCATAGATTGCTGGAGCGTACGGATATTCGTGTCGACTTGCGACATCCAATTGCTCAGTCCTTTTAGAGTGTCGTTGAGGAGCTTAATTGTCGATGATGTCTCCTCCCCTTGCTTCCGCAGCTCCGCCAGGTCAGACTGAACTTTCTCCATGACGATCTCGTCGCAGATCGCCCACGCGCTATTTGTGGTGGACAGCACCTGCCGCCGCCTCCGAGATGCGCCACCGATGGTGCCGAACCTGGATGGGAAGCCGGGATTTCACCGATCACAAAGGAGATGTTTTGTGGTACCCCTAGATGAATAACAGCCATCCATTCACGTCCATCCAATGGCCAAAACGAAATCATATTAGCTATAAAATTTTGACTAGTTGAAATCATACTAGTGCCTAATTCATGACCTAATCTAGATGGACCCCGGCCCAATAAGCTAGATGGGTGTCGGCCTTAGAAAAATTCACGAAATGCTAACCTAGCCAGAGGCCCTCCGTCGCCAGCTACTTCCCAGCGTTCACCTCGAAGCAGGCGACGCCGGCGAGAGCCCGCGGCCGCCCAGCTCCAGCGTCGCGCCGCCGATGGCCGATCAAGACGCGGTCGAGAGGCACCGGCGCCGCGCCTCCCTCCACCTCCAGGCGCCGCCAGGACTGCTCCCCGCACCGGCGAGGTCGAGCGCCCCCCGGCGAGATCGACCGCCCTTCTTCCGGGCCGCGGCGACCTTGGCCTCGCCCTCTATTCAAGATTTAACGGAGCCGTCATCCTGGCTCGCGAAGTTTGCCGATCGGGTCACACGGTTCCGGAGCAGGGCCAGGCGCTCATTGCGGCGCCTCGCCCGTGCGGGCGACTGTGTGATGAAGTTGCCGTGGATGGGGAGTACCGGAGTAGGCCGGCGAGGTTCTGCACCCCATCCATCCTCCAACTCGTCGGCCGGTACCAAGTCCAAACTCCTCTCCCGCTTCAGCAAGAACACCTTCTCCATGGACTCCAAGTCCAACCTTGACGTCTTGTTCGCCACCCGCAGCACACAGGTCCCCCGTTCACTCCTTTCCTACGACTCCTTCTGCAGTACTGTCAGCATACTTGCTTGCATCAAATGTTCCAATTTCTGCCCCGTGTATGCAAATTTGTCATGAAACTTGTGTTTATGAAGTTGTACTGAGTTTATTAGTGTTAATTCTGGTCCAAGCTGTTCCAATTTTTGCGTGTATGCAACTTCTGCAGTACTGTCATCATACTAGTGAGGCAGTCTGCATAAGTGCCGAGTTGATGGTTACTGTTACTTGTTCTATATAAGCAACTTAGAAATTGCAAGTCTTGATCTGGTGAACATATATGTGGAAGTAATTATGATCTGCACTAGGTAGAAACTGAAAACTTGTGCACTACGTGGTCATACATGGATGCACACAAACAGAGCTGACCGAAGTTAGTAGCGGTACTTAACCACACGAATGGTGCATTGGTACCACATTGCAAATTTAGAACTCAAATTCACTCCTAACTGCAATTGACAACCAACTGTAGTAGTGCACTTCATAGTTATAGTGTTCATATACAATACTGTGCAATATTTTAAACACGTTTTTCCTTCAATTGAATAACTGAATTTTTTTCCTTTGTACAGGGTTGTAATTTGTCAATCCGGGTGGACCTTCTCCAGTCGACTACTGCACCGCTGTTTCAAACAGTAGTCTGCAAGATGCATTGGCTTCATCATTCTACCTTGTGATGAGAAGGAAGAATAAATTTTACAATTAGAAAATAAACTTCACGCTATATGTATGGAACTGTCTGTTGCTGAAGTCATTGCAGAAGAGAACCCCAAATGTAGAAAAATATTTCACACTCTTCTGGTTAATGCTGGTCTTGGACATAGCTCGAATAATGATTCCAACAGTATAGACATGATGTATTGTAATATTCATATCAATTTTCACTTATTCATTGCTGAGATCACACAGCCATACGGCAGCAACTTAATCATTGTACTGAAAAGTTCCAGTACGCATGCCACGACTTGCACATACCAAAGAAAAGAGAAAATAGACTAGGCGCAGCTGACTTGCGAATCAAACTTCCAACAACCGAAAATACCAGCAAAATTTCTCTAAAATCTCCCTAGGCTACAAGCTTTACAAAGCAAATAAAGTCTACAAACCAAGTTCTACACTTCAAAGTACAGTCAGTTTTTCTGTGAACTTATACCAGATACAAAAGAAATCACATCGTTTTCTACCTAGAACTTCTGTCATCAAGAAACGGCATCAGCACTCTGGATGCTGTTTGCTTGGATCGCACCAAGCTTGTAGCACACTTGCTGGAGAAGAGTGCTCAATATGCTATTCCAAGCTCCAGCTTTCTGGAGAGCGCTCGAACCATCAGCTGGATAGCCTTCTTTTGAGGGCTTTGAGAGATCAGACATCTGAGCACCCAAAATAAAATTATCAAAGCTTGAAGGAAAAGAAATGAACTCCGTACTATAATTCAGTGAGTCTAGTCATTTTATTGCAATGGGTAACAAGGAGCCTATAGTGACATATGATATAAAATAAACACCCAGCTTAAAATTCTAAACACACCATGTTAAAATATACAATTAAGCATTGCACAGTTACATTACACTCAAGTATTTGTACCCTACTGTCCCTACATGGACAAGGGTTAGAGGGCATAAACATAGCATACAAGAGAAACCATAGCTCAGCTAAGTGTGATACTATCTGTAGTGATGCAGATTCTCTGAAGTTATGACTATGCAGTAACACACTAAAGTTCAGGGATTCCAATGGTGGAACTAAACACATTCAGCATGCTAAATTTACACATACGAGATGCTGACAAATCTTAAAGAAGGCCATGCATCCCTAATGTTTCATGACTCCAATGACTGTGCCCACTAAAGTAAATCATTTATAAAGATTAGGAGCAGAAGATAGGGAGACCAATTGCTGCTGAAGTGTTAATTAGCATACATAAGATAACTGAATGTTGGGTCAATTTGCACCCAATTCTTCAGTTCGGAGGATGGATGGTAACTCGTACCTACTGCCTAAGGCGAGACTGGGTCACGAGGGCGGTGGCTTTCCGGTCTGGAAGAAGAACAAGGCAAAGGAACGATGCGGTCTCCTCGTCTGAGATGTCGGCGGCGGCGACGTATTCATGCGTGAGCGAGCTGGAGGCCGAGACGGCGGCGGCGTGGAGGTGGCTGCGGCGTCCTCGGTCGAGGGAGAATTGGAGGCGCCCACGGGCCAGGTGAACGCGGAGGCGGCGTCTAGTGGCGACTGTGATGAGGAGGTGACCGCGGGGATGACGCAGGCGGCGGCGAGAACAGGCGTGAGGTGTAGCGACGGGCCGGCGGCTCAATCGGGGCGTTCGAGCTCGATTTGCATCAACCCACGATCCTAGCACGGGCCTGCTGGGCCTAATCTCCTACCCTTCATCTTAGCCGTCCATATCAAATCATACTAGTCTCCTTCGGTAACCATTAAAAGGTACAGTAAAATTTCCCTCACAAAGGGACTGTGACCAACCGCTTTCCCACTCCCGATTCAGGCTGCTAATCATCTACCGCCACCACGCGCCGCCTGGAGATCGAGAACAAAATCCCCACGCCGCCGCTGCAAGGTCACACGAACCAGTGGGATTTTAAGGGAGATCCCCAACCACGAGCTCGCCCGACACTTGATTCGCCTCCAGGAACCCAATTAGATGTGATACGGAAAACAAATTGTGGTAGATATGTTGGATGGAACTGGCTGTGATGCCATATGTAAGGATCTTCTTACTCTGGTTCGAGGAATCAAGTCAATGGATTCACAAATCTATATCTATATGGGACGAAGCGAACCTGCTGCTGTGAAGCTGCGCCGCCCTGTTAACCGACTGCTGCGCGAACAGGTTGATGTACTCCTCTTTGATAGCTCTTTGACAGGTAGCGGTCGCGGCGGCGCCATGGCCTCCCTCGGTCGCCCCACCGCAGGCGACGCGATGGGTATGAGGGGCAGGGGCGACGGGCGGATGTGAAAATGGAGGCAGCGCCGCCGTCGACCCCAGGATCAGGACCTCCGTCGAGGATACACGCAGCGGGAACCGCGTAGCCGTAGAGGGAACGAGATCCTCTGAGTTTGGAGGAAGTACTGCAGAGGGACGTCGTTGTCTTTGGTCTGTTCATTCCGCATCCAACGACAATCGCGTAAACCACAGGCTGCTCCTCGTTCGCTCGGTTGGTCATGGACATAAGCAGGCCGCGCGGCCCACGCTGGCAATGGTTCTCGCCTCCCTCCAACTATCGCCGTCGGTCAGAGTCGCTCTCAGTTCAAGATAGGGTTCGCTTTGCCGGCGGGAAGGGAAAGAGCATCCGCTGCTCCGTCAGGGCGCGACGTAGCCTAAGCGTGGAGGCAGAGGAGCCAGTCGTTGCCGCTCCTTCCAGGGCGTGACGCCGCCGAGCCGTGGAGGCAGCGAAGCCAGCGTGCTCCCTGTACAGGATCGACGCTCCGGAGCCGTCACGACCTTTGAGCGGCGGACCAAGCGTCGTCCAGGCCGCCGTCAAGGCCACGAAGTGAAGACCGTCGAGTCTTCTTGGACGGATGTTGCTTGCCTTTCCTTGCTGTACTGGTGTTTCAGTTTCAGTTGTGCAGATAGCATAGAAGCTACGCCAGAGAAGCTACGCCACCAAGAAGGTTTTACACAAAGACCGAATGCTAAATTCAGATTGAAATAATGTCATTTCAGTGGAGTTGAGTGAATGTGTGACTGAATGTTATCTTCAAGTTGTACTGTTGTGGTCTCATATTCAATCTGAGAGTATATAACTGGTGTTGTTAATTAAAGAGAATATCACCGATGTTATCAATTTGAGAGCATGTTCTTCCATGGAAATACAATGTTTGCTTTGGCAGCTGAATGTACAATGAGTATGGCAAAAGGGGTTGAACATAACTGAATTAAATAGCAGCCAGGAGTGAACTTGAACTGAGTTCAGTGGCAACAATTGTCCAGATTGACCCAAAATAGAAGTACTTCACCACAACCCAGTTAAAAGGTCATATGTGAATCTGTAATTGCCCAGATTGCAAAAATTGGCTTCAGGAGCAACAATTCTGAACATTTTTCCTACTTCTACACATGTACAAGCAGCAACTGAAGTGTTTATTCAGTGACACTGACAAGCATGCTCAACAGCGGCGGCAACACAGAGAATGAGCGCGGCGACCAGTAGGACACGGACGCTTCTCCTTCTCTTGGCAGACGCGGCCGGCGTGCGCCAGGGCAGCGGCAGCGCAGAGGTCAAGCAACGGGACCAGGACGACACGGGCTCCAGCTACTCCTCTTGGCGGCGGCGACGACGGCGGGGGTGGAGGCCACGGAGGCGGTAGTGGCGGCCAGAGGCCACGCAGGCGGAGTTGGCCTGCTGGCAAGCGGACGGCAACAGCGAATGACGAGGGGTGTCCTCGGCAAGTCCCATGGTTGCTATACCTAGGGTTGATTATGTGGTAGAGAACGCGTAGTATTGGTGGAATCGACGGCTGACAAGCGGGATTTACCCAGGTTCAGGGCCCTCGAGTGAGGTAAAACCCCTACGTCCTGCTTGTCTGTATTGATTGTGTATATATGCGGGTTACAAGGGTTCGGCGAGTTGCTGATCTCGCCGAGGTTCTGATGGCTATGGATTGCGTGTCTCCAGATCGGTTGCCCTCCCAGCCCTATAAAGGGGCTGGGTCTCGGGTACGTAACCGACCAGGTTTACAGATTTGGTATGTAACAACCGACTATGCTTTAATCTAACTTGAGGACTACTCTTCGTCTTGGGCTATTCTTCATGGGGTTCGATTAACCTTTGGGCTTCTTTGATCATCACGTGCACCAGGTATCTTCATGCTGGGGTACCCGCAGAGCATAACCTCGTCATTAGCCCCCGAGTACTTGCTTGACTCGAAGAATCGAGCACGTGCTCCCTTCATCGTGCACGTCTTAGTCCTTGCTTTGTATTCCTGTTCTGATGCAGCCCTTTTTACCTGTTTCGATTGTATATGTATGCTACCCGAGGGATTTTGACATAGTAGGCCTGATTCACTCAAAAATCGAGCTCAGTTAACCGCACATTCGGGCGAAACCATACTAGCCTTCAATCAGACTCGAGTCCCTGGGCTCGAGTCTGGAACGCAATCGAAAACTTTTGCCTAGGGATATTGACATAGCAGGCCTGATTCACTCGAACATCGAGCTCAGTTAACCGCACATTCGGGCGAAACCATACTAGCCTTCAGTCAAACTCGAGTCTCCGGACTCGAGCCTGGAACACAATCGAAAACTTTTGCCTAGGGATATTGACATAGCAGGCCTGATTCACTCGAAAATCGAGCTCAGTTAACCGCACATTCGGGCGAAACCATACTAGCCTTCAATCAGGTTCGAGTCCCCGGACTCGAAGCTGGAACATACTGGACCGATTCGACTCAGGCCACTGTAGGTCTTACTGGTTCGTTCTGCAGTTTTAACTTTTGATACCTAACGCGTCCGTCAGGATTTTCATCATGTCTGTTGACACGGAAAAATTCAAGGGAAACACTGTTGGAGTGTCCCTCGGCCCAGCTCGATTGCTCGGCGGGTCTTACCTTTGCATTTGCGTATGCAGCATCCGAAACATCCGCGATTGGCGTAGTTCGGGAATTTATGAAGTATGATCTTTTGATTTTGCGAAATATTTTCATGCATCTAATCGAGTATGTATTCGAGTGAGTTTCTTACCTTCTTTTGAAAATCTATGGGAGCGCGACAGCGCTCCCATGGGAGTAGCCCCGAGATTATGCTTTATTTCACTTGAAGTAGAGGATAATCTCAATACTTTCACCTCTTTTCGATTAATCTTAAGAAATTTTTGATCCGCTCCATGTGAGTACTTTTGCTTATTGAACTTTTTTGTCGATTATAATCTGCTTGTCGCGTCGAATCCTTTCTTGAATCCTTTCTTGAATCCTTCGCTCGATCATGGATGTTATTCGTGACAACTTTTATGTCTTGTAATGGTACCTTTAATCGCGTGAGTACGCGTATGATTTTTGCTATTCTTTGCTCTTTTGTCGCCTTTTTGTTTGTCTTGACTTCTGGATGATTAGGGCAGCCACCGACCGTAAATACATGTAATGAACTGTCTTATGCTTTTTAATTGATGCCAGCCCCCGAGCGTGTCGAGATGGGTTTTATGCTTGACCCAGCCCCCGAGTGTGTCGAGTGGGTTTTATGCTTGACCCAACCCCCGAGTGTGTCGAGTGGGTTTTCTGCTTGACCCAGCCCCCGAGCCTTTCGAGTGGGTTTTCTGCTTGACCCAGCCCCCGAGCGTTTCGAGTGGGTTTTAGGGTTTGTGTATTTTTGAGCTAGAATTTTGGCGCTTGTGTTTTTATGCTCGAGCCCCCGAGCGCTTGAGTGGGGTAAATAACAAAAGGCATATATGAGAAATATGAAGGGAAATATATCTTTATTCCAAATTGTCTGTTCGACCAGCAGGCCGCCTCATTAAAAACCTTCCAATCCCCTTAGGTACCCTGGTAAGGGAAAGAGTGCGTCTGAAACCTGCTGGTTCTTCCGACATTGTGTGCAATTACATATGAGACTAGGAGGTCTATGCGTAGAAACGGCGGAGGTGCGCCACGTTCCATGGGTTTGATACTAACTCTCCCGTCTTTGCGTTCTTCAATCTATAGGCTCCGCCGTCAATGACCTCTGTGACGATGTAAGGTCCTTCCCATGGTGATGCTAGCTTGTGCACCTTCTTTTGCTTCCCCGTAGCACAAGATCTCCCACCATGAAGGATCTTGTGCGCAGTCGATGACTATGGTAGTTGCGGAGGTCTTGTTGATATACAGCTGTTCTTGCCAAGGCTGTGTTACGTGCCTCTTCCAGTAAGTCAGATGCGTCTTCGAGTGCTTTGTTGGCGTCATTCTCCTCGTATGCTTCCACCCGAGGCGCATTGAATTGACATCGGATGGTAGCATTGCTTCCGCGCCATAGACCATGAAAAATGGGGTGAATTGTGTAGATGCATTTGGGGTAGTCCTTAGGCTCCACAGTACCGATGAGAGTTCATCAACCCATGCACTTGCGGCCCTTCTGAGTGGCACCAGTAGTCTCTTTTTAATGCCACTAAATACGAGTCCATTGGCTTTTTCGATTTGGCCATTGGATTGCGGATGTGATACAGAGGCATAATTTAACTTGATATTTTGCTCCTTGCAAAAGGATTTGAATTCTTCTGCCGTGAAGTTGGTGCCGTTGTCGGTTATGATGCTATCTGGTACTCCAAATCGATACATAATCGATTGTATGAAACGGACCGCCGTAGAAGCTGTCGAGCTTGTGATGGGGATAGCCTCGATCCACTTTGTGAACTTGTCGACTGCCACCAATAGGTGAGTGTGACCGCCAGGCGATGATTTTTTGAGTGGCCCAACCATGTCTAGTCCCCATTGGGCGAAGGGCCATGCCAATGGTATGGTTTTGAGTGCGGATGCGGGTGCGTGTGGCCTGGTAGCGAACTTTTGGCACCCAATGCACCGTTTGACTATGTCCTCTGCATCCCTTAGTGCTGTAGGCCAGTAGAATCCTGCTCGGAAGGCTTTGGCTACTAGTGATCGACTACCTGCGTGATGCCCGCAGGTACCTGCATGAATGTCCCGAAGGAGATCTTTGCCATCTTCGAGTGCTATGCATCTTTGGAATATGCCGGAAGTGCTGCGTTTGTACAGCTCACCGTTGATAATAGTGTATGCTTTTGCTCGTCGAGTGATGCGTCTAGACTCGTTTATGTCTTCTGGTAGCTCGTTGCGGAGTATGTATGCAAGGAAAGGTTGGGTCCAAATTGGCTCAATTAGGAGTACCTCAATCGGGGATCCTTTGTGCTTGGTGCTTTGCTCTTGTCCGTAGTTGGCGATGCAGTTGATGGTTGTTTGTGGATTGACCTGTGCTCTATCCGTTCGAGGAAGACACCTGGTGGTACTTGTGCTCCTGTAGAACCGATGTTGGCGAGCATGTCTGTTTCTTCGTTGCTTTCTCTCCCTATGTGTCGTAGCTCGCATCCGTCGAAGCTGCCCTCCATTATGTTGTACAGATCCCTGTAGGCGATCATGTTATCTGCGATTGTGTCGCAGGCCTTCATCGTTTGCTGCACAACTAAATTAGAATCACCATAAATCATTAGTCGAGTACATCCCATGGCCTTTGCCATTCGCATGCCATGGATCAGGGCTTCATACTCAGCCTCGTTATTTGACGGGAACTCAAAACCCATTTGCAAGACATATCGCAGCTTATCGCCTTTTGGTGAAACGAGTATGACGCCTGCTCCTGCCCTTCATTTTTCTTGGACCCATCAAAGTACATAGTCCAGGAGTTGGATACGTCAGGTAATCCTGGTAATTGGGCTTCAATCCACTCTGTATGAAAGTCAGGTAGGACTTGTGCTTTGATTGCCTTCGGGTGTGCATACTCGATACAAAGAGGTGCTAGCTCATGAGCCATTTTGCTACCCGCCCAGTGCATTGGGATTTGTGAGGACATCTCCAATCGCTGATTTATTGATCACAGTTATCGGGTGTTCCGTGAAGTAGTGTGCCAACTTTCTTGATGTCATGAACACGGCGTATGCCAATTTCGATACTGCGGGTACCGCTGTTTGGATGGGGAGAGGACTTCACTTACATAATATACTGGTCTCTGTATGCTCTGGTTATGTCCTTCCTCCATGCGATCGACTACCAAGACTGTGCCGACCACCGATTTGTAGCTGAAACATAGAGGTAGAGTGGCTCCTTTTCCTTGGGTGCGACTAGGATTGGTGGACTTGTGAGTGTCTTTTTAAGTTCAAGGAGAGTTGCTTCAGCTTCATCTGTCCACTCGAACTTGTCTGCTTTCTTCATCAACTTGTAGAACGGGAGTGCTTTTTCGCCTAATTTGCTGATAAAACGGCTGAGTGCTGCTACTCGACCAGCCAGCTGCTGCACTTCACGGAGTTTAGTGGGTCTCTTCATTGTGAGTATGGCCTGTATCTTTTCTGGATCAGCTTCTATTCCACGCGCAGATATTAAATATTCCAAAAGTTGTCCAGCTGGGACACCGAAAGTGCATTTCTTTGGGTTTAGCTTGATATTGTATCGATTGAGGTTCTTGAATGTTTCCCTTAGATCTGCGATCAGCGTGTCTTCTTTTTCGGTCTTAATGACGATGTCATCGACGTAGACCTGGACGTTGCGTCCTATCTGTTCTTGCAAGCAGTTTTGCATCATGCGTTGGTATGTTGCACCCGCGTTCTTTAGCCCGAAGGCATGGTTGTGTAGCAGTAGACCCCGAGTGGGGTTATGAATGCTGTTTTGTCTTCGTCTTCTTCTCTCATTCGAATTTGATGATATCCGGAGTATGCGTCCAGGAACGATAATCGAGCGCATCCTGCTGTCGAGTCGATAATCTGGTCGATCCGTGGCAACGGAAAGTGATCTTTTGGGCAGCATTTACTCAAGGCAGTGAAATCCACACACATTCGTAAGGTATCCGAATTTTTCTTTTCGACTAGTACAGGGTTGGCAACCCAGTCTGCTTTTTTGATTTCTCGAATGAAGTTTGCAGCACGCAATCTGTCAACCTCTACTTCGATTGCGTCTCTCTTTGGGTCTGAAACGTGGCGCATAGTTTGCTTAACTGGTCTGGAACCTGGCTTAAGCTGTAGAGAATGCTCGGCGAATTCCTGGGGATACCTGGCATGTCAGCTGGGCACCATGCAAATATCTCCTAGTTTTCGTGAAGGAATCCGACGAGCGCAGCTTCCTGTTCACTATTGAGACTCGATGATATGTTGACCGTTTTTGAAGGATCCGTCAGGTGCACCTGGTGCTTCCTTGTGTCGTTTGTGGCGTTGAATTCTCTGTCGGACGCCAGCCTCTTATGTTCTGGTAGGAGTGTGCGATCGTTGGAGATCTCAAGTTTGGTGAGTGACTGCTCCATCCCGTACATCTTGGAGATTTGGTCGAAGTCACGGTCACACGAATCTGATCTTTGAAAATTTCCATTAACTGTTATGACTCCTTTTGGTCCTGCCATTTTAAGCTGAAGGTAGGCGTAGTGCGGAACGACCATGAACCGAGCGAGGGCGGGGCGCCCGAGTATGGCATGGTATTGTGACTTCCAATCGACCACTTCAAATTCAATCGACTCAGTTCTGAAGTGAGTAGGATCTCCAAACGTAACGTCGAGTTGTATTGTGCCTGTGGGAGCACTGCTTTGCCTGGGACGATACCGTGAAAGGTACTTGTGTATTTTGGCAGATTTTAGACTGATTTGTTCATTCTGCGGAGCGTATCTGCAAAGATTATGTTGAGGCCACTCCCACCATCCATGAAGACCTTGGTCATGGCATAGCCTCCAATGTTTGCGTCGAGTACCAAGGCTGCATGCCCTGGTCGATATACTGCGGGTGGATGATCCTCTCGATTGAATATGATTGGGGTTTCTGATCCCTTCAAAAAATCTGTGATAGCTGGTGGTGCCATCACCGCCATATTGACGTGTCGAGTATGTAACTTTTGCTCTCGATTAGAGGGACGTCCTTTTTGAATCATGTTCATCTGCCCACGTGTTACGGGATATTTTTGCTCATCTCCTTGCTGCATTAGGTGTGTGGCTGCCGCCATTTGTGTTCCCGTAACGGGTTGTGCTGGCACCATGTATGCTGGCGTCGATTGTGCTGGCACTGGTACAGGATACACCGGGGTAGTCTGTGGTGGCAGGGAATATACCTGTGCCTGTTGTACTTGCTGTGGTGCTGGATATGCCTGAATAGGCTGTGCTTGTGGTGTAGTCGATGGAATCTGCGTCATTGGTGGAGGTGCGCGTCCATCCCTTTGCAGTCGCAGGATATGTTCACTCGCAAGTTGATCGAATTCCCTGCAATTTCTCAGCGAGTGGTTAGAATGAAGCTTACCATCGTCTGCCTTGTAAAGATGGAATCTGCAGTAATCGTCATCCTTTCATCGATTGAGCGCTCGGGCTCTTTGTCTGCTCGCCTGCGCCATTCTGGCCTCCTGTAGCTATCGCGGTCGTCGCGTCTGTATTCTCGATTGTCCCGTCGATCATCTGTACGATGGTCTCGATTATCTCTGCGGTCATCTGTGCGACGATCTCGATTGTCACGGTGATCTTCAGGTCGTCTGTCAGTCTGGTCACGGCTGTCCTTTGGCTGGACGAAACCTGCTGCGATGAAGCTTGGATGGTCGTCGTCGTTGTAGCGATGCTTGCGTTTGCGCCTGCGATCATCTCTGTATCTATCTCTGCGGTCTCGACTGCCACCATCGCGGTTTTCATGTGAGGATGCAGGTCGAGTGCTTCGTACGGAGTCCTCTCCATCTGCCCATTTTGTTGCAAGTACCATGAGTGTCGTCATTGACCTTGGGTTTTCTCGACCAAGTGTTCTTTGAAGTCTTCTCTCCATAGTCCATTTTTGAAGGCGTTGATTGCCCTATCTTCTGATACGTTGCCTACTGAATTGCGGATGGTGGTCCACCGTCGTATGTACGATCTCAGAGACTCATCTGATTTTTGCTTGCAGGTCCGAAGCTCTTCAAAAGTTTTGGGGCGCTCACATAGAGGTTCGAAGTATTTGATGAAATCACCTTTGAAGTGCTCCCATGAGTCGTAGTATGATTCGGGTAGCGATTTGAGCCAATCGCGAGCTGTGCCTTCCATCATGAGTTGTATATACTGCATAGCTGTGGTTGTGGTGCCGCGCTGGCACCCGACTGCCAGCCTATAATCTTCTAGCCAGCCTGATGGCTCCTGTTTGCAGTTGAATTTTGGTGTGGTAGCTAGCGAGAACTTCTTGGGCATGCGAGCCTCTCGAATTCGTCGAGTGAAGCATAGCGCTCCACAATGTCCGATTTCTGCTTCCGAGTCTGAGTTGCTGCTGTATGATCTCCTCGAGTGGCTTCTGCTGGACCGATTATGGCGTGAACTTCTTCGACTGCTTCCTCCTCGTGGACTTCGACTGAGGTGATCCCGATCTGTGTTTCTCCTTGGAGTTGGTTGCGGCTGTTGTAAAGCTTGTGCTGCTATCGCCAATTGCCTGTACTGTTGACGATGCTGTTTCCTCCTTGGATCTCCTGCAGGAGGTTCGATTGTTCTGAGATAAGTACCTAGAGTCATCAGTGCTCCAGCTGGATTAGTGGGTATGGGTACACCCTCGCCATCTACGGCCATGAAATCTTGGTCTAGGTTTCGAGTGACAGCTGCACGGTCTGCTTCTCCAAGGTTTGGGAACCTGGTTCTGTTTGCAGGATCGTTTCTTCCTGTGGAGCTTAGGGAGAGCGCCTTTCGACGGGCACTCGATATGCTCGCCTGCCTTTTGCGTTCGTCGAGTACTGCTCTGTAGTTCTTCATCGCATTGACTCTTGCCAGTTGAAGTACTGGAAGGTCAATATCTCCTCTGGAGTTGCGTTTGCTGGTAGCATTGTGCAGTCCTTGATTATCTTATCAATTTTCTCCGCCATCTCTGCTGTTATGGTCAGCGTGGTTGTCCCGTCTGGCATCGTGACTGTGCATGGATACTCCGTGGGTCGGCGACAGGCTGCGGCTGCCGAAGTTTCTGCAGTACTCGCGGTGTAGACCTGGTAAGGTACCACTCGATCTTCTGCCCACGTGTTGTTGACGCGCATTATGGATTCGGCGTCATCGTCCATGCTCATGTTGGAGTTGTTTTGCCCGCTAGGGTTTTTGCTGCAATCGAGTAGGTCTTCGAGTGCCTTGTCCAGGCTGTCTGCGTCGCAGGTGAATATCTCGTGGCTAGCACGAATTTCTGGGCCATTGAGATCGGCCAGGTATATGCCGTCGCTTGCGTTCTCCTCGTTCACCGTGGCATTGTTGCAGTCGAAGGTGTTATCGAGTGACTTGGTTGGTTCGCTTGGATAGTATGCAGATTCAACTTCACCTCCACCAAATCTCTCAGCTACTTTGTCGCGGAACTCTTGCGAGTCCATGGTAGTTGCAGAATCGCTTGGCGATTGGATCGGAACGATCTGTGATGATGCCGCCGCCAGGATGGATGGTGTCGTAGTCGAAACGTCGCCGAGCATCTCCATGTCGAGTGGTTCCAACAGATCCTGCACACCATCTTTATCGACAAAGAAGTTAAATTCTCCAACTGTAATATCCAAACCTGATTCGAGTCCGGCGAAGGATTCCTGAGCTTCCATTGAGTACGGCTTGAGTCTCCTTGGAGAGATCGGCGAGTGATCGCCTTTCGAGTTGGCGCTGGTTGGATTTGCCGGCGAGTCACCGTTTGCAGGTGCGATCGGCGAGTGGCCGTTTGATGATGATGCCGGCGAGTTGCCGTTTGCAGATGCGATCGGCGAGTGGCTGTTTGATGATGGAACCGGCGAAACCGCGAGTCCAATACTACCTGTTCCCACAGACGGCGCCAATTGACGAGGGGTGTCCTCGGCAAGTCCCATGGTTGCTATACCTAGGGTTGATTATGTGGTAGAGAACGCGTAGTATTGGTGGAATCGACGGCTGACAAGCGGGATTTACCCAGGTTCAGGGCCCTCGAGTGAGGTAAAACCCCTACGTCCTGCTTGTCTGTATTGATTGTGTATATATGCGGGTTACAAGGGTTCGGCGAGTTGCTGATCTCGCCGAGATTCTGATGGCTATGGATTGCGTGTCTCCAGATCGGTTGCCCTCCCAGCCCTTATAAAGGGGCTGGGTCTCGGGTACGTAACCGACCAGGTTTACAGATTTGGTATGTAACAACCGACTATGCTTTAATCTAACTTGAGGACTACTCTTCGTCTTGGGCTATTCTTCATGGGCTTCGATTAACCTTTGGGCTTCTTTGATCATCACGTGCACCAGGTACCTTCATGCTGGGGTACCCGCAGAGCATAACCTCGTCAGCGAATGAAGGGGATTTGCAGCGATCTTTTTTCTAAGCTAGAGCGCTGCTTTCCCTCTCTCCTCTGTTAATCTGGGCTTTTGGCCGCTTGTTTCGCTGCGTTTCAACTGGTTCTAGCTACTGCCGTAGGATGCGAAACGAACGAACCGGAGAGAGCGACGTCCCTCTGCAGTAGTTCTCAGTAAGTCAGAGGATCTCGTTCCCCGTAGAGTCGGCGGAGTCAAGGAGGTCGTGGTTGGTTCCCCTCGATCCCAGCCGGTGTCCGTTTCGAAGGTTCGACGAAGGAAGAAGAAACAATATTGACGGAGGAACCCTTTTTTCACTTACCGATGGCATTGGTGGGTAATATCACGGAATTCCCAGGGTAAAACTGTCCAAAAAAAGGTCCGACGAAGGTTTGGCAGAAGCCTTACTGCTTTTATTATTAGACTAGGAAATGCATGCCCGTGCGTTGCAACGGGCCGATGAAACAATTTAATTTCGTGCATTGCAACGTTGTTCAAACCAATAAATCGGCGTATACATAAATTGGTTATTTCGTTCTCCTAAATAGGCATGGCTAAAAGTTATTAAATATACATGTTTTCTGATACCGATAGACAGATTACATTTTTCTGAAATAGCATCTGGTAGCTCGAATTCGTCCAAAGCCACACGAATTTGAGGAATTGGTGGTCGGCATGGAGAGAGGAACTATGGTGACGTCACATGACGTCAGCAGTTCGTATAAAAATTTATTTTTGGAATTTAATTTCGGATTGCTTAGAGTATGACATGTGGGAGCACATGGCAGAATTTTATTCATTTCCCTAAATGGTTTTTGTAATTGTTAAAAACCTGCCGGGGGCCCCAATATATTTATTAACTACGTAAATTGTTTAAATTAAATTAAATCTCAGAAAAACATAACTAATTCATTTCATATCAGAAAAATACAAACTTTCAATCAAAATGTTAAGAACAAATAAAATATATAATTCTGTATCATCATAATTTCTGTTCGAGCAAAATTACAACATGATAAATTTTGAAATACGAATTATCTGTTCTTTAAAATACTAAGTTACTTTGAAATGTTATTCTAAATGCATTTCATCTTCATTCAAATTATATTAACAAAATAACTTAAAATTTTAAAATGTACTTTCATTATACCATGTAATATTCTTATCTCAATAATTGGTATTTTAAAATGCTCCTTTATTTAAGAAAACAATCAACACGGAATATTCCCATAATTTGAAAATGAAATTTTAATCTTACGCAATCTGCTTCGGAGGTCCCACATGTCGCAGTTCTTTGCCTCTCCGGGGTCACTATTTTAGGCACAATGTCGCAGGGGATAGGACCGCGCGGGTTATTCTTGGATGAATTTGGTGCGGACATGAACAACAAATAAATTGGTTTTTGGTGCGGACATGAACAACAAATAAATTGGTTTTTCTTCCTCATTTGTTACTGCATTTTGGGTCGAAATTTAGTTGCAGCGACATTTTCCGACAATAGTACATTCTTTTCCCGTGGCACTGTTCCGGTGATAGTATGGAAGAAATTAACTCAACATGCTTATCCTTTGCGCATAGTGCAGATCAAGTCTTGGTGTGGTGTTTCTTAGATTTCTTTTAAAATAAATCAACCGTCCATCGATTTAGTTCTGAAGAAACACAGCATCGGTCGACTCATCACATATTTTTGTCTATCGAAATTATTTCCAGGAAGTCTAATTTTTTTATTTTTGAACTTATTCTAAATGATTTTATCAACACTTTATCTCCGTTTGCAAAATTGCTTTGTCAAATCAAAAAATAAAAGAAAAGGTTTTAAGTGTGTGTGAGAGAGAGCGATCAGCGCAGCCGGCCAGGCCTACGAGAGGCTCAAAGCCCAACAAGGAACGAAACCCTAACCTCCCATGATCTTTTTCCACCTACACCCCCCGCCCCTTCATTTCTTGTCACGGTCGGGTCCCTCCCTCATCTCTCCTTCTCTCCTGGGTCCTGGCCAGTGGCCGCACGCACAGACACGATCACGGCCAGGCACGCGAGACACCTGAGGCACACACACACATGACGCCCTCCATCCTCGCTCCCACCTCGCGCCGTGACGGCCGACGAGCACCCCAACCAGGTGGCGCCCCTCTCTCTGCATCCTCCTCGCTCAGACCTCTCCGCCTCCCTCTCCGTCGGCATGGCCATGAGGGCCCTGCTCCGGACGTTCCTCGAGCACCCAAGCGCCGCCCAGCGACCTTCTCTGTCGGCGAGGTCCAGCTGCGCCTCTTCCCGTTCTCCTGGGCAAGGCCGCCAATGGACTGCGCGCGACGACGCCCTCCACCCACAGCTCCCGCTCCAGTCGCTGCCATCGGCAGAAAAATCTAACCCTCGAGATCCTCCTTGCTCCCGCAACGGCCGATGACCTCGCCGCCTCGCGTCCAGCCAGGAGTCAGCAAGCTCCTGCCGCGCCTGGCTGCGCTCTCTCCAGCCCCTTGGGAGCCCTGCTGCCGCTCCCCATCCTCTGATTTGACACAGCAGGTCGGTGTCGGAGGTCCGTCCCGGGGACTCGTGAAGTACCGCGGCAGCGGCCGAGGTCCAGTCCGGCGACGAGCTAGAGCACGGGCACGGCGCCGGGGCGGAGAGGTCGGAGGAGGGCTCGCTCAGGGCGGAGCAGGGAGGCGCCGGAGCGGAGGAGGACGGCGCGGCCACGGGGACGGCGCGAGGAGGGCGAGGAGGAGGAGCGAGCGCTCGGGCGCGTGACGGCCGACGCGTCGGGGAGAGTGGTGCGGCGGCGGCAGACAACGTAATATTTCCTATGTCGTAGGGGTAAAATCGGAAACGAAAATGTCGAACGAAACCAAGGAAGCCTTGCTTCCTTTAGTATTAGGTAGAGATTAGGAAAATCGCCCGTGCGATGCAACGGGCCGGAATAATCCAATATGTGGTCATAACTGTTGTACCATTAAACCATTATAGGTATTGTCTAGAACTTGGTTTTATAATAGCATTAGAAATATGTTCAATTTCGTTATAATTTCTGTACCATTAGAAACACTAGTCGTCAACCCGTGCACCTGCACGGGCTAACTATTTTAAAAGCCGGTGAAATACTAAATTATCTTTATCATGTATTACATGCGGAAATAAAAAAGGTATTATATATTTTATACATATGAAAATTTGCAATCAATTTTTTTATTAACTTATAATTTTAGAAGAAATATCAATAATAATCCAATATACATAAATTAATATATACTCGGTGGTGAGCAGGAGCAACAAAACCGTATCATACAAAACGTTATTTTACTTCTAAGAAAACAGAGCTTGTATGACAACAACAAAAACTACAACAACTTTTACAATGATCGTGTGATATGCCTACCATTTTCTGAGCGATAGATAAAAAAAATCAACATGCAATGTCCATACTCTTATCTACCCTATTCAACTGGTTGTGGTTAATGAACAATAAGTGGCGAAAAGAGCAATTGATCTTGATAGAGGTATTGTTTGTCATTAATAGTCAAGAGAACTTGCGAAACAATTGAAAAGGTACAAAATTATCTTGATCAACCACCATTTTCACAGATGTAACACCGGTCACCTCCAAGCCCTTCTCTTTCATGTGTACCACCCTCTGACAAAAGAACGTACAATTTCTGGAAAGTGACTACTGCAATACATTTTTGTATCGAAAGGTATTGACTTTTTCAGAGGTTTGAAAACGGAGAGTCTACATAGCTAATTTTAATTCATTAGGAAACACAAAGGATCTAGATTCACCCATCCAGGCCCCCAAGCATCTACCATAATCACTGACAAATGATACACAGGTCCCCTTGTTAAATCTGAAACAAATGTGTGTGAAAACAATTGTTTTGAACACATTTTTCTTATTAAGTGTTAGTTAGCGTAATATTGGAAGAACAACATGTTAAATGCAGGACCAATTTAAAAAAAAACTGTTCTTTTGTCTTTAGTAGTTCTCTCTGCCTGACTCCAAATTTATGGGCAGATCTGGTGTTGTATTATATATTATTCATATATAGATCAAAGACTATAGTTTCGAGATAGTATTGCAATTTTGCCTATATTTTGAAAGAGAACAGAACAATAGAAACCAAAGAGAACCTCACTTCTTTGGTTCAAGCAAATTATAGAAGTTTGTGGAGTTACAGTACCAAAAGAAAAACTTTTGTAGATTGACGTGGCTAAGAAAATTGCCTGTGATTTTGCTTAAGTGGTGCCTACTGCCTACACCTGCTTAATGTCACATTTGAAAACAATCCAGGCAGGACATAGCATCCAAGTGTGTCCACTGAAAGGTATGACATTTAAACACTTAAATTATTACACGTGGTTTAAATAAGGTTCATCGATTGCTTATTACGGAAATGTAAAGTTAAAAACTATCATTTTGTCTGAAATATATACTTTGCAAGTCTAAGGAATTGTTGTCAAGAAAATTATGTTTACTTGATTTCAAAACTCCTAATCAGGTTGAAAGACCCCGTAAGAGATACTTCAGTTGTCACCTCGTTGAAAGATGTCCAAATCCTGTCGTGCACTCCACATAGCAATGGAGAAACCAAAGATTAGAAACTCTAATCTTATATCATTGAAGGAAGCGTGAGCTGTGCCACTGCATGTCTTTTTAGGACAACATCGAATGTCCATAGAGGTGCATGCAAAACCGCCAACATAAGTATAGGTTGCAACTTTACATGTATATATGCGTGCAAATTGGATACTGCATATTTGTCGCCTCGTGTGGAGAAACTCCATTGTTTATTTGGTTTTAGACACAAAAATAAAATTCTTTTATGAGGGAATAAAAGTAAATCCAGCTTCTTATTCGAACGATGAAGTGCCATGATGATATTTCTTTAAGTTTGAATGTTTAATTAATTGTAGCACCTAATATGTGATTATGAAGTCTATAATTTCTAGAGGGGTGGTTGTGTGCTCCATATGTATTGCCATTTAAGCCTGACAGTTGAGATGGAATTTCTACCTTTTTGTCTAAAATCAATGTAGGAGCTCGGAAGTAGAACAAAACCATGATTGTATATATCCCGAGTCACTGAATTGCATGCAAATATGACAAAGGTTGAACTGTTTTATTTCAGAATAAACTCCAGCGGACTGCTGTTCCTGCTATCTAGGATACAGAGAAAGGAAAATATGGATGTCCTATGGTCTGGCCTGTAAAATATCAGTTAATATGTCTCCAGTGCTACAGTACTCATAAACTTAATTCATAACATCAATACTGACAAATACTTTACGGTGGATCATTCACTGTCCATGATTGACTAAAAAACGAACTTAGCATGCTTCACTAAGGCTAACAAAAACAGGCTAGCGATCTCAAGATTTTTTTTAAAGATTGAGTGGACATAGAGAAATTAGGTAAACAGCAAAAGGTAAATTCGTTAACCTCACATAGTTCATCTGATTTCCTTCACGCAACATATCTTGATTCACCCTTTGTTCTGAGCGCTAGCTTTTGGGCGATGAGCGGTGATGCATCAGTTCCAACAAAGAATCCCAAATCAGTAGCTCAAACAAATTCGAACTTGATTTTCTCATGTAGCCATGCAAGGCCAGGAGGAGAGAGCTGTGAGCCTTAATTACGGGTGTATATTTAGCAGATCACAGCATCACGCCTTCTAACAGTGGGGCCCCGGTGGCTGCAGCCTTGTCTCCGTTGAGTCCGTGCCCTATGCAGCATTGTAGCGATTGTGTATGCCTGGAATCTGCATGCGCATGCAAAGGCGAGAGCTGAGATGATTAAGATAATTATTTGTCCCGCTAGAGGAAGCTCAATCTATCCAATTCTGCAAGTTGAACAGCGTCTAAACTCAGGACTCCCTGATCGCAACGGTTGCTAGTTTGTTTTGCTTTTGCGTGCATGTGCGATTCTGACCTGTTAGTCACGTCCTTGCAGAAATTTGTGTCTTACGGTCAGCCTAACTAATTTAAGAGTCCTGATTGTAACCGTCTCCTGGCTTTTATTTGTCTTCGCATCGCACTACAACTCGTTGTCCAACTATCGTGCCAGATTATTTGTCATGTCCTATGTAACGTTTTTGCACGGTTCATCCTAGCCGCAAAACCACCATCTAACAGCTTAATTAATTTTGATGATGTGGATTAACGTGGAGGCTTTAATGGTGCCTCCAATTAGTAAATATAAGATTTAGGTTTCACAAGCATGGCAAGTACAAATACGAATATTAAGATAATCAAAATGAGCGTTCACGGCAGCATTTAAATTTCTCAAAAAGGTGAGAGTCAAGGTAGACTCGCACACTTTCCTAGCCTAAGGGCTCCATGCATCACTGAGATATTTGCCCTCTCTAACTGAGATATTCCTCGATCAAAGCATTAGCCAAGTATTGTGAAGAGATGATGCTTGAAAGATAGGCCACATTACATCCACGTGAAGGTGCCTCTGCCGATGTTTTTTTTTACATCCGATGAGATCTTGTTGTTAGTGATGGTAAGCACGAAAGAAGGCTTTCGGCTAGTTGGAGCTCCACTACAGTACCTCAACTTATACAGAGGCTCAAAAACTTCCCATTGGAGAGCATCCTTAAACACACTTTGCATGCACATAGAGCAGCGACAACAACAAGAAATACATGCATATTTCATGCTAGTAGCTAGTTACTCACGCAATGGTAAGTCTGGAACCTTCGATGGGAGCACAAGGAAATCGTGTAGTAGCAGAGTAACTTGGTTGTGTGTAATTATGTGGAGTTCTGGAATTTGCATTTTATCGGTCAGTTTCAGTTGTGTAAATCCTTTCATGATGAAGCATTGCCCGAGAAGACCGATAACATGGTGATCTTTGCAAGTGTGATTAAGTGCAGCGAGCACACTAAACAGTTTATTCCCTTGTGTTGTGTGAAGTGAAAGCTAACGTAAGTCTCTCCAAATTCTGAAGTCTGCATACTCTGAAAAATAACAAAAACAAGCTAGCACGGAGACAACTACTGAACGCACGAACTGAACTGATCCAAATCAAAGCTACCGGCGCACGGCAGCGTATCTGGGGCGGAGCGCAAGGCTGCAACCTGAAGTTTCAAGCGGAGCGCCGCCGCTGCATCATGGATGGCGGGAAGTCATGCTATTCGGAAGGGTCGGGCGTCTCTGCCGGCGAGTACCATCCGCTTCAGCACCTGATCGCTGACACCGGCCTGTGTGCGTCTTGCAGGACTACTGTCGCTTGGCACACCACCGCGCGAGTACGCCGACCCGACGCTCCAGCCTCGCCGACGACATCCTTCCTCCCGTGTGGAGCAAGTTTGAGTTTTAGGGTTCCGTGGTAGGCAACATGCCTCCACCTCTTCTATTTATATACGTCAGGATTACAAGTCCTTGTACGTTTACAATACAACACGTACAAGGATAGGAGACCGATTCTCAACACGCCCCCTCAATCTAAACTACTACTACATACAAGGTTTAGATTGGTTCTAAATCGGTCTAGCATCTGCCGTGTGGCTGGTTTAGTAAAGACATCAGCCAACTGATCTTTAGAAGAGATGATCTTTAGAAGACATCAGCCAAGTTTGAGTTTTAGGGTTCCGTGGTAGGCAACGTGCCTCCACCTCTTCTATTTATATACGGCAGGATTACAAGTCCTTGTACGTTTACAATACAACACGTACAAGGATAGGAGACCGATTCTCAACAGAGCAATGCGCATGTTCCCGGTCCACCGCCGACGAAGTTGCCACTGCTGCACGTTCCCGTGTGGCTCGACGAGGCGATGCGTTGATTGGGGCGCTGCGTGGCTTCAACATCGTCGAGCGTGTCAAGAAGGTGCTCGAGGCCGCCTGTCCCAGCGTCGTATCCTGCGCCGACGCGCTGGCCCTCATGGCGCTGGCCCTGGTCAAGGGACTGCTGGCGAGGCATGAGGGCCGCGGCGCCGCATGAGATCGAATCGACGATGTGAGGTGCTCGCCTGCTCGACGATGTGAGGTGCTCGTCTGGTCGGGCTTATGATTTAGAGAGGCGGAGGAGTCCAAGATCAGCTCGGGCTTTTGATCTGAGCGAAGTCCGTGACGGATCAGAGATCGAGTTAGATTAGGTGCGGGCGTTGGCCGAACGATTGATCAGAGACTCCCACGGGACACAGGAAAACATAAAGTTTGACGTACGACGGTCCGACGTACTACCGCCACGAAAACGTACCAAAACTGGGAGGAAGAAACGTTACTCGTATTATATAGTAGAGATTAGATACTAGGAAATATGCCCGCGCGTTGCAACGGGTTATAAAATTGAACACGTTGTAAGACCATTGAACAGAAAGTTTTTTTTTGAACAGGGATAGACCCCGAAGGGTCTGGATACCGCATTAATAACTCAACGGTGCACTACATTTTACAGAGAGGACCTTGCAAGAAACCAGAATAAGAAAAGAGTCCTCAACATTTTCACAACAAACCCTAGACGAAGAAAGAGGAACGCAATTGGATCCACCATCTTCTTCGCCGGCACCGAAGAACAGTGAGCTCGGGCGACAGCCCCCCACGCGAGAGCCAGGGACGAGACCACTTGGCGCAGGATGGGAGAGAACCGCCACTGCACGAACTCCAGAGGGCCTCCGAAGGAGGTTGAACGGGGCATGTCGCAACACCGGGGACCAGGCCTGGAGCTGCTGCCTGCCAGCATCTTGAGTCGGCGGCCAAACACAAGCCATCGAGGTTCTTCTCCAAAGCGCAGTACCACGAGACTCCCGACCCCCTCCAGCATCAAGATCCACCACTCCAACACACCCCTCACCCTCGCCACCACGGCCGGCCAAGAGGGGAAGCAGAGAAACAGAAATCATACCGAAGAGGGCATATGGGCGCTTATTGAAACGAGCTGCCGCCCAGCACCTCCACTTCATCTTCCTCCTCGGAAGCCTCATCGAGATGCAGGACCACCGCTTTCCAGCGCCACACCGAAGCACCGGAAAAGCACTCGTAGAGCCATGCTGCCTCGCACCGCACCGGAGTGCAAAGACAGCCGAGCTGAGAAAAGCGGGGAAGACGGCCTTATTTGAGGAGAAGCTTCGACCCGGCTCCACAGCTTGCAACTGCTCACGCCACCAGAGCAGCACAACGATGAAAACCAGAGCGGAGGCGCGCCAGATCCGTCCGATGGGAGCCAGTGACCTATTCAAATCGCCAGGAGGACCAAGGCGAAGAAAACCTAAACCTATCTACACAGATCCGGACTTCCCTTCGCCATCCCCACCGGACGGTAGCGCTGCCGAGGAGAGGAAGAAGAGGAGCCGGCGACCGGAGGACGACTCTCAAAAGGGGAACGGGAGAGCAGAGGAGGGGAAAGGAAAGGGCCGCTGCCCCTGAACAGAAAGTGATCTAACATATAAACAGGTAACCAGAGGAGGTGAAAGGGGCATTGGATCGATTGCAATGTAAGATGGGGATTTATCTAGTGACAAAGTTGAGGTTTTTACCAGGTATTGGAAAAGTTGCGTCATATCAACTAACCAGTGTAAAATCTCCAAAATTACAATAATGCAATACATGTCCTAATGGAACGGAATATGTATCGATTACATCCCACAATTTTGTGGCCAGGAGAGAGGCAATCTCATGTTAAGTCACAAAGATGTAGTTCAACAAAACTTTCAAGCCCTGACATATGACAACAAATAAATTGTATTTAACCATATCGACATACTATATGAACTTCGAACTTTCCTTGGTAAATAAATCGTCATCAAAGTTTGTTCTTCCGCTAGAGAGCAAAGTCTTTTAGTTGTTTTGCACTTCAGGGCCAATAATCAGTTTCTAGTAATATTATTGGTGAGCCAAGTTAGACTTTTCCCATCGCTAAGTTCTTACAACTCAAAATTCCGAAAAATGATTCTTTAGGTTGGGCAAATGAGATGGCACATAAAATCAAACCACCCTTCTGTACAAACATGTGTGCAATTTTTAATGAACGATTATTGTTCTGCAATTTTTAACATGGTTGTTGTTTACCCGGTCTTACCATCAGTTATTGTTCTGCCTACTCTGTAATTAATTAACCACTTAGAATGTCCCTTTTGCCTACCAGTGCATTGATACTATTGATGCTATAATCATTTTCCTTTAGCATTGTAGTTTTTGCACATAACTTAGTTATGTTTATCAGTACAAAACAACCTGATACCTATCTATTGATGCAGACTGAACTTGATCTTACCTTCTTTTCCTGATAGAAATAAAGCCTAGTTTAAATATCAGAAGGAGTACCATGCCACATCCCACAAGAAGTTTAGCAAATATTGGGTAATACATATCTCGCATCTACACAACCGATCAGCATCAACATCATTCATATTACTAATATCTCATTCATGTCATGGGTGCTTAGAACATCTCATACAAAAGGAGGTTGACGTGTCCTCGGCAAGTCCCATGGTTGCTATACCTAGGGTTGATTATGTGGTAGAGAACGCGTAGTATAGGTGGAATCGACGGCTGACAAGCGGGATTTACCCAGGTTCAGGGCCCTCGAGTGAGGTAAAACCCCTACGTCCTGCTTGTCTGTATTGATTGCGGGAATATGCGGATTACAAGGGTCCGGCGAGTTGCTGATCTCGTCGGGATTCTGGTAGCTATGGATTGCGTGTCCCTAGATCGGTTGCCCTCCCAGCCCTTATAAAGGGCTGGGTCTCGGGTACGTAACCGACCAGGTTTACAGATTTGGTATGTAACAACCGACTATGCTTTAATCTAACTTGAGGACTACTCTTCGTCTTGGGCTATTCTTCATGGGCTTCGATTAGCCTTTGGGCTTCTTTGATCATCACGTGCACCAGGTACCTTCATGCTGGGGTACCCGCAGAGCATAACCTCGTCATTAGCCCCCGAGTACTTGCTTGACTCGAAGAATCGAGCACGTGCTCCTTTCATCGTGCACGTCTTTGTCCTTGCTTTGTATTCCTGTTCTGATGCAGCCCTTTTTACCTACTTCGATTGTATATGTATGCTAACCTAGGGATATTGACATAGCAGGCCTGAATTACTTGAAAATCGAGCTCAGTTAACCGCACATTCGGGCGAAACCATACTATCCTTCAATCAGACTCGAGTCCCTGGGCTCGAGCCTGGAACACAATCGAATAAGTTTTGCCTAGTGATATTGACATAGCAGGCCTGAATCACTCGAAAAATCGAGCTCAGTTAACCGCACACTCGGGCGAAACCATACTAGCCTTCAATCAGACTCGAGTCCCTGGGCTCGAGCCTGGAACGCAATCGAATAAGTTTTGCCTAGGGATATTGACATAGCAGGCCTGAATCACTCGAAAAATCGAGCTCAGTTAACCGCACATTCGGGCGAAACCATACTAGCCTTCAATCAGGTTCGAGTCCCCAGACTCGAAGCTGGAACATACTGGACAGATTCGATTCGGGCCGTTGTAGGTCTTACTGGTTCGTTCTGCAGTTTTAACTTTTGATACCCAACGCGTCCGTCAGGATTTTCATCATGTCTGTTGACACGGAAAAATTCAAGGGAAACACTGTTGGAGTGTCCCTCGGCCCAGCTCGATTGCTCGGCGGGTCTTACCTTTGCATCTACGTATGCAGCATCCGAAACATCCACAATCGGCGTCGTTCGGGAATTTATGAAGTATGATTCTTTGACTTTGCAAAATATTTAACGTATCTAATCGAGTATATATTCGAGTGAGTTTCTTACCTCCTCTTGGAAATCTATGGGAGCACGACAGCGCTCCCATGGGAGTAGCCCCGAGATTATGCTTTATTTCATTTGAAGTAGAGGATAATCTCAATACCTTTTTCTTCTTTTTCGATTATCCTTAGAATTTTTTTTGATCCACTCCCATGGGAGTACTTTTGTCAGTCGAATCCTTTATCGATTACATCTTGTATCGATTGTGTTCTTGAATCCTTCACTCGATAATGGATGCTGTTTCCACCCCTGACGTCATTCGTGAGATCTTAGGCGTGCGCCCGTTGTTTTGACAGGACGTGTCTATGTGGGCCCATGCTCAGAGTTTTGACCGCAGAGGACGCCGTTTCAGTTCTGATTTGACTGGACGTGATGCAATTTTCGCCGCGCCATCATAACCTCCTAGGGTTTTGTGCGTAGTGGGCGGCGTGGGGCGCGACGGTTGCCTGCTGCGTTCAACACGTGTACAACCAGATTTTATGCGTTTTTGATGGACGGTTACGATGGAGCTATGCCTTGTGCGGTAAATAGCGATCTCTGCGGAGATTTATGATTTACTTGCCATTTGCTCTTCTCCTCTCGTCTTCTTCCTCGCGCGCCGCCCACCTTTGCTCTTCTGCGCAAGCTTCGTGCTCCCTGCTCTGTTTTTCCGATGGCGCCCAAGAGAAGCAAGCGCGCTGCGGCTGCATCTGCTGCTGACGCCATGGACAAGGGGAAGGAGACGACCGAGCCTTCCGATGCCCTCCTGAAGATCCCTGGTGACTGGACGAGGTCCTGTGTCACCGAAGACACCCTTTCTGAGTACCGTCAGAAGGGGTGGCTGCCACCGGCCGATCAGCTGGCCGCGCGCGCTCCAGGCTTGGAGGTACGCCCTGACCCCCGCGACGGCGAGCGCGTCTGTTTTGCTGAGTTCCTCCCTCGCGGTTTCGCCTTTCCTCTGCATGATTTCATGCGAGGGCTGCTGTACGCCTATGGCGTGCAGATTCATGATCTCACCCCCAACAGCATCATGCACATCACCTGCTTCATGGTGCTGTGCGAATGCTTCTTGGGGGTGTCCCCCAGCTGGGCATTGTGGAAACATATCTTCACAGTGCGCCACAACTGCCGCGGCAAGCGCCCGTGCCCAGTGGGTGGGTTTGCTGTCCAAGTGCGGAATGACTCGCACTACTTCAGTTTGAAGGCAGTCGACTCCGCACAGGGCTGGAGGACGAAGTGGTTCTACGTGCCAGTCGACCAGGTTGTACTTCCATTTTTTCGACTGAGAAGCCACCCCAGAAGACGGCAGCCTGGGATCACCCGATTTCTGCTGCTGAGGCAAAGGAAGCCTCCCCTCTGCTGAATGAACTGAACAAGCTGCTCAAGACAGTACCTGGTGTTCAGTTGATTGCCACGTTTATGAAGATGCGAGTATGGCCAATGCGTCTCCGTGACCACCCGATGTGGCAGTATGAGGGTCCACTCGACACCAGCAGGATGAGCGATGTGGAGCTGTCAGAGAAGGAGCTGGGTGCTCATGTGAGGAAAGTCACGAGTATTAAAGCTTCTGAGAAGATAAACTTCAACTTTGCGCATGTACCCTACGGGCCAGAGAAGGCCCTACCCATAGTGAGTGCTTCTTTTTGCTGTTTTTTATGCCTCCTCATTTGTCTTTGTGTCGCTTCTGTTTTTATGATTTACGAATTGTGCTTGCTGCATAGGGTCACTCAACTGCTGCGTCTCTTCCCCCTCTACCCGAAGCTGGGCCTACTCCTGAAACTGCAGCGCAAGATGATCCCAAGGCATCCTTTGTTGAACCGGCTTCTGCTCACTCGACTCCTCAAGATAATATTGAAGAGGAAACAGGGGAAGAGGTGCAGCAAGTCATAGTGGATGCTGTAGTCGAGTCCAATGCTGAGCAAGTCCCAATCAAGCCCAAGCGTCGTCGTCTGGATCTCCCGGAATCTTCGAGTTCGGAGTCCAAAGAAGATGAGCAAGGAGACACTGGTAATTCGAGTACACAGTCCCTTGCGAAGAATCCCCCTTTGAGTTCCTCCCTACTCGCGCCTCGTCCTTCTGCCGCTTCGAGTGGCGTTTCTCGTCTGGGTGTTTTTGCTCTTGGTAACGATCCTGACTCAGATGAAGAGGAGGAGCCAAGGTTTGCTTTATGATCATTCTTTTGATTATGTCCATGCCTTTATGACTTTTGCTTTTTGATTGACCGTGCCTTTGCTTGGTGCTTTTAGTGACAAATTACCATCTCCACCTCCGGTCGCGGATACTTCGATTGCAGCACAGCCCACCATCCTTCCCGAAGCAGCACACGGCACTGCTCCTGTTGCGGCCAAAGACTCAACTTTGGTGGTGGCTGTCGATTTGAACAAGGGGAAAACTGCCCCGGCTGCAGATGTCGTAGCCTCTTCTTCAACCTCCTGGACTGATCATGTGAGTGTTTTTGTGTTTGATTTTTGCTCATGCTTTTCTTCTTGTGCTTTTGCTGATAACGTGAATTTTCTGTTGTCAGCCGATGTTTGCTGCCATGGCTCCTTGGGTTCAGTCCTTTGTTCGGGTGGAGAATGAGAGGGATTCTCTGCAGTCGACCTCCTCAGAACTTGCAAGTGAGTAATTTTGCTAAACTCTTCATCTTCTTGTTTGAAGTTATGACATTAATCGAAAATATTTGCGGATTCTGCAGAAGCCAAACAAACTGCCGAGGAGCGAGTAGAAGAGCTGGAGAAACAGGTGAGGGACTTGGAGACCAAGCTCTCCTCCCAGCAGTCTGAATCGAAGAAAGCACTCGATGATGTTCAAAATGCCATTACTTGCCGTGATAAGGATCTTGTTGCACGTCTATCGGGCCTAGCTCATGCTGCCAAAGGTGAGCGTATGTGATTTTGCGATTACCAATGCCTTGGTCTTTCGACAGCTTTTGCTTACGACTTCTTTTATCTGAACTTCGAAGGTTTTGAGGGCCCCTCGGCTTCTGCTGAGACATCGAGTGATTCACTATCACTCGATGGTGCCATCACGGAGCTTGAAGCGATGCTGTCCAAGACTCAAGGAGACCTGGCTGTTGTGACTAGCACCCTTGGCAACTTGCATGCGGGGATGTGTCCTACAGCCACGGCCCCATCGACTGCGGAAGGTCTTGCTGCAGCGTTTGGAGAAGGATCATCGATTGTGGCGGATTTTGCCCGCGAACTCATGGTACGCGGCTCGGAGTACACCCTCAAGCTCTTATTAAGCAATGGTATAGAGGCTGATTTCAACACTGCTCTGTCGGACTACCCGAAAAAGCATGATGGAAAGCCACTATCACTCAGGGGTGTTACCGAGCCAGCTACTCGAATGAGCGAGTTATGCATCCAGACCATGGAGCGCCGAGCTGAAGCTGTTAGGGCTCAGTCGCGTAAAAATAGGGCAGAGTCTGTGTCGCAGGTTTAGGAATCATTTGTGATGTACCTAGGTTACTCGAATCTGGCCTGTATGCTTTTGCTACTTATGCTAGTATACTTTTGAATGCTTTGCGATTGAATGAATTTTGCTGAACCGCCTGAATTTTGCATCTTCATATGCCCTTGTGCCTGAATTTTATGCTTTGTGAATCAGCCACAAGAACGCGAGTGCAGTGGTCCTACTCCATCTCATACTCGAACATCTGCTCAAGCAAGAAATGATGCGAGGGTACTTGCTTCTGCGAAGAATCGGGTGAGGGAACTAGAGCAAGAGCTCAATAGCACTCGAGCTGAGTTGGAGCTACTTCGTTCCAGGCCAAGTTTTGCTACCCAGCGCGAAGAATATGTTCTTGGCGAAATGGACAACATAAACATGCAACTCGAGTGTGAGTTTTATGACATCACTTCTTTTGCTGAGAAAAGTTTGCGTTTGTTTGCGCTATGACTTGGACCAGTAACTTTGGCCTTTTGCAGGTTTTGTACCTGACTTCAAGCAGGAAGATACTAGGGTCAATCGACTTCTTGACAATGCTGTTGAGGTCCCAACAACTGGCAAACAACATTTTCATTTGGATAGGGTGCACGCCCGTACGCTTCTTACTCTGAAGGATCGAGTGTGGTGAAACGCCCAAGTACTCGAAATGTGCAGGCGTATCTTTACTCACCTAAATTGTGCGCTCTTCCCGTCAGGTCCTCAACCACAAGGGTTGTTTCCTTTGATTGATATCTTTCGAGTGGCGGGCTCAGTCAAAGAGTCTTTGATGCAGCTTGCTATTCTTGGGTCAAATGCCACGATGGCTCATATCCGCAGTCGTAAGCCAAATTTTGCAATTCGTCCTCCTGCGCCTGGTACACTTGTATCTCAATCGCATTTGATCGAGACACGTGCCGCTGCTGAGGACTTCATCGATCGCTGCAAAGAGCAACTTTTTGGTCCTGTGCTGGATGTAAAGGATGAGCCAGGTTCTTAGCTCGTAAACTTGTGTATACTTGCGGTAGTCCTCAAATGTAAATATGTACTTTTGCATATATGGAGAAAATATTTGTATGTGTATGTTTATGACAGCCCCCGAGCGTGTTGAGTGGGGTTTTTTTGGTTTATGTGTTTGACCCAGCCTCCGAGCATGTCGAGTGGGGTTTTTGAATTTTTGTATTTGACCCAGCCCCCGAGTATGTCGAGTGGGGTTTTTGGTTTATGTGTTTGACCCAGCCCCGAGCATGTCGAGTGGGGTTCTTGAATTTTTGTATTTGACCCAGCCCCCGAGTATGTCGAGTGGGTTTTTTGGTTTATGTGTTTGACCCAGCCCCCGAGCATGTCGAGTGGGGTAAATAATAAGAAAGCATTTATGAGAAATATGAAGGAACATATATCTTTATTCCAAATATGTATTCAACCAGCAAGCCGCCTCATTAAAAACCTTCCAGTCCCCTTAGGTACCCTGGTAAGGGAAAAGAGTGCGTCTGAAACCTGCTGGTCCTTTCGACATTATGCGCTATTACATATAAGACTGACGCAGGTGCGCCTTTCTATGGCTTGGTGTCACCCGAGGATGCGTTGACCATCTTTGAAGTTGCAGCTGGGTACTCCTGATTCTTCATCTTGTCTTTGCTGGCCTTGGGCTCTCCTTCGATTGTCATCCTTTTGCGCTCTGGCAGAAGCGTGTGGTTGTTGGAGATCTCGAGTTCGGCGAATGATTGTTCCATCCCGTACATCTCAGAGATTTTGCTGAAGTCCCGGTCGCATGAATCTGACCTTTGAAAATTCCCATTGATCGTGATGACTCCTTTTGGTCCTGGCATTTTGAGCTTGAGGTAGGCGTAGTGTGGGACGGCCATGAATCGAGCAAAAGTGGGACGCCCAAGTATTGCGTGGTACTGTGACTTCCAATCGACCACCTCGAACTCAATCGACTCAGTTCTGAAGTGAGTAGGATCTCCAAACGTGACGTCGAGTTGTATTGTGCCCTGCGGGAGCACTACTTTGCCTGGGACGATACACTTGTGGATTTTGGCAGATTTTCGACTGATTTGTTCATTCTGCGTAGCGTATCTGCAAAGATTATGTTGAGTCCGCTTCCACCATCCATGAAGACCTTGGTCATGGCATAGCCTCCAATGTTTGCGTCGAGTACCAAGGCTGCATGCCCTGGTCGATATACTGCGGGTGGATGATCTTCTCGATTGAATATGATTGGGTTTCTGATCCCTTCAAAAAATCTGTGATAGCTGGGGGTGCCATCACCGCCATATTGACGTGTCGAGTATGTAACTTTTGCTCTCGATTGGAGGGACGTCCTTTCTGAATCATGTTCATCTGCCCACGTGTTACGGGATATTTTTGCTCATCTCCTTGCTGCATTTGGTGCGCGGCTGCTGCCATTTGTGTTCCCGTAACGGGTTGTGCTGGCACCATGTATGCTGGCGTCGATTGTGCTGGCATTGGTGCAGGATACGCCAGAGTATGCTGTGGTGGCAGGGAATATACCTGTGCTTGTTGTACTTGCTGCGGTGCTGTATATGCCTGAATAGGCTGTGCTTGTGGTGTAGTCGATGGAATTTGCGTCGTTGGTGGAGGTGCGCGTCCATCCCTTTGTAGTCGTAGGATATGTTCACTCGCAAGTTGATCGAATTCCCTGCAATTTCTCAGCGAGTGGTTAGAACGAAGCTTACCATCGTCTGCTTTGTAAAGATGGAATCTGCAGTAATCGTCCATCCTTTCTTCGATTGACCGCTCAGGCTCTTTGTCTGCTCGCCTACGCCATTCTGGCCTTCTGTAACTATCGCGATTGTCGCGTCTGTATTCTCGATTGTCCCGTCGATCATCTGTACGATGGTCTCGATTATCTCTGCGGTCATCCGTGCGACGATCTCGATTGTCACGGTTTTCTTCGGATCGTCTATCGGTCTGGTCACAGCCGTCCCTTGGCTGGACAAAGCCTGCAACGATAAAGCTTGGATGGTCGTCGTCGTTGTAGCGATGCTTGCGTTTGCGTCTGCGATCGTCTCTATAACTATCTCTGCGGTCTCGACTGCAACCGTCGCGGTTTTCATGTGAGGATGCAGGTCGAGTACTTCGTACGGAGTCTTCTCCATCTGCCCACTTTGTTGCGAGTACCATGAGTTCCGCCATTGACCGTGGGTCTTCTCGACCAAGTGTCTCTTTGAAGTCTTCTCTCCATAGTCTGTTTTTGAAGGCGTCGATTGCCCTATCTTCTGATATGTTGCTTACTGAGTTGCGAATGGTGGTCCATCGTCGTATGTATGATCTCAGAGACTCATCTGACTTTTGCTTGCAGGTTCGAAGCTCTTCAAAAATTTTGGGGCGCTCGCATAGGGGTCCAAAGTACTTGATGAAGTCACCTTTGAAGTGTTCGCACGAATCATAGTATGATTCGGGTAGCGATTTGAGCCAATCGTGAGCTATGCCCTCCATCATGAGTTGTATATACTGCATGGCTGTGGTTGTGGTGCCGCGTTGACACCCGACTGAAAGCCTATAGTCTTCTAGCCAGCCTGAAGGCTCTTGCTTGCAGTTGAATTTTGGCGTCGTGGCTAGCGAAAACTTCTTGGGCATCCGACCTTCTCGAATTCGTCGAGTGAAGCATAGCGCTCCACAAGGTCCGATTTCTGCTTCCGAGTCTGAACTGCTGTTGTATGATCTCTTCGAGTGGCTCCTGCCGGACCGGTGATGGCGCGAGCTTTTTCGACTGCTTCCTCCTCGTGGACTTCGACTGCGGCGATCCCGATCTGTGTTTCTCCTTGGAGTTGGTTGCGGCTGCTGAAAGGCTTGTGCTGCTATCGCCAATTGCCTGTACTGTTGATGGTGCTGTTCTCTCCTTGGATCTCCGGCAGGAGGTTCGATTGTTCTGAGATAGGTGCCTAACGTCATCAGTGCTCCGGCTGGATTAGTGGGTATGGGTACGCCTTCGCCATCTACAGCCATGAAATCTTGGTCCAGGTTTTGAGTGACAGCTGCGCGGTCTGCTTCTCCAAGGTTTGGGAGCCTTGCCCTGTTTAAAGGATCGTTTCTTCCCGTGGAGCTTAGGGAGAGCGCCTTTCGACGGGCACTCGATATGCTGGCCTGCCTTTTGCGTTCGTCGAGTACTGCTCTGTAGTTCTTCAATCGCATTGATTCTTGCCAGTTGAAGTACTGGAAGGTCAATATCTCCTCTGGGGTTGCGTTTGCTGGTAGCATTGTGCAGTCCTTGATTATCCTATCGATTTTCTCCGCCATCTCTGCAGTTATGGTTAACGTGGTGGTCCCGACTGGCATTGTGACTGTGCATGGATACTCCGTAGGTCGGCGACAGGCTACGGCTGCCGAAGTTTCTGCAGTACTCGCGATGTAGACTTGGTAAGGTACCACTCGATCTTCTGCCCACATGCTATCGATGTGCATTATGGATTCGGCGTCATCGTCCATGCTCATGTTGAAGTCGTTTTGCCTGCTAGGATTTTTGCTGCAGTCGAGTAGATTCTCGAGTGCTTTGTCCAGGCTGTCTGCGTCGCAGGTGAATATTTCGTGGCTAGCACGGATTTCTGGGCCACCGAGATCGGCCAGGTATATGCTGTCGTCTATGTTCTCTTCGTTCTCCATGGCGTCATCCCAGTCGAAGGCGTGGTCGAGTGGCTTGGTTGACTTGCTTTGATTGTATGCAGACTTGACTTCGCCTCCCCCAAATCTCTCAGCTACTTTGTCACGGAACTCCTGCGAGTTCATGGTCGTTGCGGAGTCGCTTGGCGATTGGATTGGAACGATCTGTGATGACGTCGCCGCCAGGATGGATGGTGTTGTAGTCGAAGCGTCGCCTAGCATCTCCATGTCGAGTGGGTCCAACAGATCCTGCACACCATCTTTATCAACAAAGAAGTTAAATTCTCCAACTGTAATATGCAAACCTGTTTCGAGTCCGGCGAAGGACTCCTGAGCTTCCATCGAGTACGGTGCGAGTCTCCTTGGAGAGATCGGCGAGTGATCGCCCTTTGAGTTGATGCTGGTTGGTTTTGCCGGCGAGTCGCCATTTGTAGATGCGATCGTCGAGTGGCCGTTTGATGATGACGCCGACGAGTTGTCGTTTGCAGATGCGATCGGCGAGTGGCTGCTTGATGAAACCGGCGAAACCGTGAATCCAATACTACCTGTTCCCACAGACGGCGCCAATTGACGAGGGGTGTCCTCGGCAAGTCCCATGGTTGCTATACCTAGGGTTGATTATGTGGTAGAGAACGCGTAGTATAGGTGGAATCGACGGCTGACAAGCGGGATTTACCCAGGTTCAGGGCCCTCAAGTGAGGTAAAACCCTACGTCCTGCTTGTCTGTATTGATTGCGGGAATATGCGGATTACAAGGGTCCGGCGAGTTGCTGATCTCGTCGGGATTCTGGTAGCTATGGATTGCGTGTCCCCTAGATCGGTTGCCCTCCCAGCCCTTATAAAGGGGCTGGGTCTCGGGTACGTAACCGACCAGGTTTACAGATTTGGTATGTAAGAACCGACTATGCTTTAATCTAACTTGAGGACTACTCTTCGTCTTGGGCTATTCTTCATGGGCTTCGATTAGCCTTTGGGCTTCTTTGATCATCACGTGCACCAGGTACCTTCATGCTGGGGTACCCGCAGAGCATAACCTCGTCAGAGGTTATCAAATAATAAAAGATTTCTTGCCAAATAGGTACTAAAATGCTCACTGTTCTTATAATCAAATGCCATTCATGATAGAAAGGGGGAATTTGTCTTGCTCCCCAAAATGTCTCACGAGAAGAAGCGCATAGTTGTGAGGTCGGTTAGCACATGCTCCTTGTCGGTGGCTGCAAGTTGTTGTTGAATCCCCACTCCTGCACATCTGCTCTTCATGTGGCATGTTCTGACAATAGAAAGCAAGTAGTACTCGTACATTAGATAGATTCAGAAACGAGAGGAGGCGCGGGGGAGTCGAGAGGGCAGAGGCGATCCTCCCCAACGGGTCGGAGTACACAGGGGAGGGCAGGCGACGACCCTCTTACCGGAGGCGGCGCTGGACCTGGCGCTTGCTAGCCCTGGTGCCACCTTGTTAGATCGTCGCAGGTGGAGTCGTGGCTCACAGTCGGAGCCGAGGCTCCCGCCTGGAGCACTTTTGGAGATGGCCCGGAGGGCTCTCGCCCCCGCCGCGGGGACCCAGGCCGTGGGGAGATACGCAAGGTCGGCCATCGACAAAATCACCCATCTCCTCCCGATGTGCGACCACGTAGTCTTCCGTTATCAGCAAATAGATCTGTGGCAGCGGGTCGGAGGACCCGCAGTCGATGGAGTCGTCGCCGGTCTTGGGGCTGGTTCGCCGTTCCTGTCGGCTTCCTCCGGTTCTTCGCAGCCATCCTCTAGGCCGGTCGTCCGCCCGCGCACGTCGATTTTTTTCATCCGGCGTTCTCGTTGACTTTTACGGCGGAGACCAGGGGCGGCTTGTGTAGGTGGCGGTTTGGGGGTGGGGCAGCCCAGCGGAAGGTTTGACGGCGAAACAGAAGAAAGAAACGAAGCGGTACCGAACTTACGGATGTCAATGGTGGGTAATATCACCTAACTCACAGGGGTAAAACCGTCCAAAGAAAAAGTCGGACGAAAACGCATAGGGGGGCGGACGGAAACGCACTTCGACGGACCGAGAGAGAAACCTTCCTGCTTTTATTATTAGGTATAGATTAATTATAATTATTATATATATATATATATATATTGAGGAAGCGGATTTTGTATGTTGCATAACTAGGGTGATTGCTATCGGCATCGTCCATTGCTTTGAGATCCGCACCGAATTTGTGAACTTCACGTAAGTGAACTTCGGATTTTTTAAAGTGAACTTCACAAAAATTTCACAAAATGAATTTCTCGGCTGACCATATTTTTTCCTGAACTTTGCTCGTCCGATGTGAACTTCGGAACTTCACGTAAGTGAACTTCGGATTTTTTCAAATGAACTTCAGAAATTTTTTACAAATGAATTTTTTGGCTGACAAATTTTTTCCTGAACTTCGCCCGTCCAGTGTGAACTTCAGAACTTCACGTAAGTGAACTTCTGGTTTTTTCAAGTGAACTTCAGAAAAATTTTACAAATGAATTTTTTGGCTGACAATTTTTTTCCTGAACTTCGCCCGTCCAGTGTGAACTTCGGAACTTCACGTAAGTGAACTTCGGGTTTTTTTTCATAAATGGATTGCACGTCACATAAGTTAACTTCACGTTGTCACAATAGTAGCGAACTCCACAAAAGTTTTGCAAATGAAACTCGCGGCTAACCAAATTTTTTTTTGAAGTTCGTTCATCACATAAGATAACTTCAGAATTTATCGCAAATGAAATTCTTGGCCGACCTTGATTTTTTGAACTTCGTTCGTCATAAAAGTAAATTTCACAGAAATTTCGCAAAAGAATTTCTCGATGACCATAATTTTTCTGAACTTCGTTCTTCACATAAAGTTAACTTCGCATGTCCCATAAGTGAACCTCTGAAAAATTTCGCAAATAAACTCATTTTGAATTTAACTTCACAGGAAAAGGTACTGAAACTTCACGCATGTCACATACAAGAAGCAAACTTCGTGTGGCTAAAATATGAACATCGCTTCGTGGCCTGGTTAACTTCAGCGCGCTCCTTTCGTGGACTCCCTGCGGCGGCGACAGTGAACTCCATCTCCGGCGAACAGGTCCACGAGCTCTTCTGCAGTGGAGCAGGACGGAGAGAGGGAGGTCGAGCAGGGGGTTGGGAGGAGCTGCGTGCGGGTGGAGCAGGGGTGGCCGGAGTCTAGCCGGAGGGGAGGTGTGAGCCGTGGTGTGGGGTCGCCGAAGGTGCTCGGCTGGAGGTTTCCTGGGCTGCGCACGCTGGTAGGTCGCCGGGATTCATGGGGTAGAGGTCGCTAGAGAGCAATGGGAGCTCGGGAGTCCATGGTCGGGTCGCCGTGAAGTCCACGGCGGCGTACCCGGGAGGCCATGGCCAGTGGGAGGTGGAGCGGGGGCGGCTCGTCGGGGAGGATTACGGAGGCGGGGACGAGCAGGGCGGCTCTCCGAGGAGGAGCACAGATGGCGCGCTGGGACGGGGAGGAGCAGGGCGGCTCGCTGTGAAGGAGCACGGGCGGCGCGGGTGCGGGGAGGAGCAGGGGCGGCGCGCGGGGGCGAATCGCCAGGGAGACGGCGTGCCGGGGAACTCTGGGGCAGGAGCCAGGGAGGCGGCAGGGTGCTGGACAGCCGGGGAGGTTGAGTCGGCGTTGGGATCGGGGAAAGAGGACGCATGGTCGGGTGTGGGTTGGTGGAGATGAATGGGTTTGGTGGGTTCGGGCGGGTGGGTTGGGTTCGGGTTTAGAAAGTCTTCTGTTTAGGGGAGTTGTAGAATAGGTATTCTACAATCTCTTAAGTGGGGTTGTAGAATAGTCCCACCCTATATATATATATATATATATATATATAGCTGGACTATTCAGGAACCACCCTTAAGAGGTTCCTAAATAACTATTCAGGAACTTCCCAACCTAAAGACCTTCTATACCCGCACCCGCCCAACCTGAACCCGCACCTAACCTTATCCTCTAATACTCACCACCTCCCGCACGATCCCACCCGCGCGACCCCAACCACGCCCGGCCAAATCACGGTCACCCGCACGATCCCACTCGCCCTCCACCACCCCGCGCCGGCGGCGCCCTTCACCACCCCGCGCCGCCCCGGCCGAGGTCGCCCTCAACCACCCGGCGGCGTCCGGCTCCATCCCCGGCCATCCACCACCATGCACTGCCGCGGTCTCCCGCGCGCTGGGGCAGGACCGCAGGAGGCCGGCGGCGTGCTTGGCAGGCCACCGCGCCCCCTCTTCCTCCAGCGCCGGTGCGATGCCCTCCGGTCAGCGACGCCGCCCCGCCCCCTGCATCGATCGGAGCGTCGCACCTGCCTCCACCCGCGCGTGTCGCCACCTCCTCCTCCACCGCACCCCCTCCTCCTCCAGCGCCGGTGTGATGCTCTCCCGCCCTCGACCTCCAATCATGCTCCCCGACGAGGTCGCCGCCCCACGCGCCTCCGGCGATGTCGATGCCCCTACCCCGCCCTCCACGGCCCCGTGCACCTGCCCTCTCTCGCCGGCGGCCGCGCGCGCCTGACCTCCCTCACCGGCAGCCGCGCCCCTACCCAGACGGCGACGCCCCATCTATGCTGGCTCCTGCTCGCCCAGCACTCACGTCGTGTTTTTTTTTGTGCGGTTCAGTTCACGGCATTTTGCAGTTGAGTTCATATACAGATGGAGTCCCTGTACAATGATATCATCCCCGATTTGAGCAGTTTTTTACATTAGATCTGAACATTAGATCCGAAACAATTTTGTCATTAAGTTCGTTTTGGGGCAACTCTGTTTTCGTTTTGGGGCAGCTCTGTTTTCTCATGAAGTTCAGATTGCAAAACTGCACAGGAAGTTCACTTACGCAAAGCAATGAAGTTCAGTGGCATAATTAAAATAGTTCAGTAGCATGAAAATAAAAATGTTCTAAAAAATAGAAATTTCTAAACTGCGTGCGGAGATTCACTTATAAAAGCACCGAAGTTCAGAGACATAATTAAAAGTAGTTCAGTAGCATGAAAACAGAAACGCTGTAAAAAAACAGAATTTTGTAAACTACGTCCAGAAGTTCACTTGCACAAGCACCGAAGTTCAGAGGCACAATTAAAGTAGTTCAGATAGACGGATACGCGAGAAGTTCAGACACGCATGCGGGAGAATATTCCGAGATTTTTGGTAGTCCGTCAAGAAGTTCAGACTCACACGCGAGGAAGTTCAGAAAGGTTCCTGAATAACTATATATATATATATATATGATCCGTGCGCATGTGTGGTCCAAACTTTTGCCTCCAATTATTTTTGTGATTTTTGAGAGCCCGCCACTATATACCGCTTTGGGATGTGCTTCATCTGGGCAATCAGAATAGGCTTTGTAGGCCCGTTACTAGTCTCCTCGTCCGTTTTATCTCACAGTGATAGAGGGGGGCCGTGTACTTGCTCTCCCTTCACCCATTCCTTATCCTCTCCTCCTCCACCATTCTTTCTCATCGCAGAACACCACGCCGACCTCCCCCACGACCTGCGCAGCGCCGACGGCCAGCACGAAGCCCTCCCGCACCTCCCAGCGCAGCGCCGGCGGCCGCAGCTCCCTACACCTTTCTCGCCCCCGGCCTCCTTCCTCGCCCGACCCCGCAGCCGGACGTCCTGGTCTAGCACTCGGCGGCCGTGCTCCTCCGATGACGCGGATCTGCTTCCCCGCGGCGCGGCAGCCACCTGTATCGACGCTCCTGGTGGAGCTCCTCCATGGCGCGGCAGTGCTGCTTCCCCGCGGCGCGACGCCTCGCTCCACCCCGGTGCGGCGGCCCTGCCTCCCCTTCTTCGAGCTGTGGCCACGCACCGGTGCGGCACCGTCCCCTGAGTGGGACGCCTCCACCCGCGCGGCGCCGCCACCGGCCTCCACCCGCCATGAGCGCCCCGGCGACCTCCCAGGAACCGTATGACCAGTACACAGGCACCGTTTGGTATTGTATTAGGCACTATGCTGTTATTAGGTAGGCACCGAACAATTTGGAAGGGCTCCCTTCGTTCCATGTTTCAGGATCTGTGATTTGGCTAGATCAATTTCATGATCCAGATTTATTGCATGTTTATGAGAAGAATTTCCATTCATTTTATTGAGACTTGCTTTGCAATTTTCTGATATGTTCTGTAAAAGCTCCGTTTTCATCACGTATTGTGCATCTCGTGCGATTTAGAGTCAGCACCTTTTGTGTTGTTGGAGAGCACCGTTTGTAATCTAGAGTAGGCACATAATGAATATAGGACAGGACTAGGGAGCGGCGCCGCTCCTATGTCGTCAACTTTCTCCGAGTTGCATCCCCATCTAGCTAACCTTGAGAGTCGCCTCTCGCCCTTCTCCGCCGCCCCTCGCCTCCCTTCTCTCCGGTGGCTACGGCGCCCGGCGTGAAGATGGTGTAGGAGGTTGGTCTTCACTTGTATATAGTAGTTGTAGGTTTCTTTTCGTTCTCGTTGTTGCTTTGGCCTATGTGGAGAAGTGGAGTAGGTTGCCGGACCTTTTCGGCTGGATCCGGCGCACCCTCGTCCAGCTTCGCCTGCTTGCTGCGCTCCGGCGGGCATGGCGGCTCGTGGAGTGTGGCCGAGGCATCTCCGTAATAAAATCCGCGAGGATCTGCTCGCAGATGCGACCGAGCCGTCTCTGCGGGACGGTGGTGCTTGCTCTTCTTTTGGCGGTGCTCCGGTGGGCGGAGCCGTGTGCTGAAGATAGCAGCGCTGCATCCTCTTTCCCTCATAAGCTTGAAGAACAGCTTCCGGTTCTGGGAGTTGTTGTGTTTTTGTGCAGGGTGGAGCTGGAGCCGGCGAGTTCTTGTTCTCGCAGTTGTGGGGATCGTCGAGACAGAGCTGCTGCTCCTTTGCCTCTTCTTTGTGCAGAGGCGCATCCGGAGCTGGTGTGCAAGAGGAAGTGCGCCAGCGGAGCTATGTTGATTCACGGAATTCCCAAGCTGCGGCCAATCTCGGCTGAAGCTATCCATGGCGAAGGGCGCCGATCCGTGCTCTGGAGCTTCTCCCAGAGGTACTTCTTCCTCCTTTGCTGGAGGATCTTTGATCTCGGCGAGGGAAATTCCGGCGCCGTTGTCCCAAGTGGCATGTTCCCCGGCGATGACGACGACGCCCTTGCTTTGAGGTCTATGGCTGTCGGCGGCGAAGACGAAGGACCCAATTGCGTTTTGTGTTTTGATTTCGAGGTCCTGTTTGTAATTTCGGAGGATGTGACTGTAATTTTTCTTTTCTTCGGGGTCCTCCTTGTATCTTTGTATGCGCCGCGTTAATGAAAGCTCCTGCCCTCCGGGGCAACTCTTGTTCAAAAAAAAAATGTCGTCCCAGCGGCGGCCCTAATCAGCCCACTAATTACTACCGTACTATATTAGGCCCGACAACCACATGCACGCACAGCACAGCGCCGTACGTCCTCCTCGCGTCGCCTTCTGCCTGCGTACGCAGACACAGACCGGAGACAGCGGCACGCATGACCTGCCCGGGCTGCCATGCATTCCCCATTTCCCGTTTTGGTGTAAAGAAGGAGCAGAGGGACAGGCGTTGGCTTAACCGTTGGATTGGATCGTCTCGGGAACGGCATTCAAGCCAGCGCTGTACTTGCCGCTGCAGATGCATCAGCTAGGCACATCTGTTAAATCTATAAGAACTCTTTATTAACTAATGAACATGGCAAAATCTTTGAGGTTGTCTCATAGTAGCACATACTAGTCATGAGATTTCTTAGTGACCAAAAAAATACTTAGAGCGCAAATTAAGTACTTTGCTTTAAGCCAATTTCAATGTTGTTAGAAATAGTTACCGGGTGGTTTACACATGTTGACAAATAAACCACAGATGGTTGATAAATAAAACTACAGATGGTTGACAAATAAACTACACGCGGTTACCAGATAAACCACACGCGGCTAACAGATAAACTAAATGTGGTTACCTACCCGATAAACCACACGTAGCTACATATGGAGAGATGAACTACATGTGGTTACCGGATAAACCAAATGTAGTGACGTAGCTACACATGGATAGATGAACTGCATGTGGTTTCCAGATAAACCACACATGGTTGACCAATAAACACCAGATAAACCACACATAACTAAACGTGGTTCCCAAATAAAACAGACATGGTTGACAGATAAATTTCACGTGGTTACCAAATAAAACCATCCATGGGGATGCACTTGCATTGTGTAGCGGACAAAATACGGCACGACAACGACAGTAGGGGGAGGCGGGGTTGACTGCAGCGGCGAAGTGTTTCCTTCCACCACCGGTGTCACTGTCACATCCTTCAGATTATGCAACACCCTCCATGGTGAGCTTTGCCTCAAGGTGGCCATGGCCCAACGACGGCACGGCTACTCTGGCGCACGTCGGGCATCGGCCCTGGCAAGGTCCTCGGTGACCAGCACGTGCGGTGCCCATCAGGCCCAGCGTGGTTCGCCGAGGAGGCGACCAGCACGTCCGGCGGCCATCGGCCCAGGCAAGGACCTCAAAGGCGGCGACCAGCACATGCGTCGGCCATCAGCTCCGGCGAGGACCTCGGAGGCGTCGCGACGCCCGCAACCTTCGGATTGCAACCTCACGGATCGGCGTCATCCGTGACAGGTCTCGCGTCGCACTGCTCGAATTCAAAAAGCTAGCTACCAGGTTAATTCATTATACCTATCAGATAAATTCAATATAGATGCCATGTAAAGTTGCACACCTCAGTAGCAAAAACAGAACAAATGGACATCATAGTGCTACATAAAATAAATTACCAGATTAATTAGTCACACTTGACAGATTAAATAGCCACGATTACCAGATTAATTAACTATGTAAAAACTACCGTGTCGAGTCCATGACTCGTAGGCTCCCTACCTCTGCCGCAAGCAGCAATAGCAAGACGCAAGTTCAAAGCAGGGAAGCAATTTTGGTGCAATAGCAATTTCGATTCCAGTAATTCCCAAAAAAGGGGTACACAACACGGAAGTAATTCCCCAAACTGGTTACTCCAAAATCAGTTCGACAAAAAATGTTGGTTACGGTATATAACACAGAAGTAATTAGCCATAGTTGACAGATTAATTAGCCACGGTTGCGGATTAATTAACCATGTACAAAATTACTACCATGTTGCTTGAAAAAGCAATTACCAGATTAATTAGACATAATTGACAGATTAATTAGCCAAGGTTGTTAGATTAATTAACAACGTAAACAGTAACCCTGATCTTTGAAAAAGCAAGAAGACTATCCGATTAATTACCCACAATTACCAGATTAATTACCCACAACTGCCGGAGTAATTAGCAAGTGTTACCAAATTGTTAGCTATCAGCAAAAATTGACAAAACTCACGTTGTGTGGCAGGATTACTCAGCACGATGGTAGTAGGGGTCGATGGGGGTAGACCGTAGACCGCATCCAGCGAGCTAGCAGCACCCGCGCATCCAGCACGGGACGAGCTTCATCCATGGACAAGCAACACTCGTGCATCAAGCTACCAGCACCTCGCCTCCATCCAGCGCGGGACGAGCTCCATCCAGAGGCAGGTCCCAGCGGCCACGACCATGGCGTTGACGGCCACCTCGCCTCCATCTGCCCCCGCGCGGCCGAGCTCGCCCAGCTCCGTCTTCCTCCCACCTGGCGACGCCAAGCTCCACGACACCCAGCACGCGCTCGGACCAGCTCATCGTCGCGCTCGGACCTGCTCGCCGTCGCGCTCCACTTCTTCCCGCCATTCCCCATGGACGTGGACGTGGTGCCTCCGAGAGTCCGAGGCCAGCGGGCGCGCGGCTGGCCGGCGTCGGGCTTGGCGGACGTGGTCCTGGAGGCCGAGCAGGCCAGTGCGGACGCCGCATCCGTCTTGTAAACGGCCTCGGCTTCCACGGACGCCGCCCACGGAAGCAGCAGCCGGTCGTCGGTATGGCCGAGGCCGAGATCTACATGGAGCTGAGGATGACGCGCGGCGGCGGCGGCGGTGCTGGTCGGAAGGCATGCTCGGTGCTGGCCGGAGCAGGGGGTTGAAGATCCATCGATGGTGGGGAAAAAGATGGAAGGAAGAAAGAAGCGACAGGATTGAGGAAGGGAAGGGAACCCACACGAGAGAGACATTGTGTGGCTATGGCTGATTTGGATCGGACTGAGGGATAAGATGGGGTCAAGCCAGAGGAGCGCTGTTTGTGTCCTGCTCTGCTCGCATGCGTGTCAGAAGGTTCGGTCAGGAGCAAAGCGTGGACGCGGGATTCGCTCACACGAATCGTGACGAGCCGCCGCCAGTGAGACGCGCGGAGCGGCGCCTTTCGTTAGCTTTTCCCAACATGGGCTCCGTTTTAATGTCTTGCCATCTCTGCAACGAGCGCACCTTGCTGATTTAAACATGATCTGTACAAGCACCGTTTAGTTGGTTGGAGAGCACTGGCTGTGATTCAGAGCAGGCACATAATGATTTTGAAGAGGCACCGTATCATTTTCCTGCAGGATGTATCGCTGGCACCGAATCTGTTTCAGTTTGTACGCACAAAGATCTAGCAAATTATGTCCTAATGGTATGTGTATCTGTTTCAGTTTGTTCCTGAATTTTGGCTTCAGTTTGTTCCTGTGGCTACGCTCGGATTTCTTCTCTACGACCAAACGTGAGAAAGGCTAAAAGCTGTCCAGTTCGCTCCGAAAATTTTCTCCTCCTTATCCTCTCTCTACAGTGCAGAGCGGCGACTCGGCAGGCGACTAGAAGGGTCGAGGTCTCGCCGGGGATTCTAGTGCTCCCCTCCGCCTCCGGTCGCCGTCGAGGCACCATGAGGTGGGGGAGCTCTGGTTTTCGTCTGGGTGTGTGTAGATAGGTTCTTATCTAGGTGTGCGTCCCTCCCGATGATGTCGAAAACGGTGGCGACGGCGTCGGTGTGCTGGGTTTGGTCCTTCCCCTCCTTACCCCGTTCCGGTGGCTTCGTCGCCGGGGAGGTCGTGAAGGTTGTCTGTCAGGTGCGCCTCTCCATCCTTGTCTCTCTGGCCGGCCGTGGTGGCGAGGGGAGAGCTCGGTGGTTGTTGGCGATCTGCTTTTGTTGGTTCTGGTGGAGGTGGTCTTCGTCGTCGGTGCTTCTCCGGTCGGCCTCGGTGGCGAGGGGAGTGGAGCCTGTTGGTGACCGGGTGCTGGTGATGGTGGTCATTGGCGATGGCGAGACGGCTGGAGGTTCGGCGGAGGCGGGGAGATGGCGCTGTGGCCGTGCGCGTTCAACGAGTCGAGATTCCGTCGCACGGCGGCGGATGGCTCTTGCGGCCGTCTACAAAGCGTGGTGGTGCCTTCTTACCGTCGGACGGTGGTACGGCGTCTCCGCCGTCGCCTAGGAGCTTTGGGCGCGGCGATGGGTCTGATCGTGATCTTCCTCGGTGGCTTGGGGTGCTCTCTGCCTTTTCCTGGGTCCGTTTGTAATTTCTGATTTCTTTTGAACCTTTATGTAAAGTGTACTAAGCTGCCTTATATATTGATCAGATCCTTTCCTCTAAAAAAAACGTGAGAAAGGCCAGAAGCAATTACATTCTAGAGGGAAATAAAATAATCACGTTCTACTGATGCGAACGGCTCATCTGGCTCCATCTCCATGGGCTCCGTTTCGTTTCGAGGAGGCAAAAAGTTGGAACGGTTCGCACATGTAACAAAAAGTTGGAATAGAAAACATACGGTGTTCGCATAGACACCCACATGCACCGTATGCAGTTTAGAACGGAAAGAGGAGTAATGGACTCTGACCATGGGCCAAAATACCTGCTCTTCACTTGTATTCGTGCTAAAAAGGTCTGGAAGGAGCTGGGTTTGTGACAATACATCGATGATGCAGCTAGGATTGATAACTCGGGTTCTGTTGTGCTCGAGAATATTTTGCGAAGCAAGAAACAAATGTCACCTGTTGTGGATACTATTAGTTTGCATGAATCTATCGCTATGGCATGTTGGTACATATGGTGGCAAAGAAGGGAAGCTGTAAAAGGAGAACATGTTGCAACCCCTAGCAGATCAGCTTTTGCTATACATGCATTAACAGCAAATTTTGAAGCGGGACAAAAATCTACTGTAAAGCCGAAAGTGGTACTATGGTCAAAACCTTCGGCTGGTAAGCTCAAGTTAAACATTGATGGCTCTTTTCATGCAAATGGAACAGGCTTGGTTGGTGCTGTGCTTCGAAACGACAGGGACGAGGTAGTGGCCGGAATGGCTAGTTTGATAGATAATGTCCAAGATGCTCCTGCTGCCGAAGCTCTAGCTTTGCTAAGGGGCCTTCAATTTCTGGAGAGGTTGGGATGCTCATCGGCAATCATTGAATCTGACTCGTTGGATCTAGTTATGGCATGCACTAGGAAGATCGAAATTTGGACCCCGCACGTGGCAATTCTGGCTGAGAGTTTCATGATGTCTAGTATGATGGATTTTGTTGCTTTCCAGCATTGTTTGCGGGCTGCAAATCAGGTAGCTCACAATCTGGCGAAACATGTTTACCAAACGAAGGATAGCTTGTGTTGGGAGGGGGATCCACCGGGTTTTCTTTTACCTTTTATAATAAACGATGTAACCGTTGTGGATTCTTAAGGCGGCAAGTCTCAGACGCATTTTTTCCCTAACCAGGGTACTTAAAGGGACTGGCAGGATTTTAATGAGTCGGCTTGCTGACCTAATATATGGCGGAAAAATTTCAAAAAAAAAAAAAGACCATGGGCCAAAATAGGTAGCAGGCCGGTCAGAGGTAAAGAAACGGAGGGCCTGCACATGCTACATACGGACTAGGCAATGACCAGAAACTTGGCTATATTCGGTTGGATACAAGCGATCATGTGCGTGGGACCACTGGATGAATTTCTACTTTAGGTGGGCTAGGGACGAAAGGAGTTGCGGAACCTTTCCTCTTTAGAATTTAAACCTTTAAAAAAGGAGCCAGATTGGAAATTAGGCACCAATCTCAAAGAAACGAACGGTGCTGATAGCAGCCACCCTAGTTATGCAACAAACAAAAACCACGCCCTATATATATATATATATATATATATATATATATATACACGTTGGTGATCTTGGAGCCCATGCACCATAGTGTCCTAGTTAATTTACCTATATATATATATAGTGAACATGCACGTGCAACACAGTATCCTTTTGAAATCGCTTTGCTCATCCTCAATAGGAGGTAAATATTAAGCAAATTAACAAATAGGGCTAATATATTCATATATCAAAAGCATCACGAAGGTTTAGTACTGTACTCATGAGAATATTCAGTTGCTAACTCATACTCAAACTCCATGTAAACAGACAATATATTAATAAAAAATATGTCTGACTGCTCGACCAAATTGGTTTACTACAATTGTCTGCTATCTCTACTATATAATACGAGTAACGTTTCTTCCTCCCAGTTTTGGTACGTTTTCGTGGCGGTAGTACGTCGGACCGTCGTACCTCAAACTTTATGTTTTCCTGTGTCCCGTGGGAGTCTCCGATCAATCGTTCGGCCGCCGCCCGCACCTAATCTAACTCGATCTCTGATCCGTCACGGACTTCGCTCAGATCAAAAGCCCGAGCTGATCTTGGACTCCTCCGCCTCTCTAAATCATAAGCCCGACCAGGCGAGCACCTCACATCGTCGACCAGGCGAGCACCTCACATCGTCGATTCGATCTCATGCGGCGCCGCGGCCCTCATGCCTCGCCAGCAGTCCCTTGACCAGGGCCAGCGCCATGAGGGCCAGCGCGTCGGCGCAGGATACGACGCTGGGACATGCGGCCTCGAGCACCTTCTTGACACACTCGACGATGTTGAAGCCACGCAGCGCCCCAATCAACGCATCGCCGCGTCGAGCCACACGGGAACGTGCAGCACTGGCAACTTCGTCGGCGGCAGACCGGGAACATGCGCATTGCTCCACACGGGAGGAAGGATGTCGTCGGCGAGGCTGGAGCGTCGGGTCGGCGTACTCGCGCGGTGGTGTGCCAAGCGACAGTAGTCCTGCAAGACGCACACAGGCCGGTGTCAGCGATCAGGTGCTGAAGCGGATGGTACTCGCCGGCAGAGACGCCAGACCCTTCCGAATAGCATGACTTCCCGCCATCCATGATGCAGCGGCGGCGCTCCGCTTGAAACTTCAGGTTGCAGCCTTGCGCTCCGCCCCAGATACGCTGCCGTGCGCCGGTAGCTTTGATTTGGATCAGTTCAGTTCGTGCGTTCAGTAGTTGTCTCCGTGCTAGCTTGTTTTTGTTATTTTTCAGAGTATGCATAGCCGTTCTAGACTTCAGAATTTGGAGAGACTTACGTTAGCTTTCACTTCACACAACACAAGGGAATAAACTGTTTAGTGTGCTCGCTGCACTTAATCACACTTGCAAAGATCACCATGTTATCGGTCTTCTCGGGCAATGCTTCATCATGAAAGGGTTTACACAACTGAAACTGACCGATAAAATGCAAATTCCAGAACTCCACATAATTACACACAACCAAGTTACTCTGCTACTACACGATTTCCTTGTGCTCCCATCGAAGGTTCCAGACTTACCATTGCGTGAGTAACTAGCTACTGGCATGAAATATGCATGTATTTCTTGTTGTTGTCGCTGCTCTATGTGCATGCAAAGTGTGTTTAAGGATGCTCTCCAATGGGAAGTTTTTGAGCCTCTGTATAAGTTGAGGTACTGTAGTGGAGCTCCAACTAGCCGAAAGCCTTCTTTCGTGCTTACCATCACTAACAACAAGATCTCATCGGATGTAAAAAAACATCGGCAGAGGCACCTTCACGTGGATGTAATGTGGCCTATCTTTCAAGCATCATCTCTTCACAATACATGGCTAATGCTTTGATCGAGGAATATCTCAGTTAGAGAGGGCAAATATCTCAGTGATGCATGGAGCCCTTAGGCTAGGAAAGTGTGCGAGTCTACCTTGACTCTCACCTTCTTTGAGAAATTTAAATGCTGCCGTGAACGCTCATTTTGATTATCTTAATATTCGTATTTGTACTTGCCATGCTTGTGAAACCTAAATGTTTCTAATGGTACAGAAATTATAACGAAATTGAACATATTTCTAATGCTATAATAAAACCAAGTTCTAGACAATACCTATAATGGTTTAATGGTACAACAGTTATGACCACATATTGGATTATTCCGGCCCGTTGCATCGCACCGGCGATTTTCCTAGTGTTGGATAATAATGAAAAGATGACATCTGTATGTATATACAAAAATAAATATTGCTTCACACACAAAGAACCTTGACTTGACTAACTTGTGACTTACCAAATTTAAAAAACTTAATTACTAAGGACAAGGATGCAGGCCATTCTACCTAATATTAATTTCGGACCAATGCTGTCTAATCTAGCTACTACATCTTGCTGATTCGCTTGAGCTATTAAGTAAAGGGGAAAGACCTCTCAACGCACCTGTCAGAAGTTACTGGATAACGAGCAACGTTCCCCTTTGTCATTATGTTGGAACAATGTGTGGTTAGTTTTCCATAAACTTTAGCAGCTTTGTTGGAGCTTCATTAGTGCGTTCACTCTGCCATTGAGGCGTCCAAAGCATTAGCCAACTATTAGAACATGTCTCCGCACTAGTAGAAAACAGGGCATTGGTGCCCCCCCCCCCTTTAGTACCGGTTGAACTAAAACCGGTACTAAAGGGGCATTAGCACCGGCTGTGTTTGCGTGTCTGCCGGGGCCTCGCGGCTCGACCCTTTAGTACCGGTTGCTATTAGCAACCGGTACTAAAGGGTAGCCTTTAGTACCGGTTGCTAATAGCAAGCCTTTAGTACCGGTTGCTAATAGCAACCGGTACTAAAGGTCTCGGCCACTATAAACTTCTTCCACCCCGAGCCACTCCATTTTTGAGCTCGAACTTAACTCCATTTTTCCTCTCTCTTTGCTCTCCCAAGCTCAAATTCACCCCCATTTTCTCCAACAACTTCCAAGATTGGTGGCACCACTAGTACAGAACGACACTATGGCAACGGGCCAAAACCTTCTATGGCATCGGAGAAACCATCCGTATCCCCGCTTCCGATGCTGATGTGGGGCAGGTCATGTGCAACGGTTATATTAACCGTTTCCTTTGTGGGTCATAAATATTAAAAAAAAATGGGGCCAACCGGTCACCACCGGTAGCGGAAGCGGTCAGTTGACTTTACTCTCTAGTACAAGATACATCAAGATACATATGAAACTATATTCTTGCCCAGCATAAATAGGTCTAATACACAAGATGCAGATCACATAATACATAGATTTTGCCCTCTGGCAGAAAAATAAAAACATGCCAAAATAAGACTCGGTGCATCAGGCCGCTTCCCATAGAGTTGAAGTCGTACTCGAATTCCTCTGTTCTTCAGCCAGCACTTGTATCCTACATGAGAACGAAGGATATTGATTTCCTTGCAGTTCACTGAAAGTCAACTAACTCGTACCTCAGGTGAAGCTTCGGTGGCGCCCTGGCCGGCGGATAGTTCCGGAAAGAGATCTAGTGGTGGTGGTTGGGTGGAGGCAGGAAGGCAGCTATACACAAAATTAATTGGAGAGGGAGAACAAACAACATCATGCGAGAGAGAACATTGCGCACTGCTTAAAATCGCATGGAAAGAGAAAAGCATCAGCAACTAACGTGGAGAGAAAAGAAGCACTAGATTACCAGCTCTGACTTGCATGTATCGTTGCAGATCTGGGGCAGGCATGAACAGCTGCTCCTAGTTGTACCAAATCCACACAGAAGAAGAACGAGACTACGAGGGGATCCGCATGTCTCGCAGCATATCTCGGGAAGGCATGGACATCTGCTCCTAGTTGTACCAGATCCACACAGAAGAAGCACGAGATTACGAGCAGATCCACACGAAAATTTACAGAATGAAGTAAGATGTATAGGATCTACAAGATCTCGTACCTCAGGTGAAGCTTCGGTGGCGCCCTGGCCGGCGGAGTTCCGGAAAGAGATCTAGTGGTGGTGGTTGAGTGGAGGCAGGAAGGAAGCAACCGCTCGTCCCAAGCATGCAAAAGATTAGAAGAGCAGGATCACGACAAGACATGGTTGTGTTGTTCGTGGAGAAAGGCGCAGCACGTACGAGCTGCATGCCCAAGCTCATCGGCCTCCTTCCTAGACTCACCGATCTGGGCATGGAGGCATGGATCTTGGCGTGCTTCCGTCCTGCCCACAGCCTGTGTGCCACCGCGCCGCCAGGCTTGTCACGATGTTTGCGAGAGGATAAGGGAGATGGAGAAATGAGGGCGTGCGGCCACCGTGCGAGGTCATCCGTGTTTATATACTGGACCACAAAAATGGGCTTTTGGGCCGTCTTAATTTGCAAACGGACTGGTACTAACATCCGTCACCAATATATCGGAAACAGTGAAATTTAATTGTCCGTTGCCAATGTGTCGCGAATCCATTCCTAGATAGTCTCGTTGGTGACATTCATTTTTTTTAACCGTTGCTTTTGTGAGCGTTGTCTGTTGCTTTTTTGCTGCCGTTTCCATAGAGGGGTATCCTATGTGTCGTTCTGTACTAGTGCACCTACATATATAAGGGTTAGAAACTTCATCTTCTCTTCTGGCATTTCAAGTTTAGCTAATTTTCTTGCAAGTTTAGCTAGTTTGATTTTGGTGGTGCTTGCAAGGTGTTTGATGAAATGACTAAGTTAGGGATTTCATTTGTTTTATATGCATTTTGAGCTCAAATTAAAGTATAATTTGTGGTTTTATATAGTGTCGTCCGTCCCCTTCCTCACCGCCGTCGATCGCCCGCGCCGCTCCGTCACCGACACCACCTCGGTGAGCCTCTTTTTTTATCTTTTATTTAAAAAATGTTAGTTATATGATTTAAATGCATAATTATTTCTTGTATAATTTTCTTATGTTTTTTTTATATGTATAGTGTCATGGTTTTGATATCCGTCCCCGTCGGCCCTCGTCCGGTCTATGATTCGGATGTGGTATATTTTTATAACTATTTTTTGTTTCGTGTTTATAACAATCATGCCGACCAACTTGACATAGATATATTTTTATTTAGGAGGTAGTTGAACCGGAAATTCCCCGACCCTATTGTCGAGTATTTTAAAAAAGAAAACGACGATTTGAAGCAAAATTGAAGATAAGTGAAGATCTTCGTCTCCAATGCCTAGAAGAGAAGATGGTATTGGACTTGAAGATTGCCGACATCGTTGATGCTCACGGGGTCGAGCTTGCCGACGTCGTCGCTGCTCACGAGAAAGATGGATGCAATGCGCCAAGCTTAAAAAGATTAGAAAATATGCCATTAGTCAAGAGGCTTGGTATCATTATGCTGTTGGTTCAATAGTTACCTTGGTTGCGATTCTGATCGCATTTGTTGTTGGATTTAAATTCTTTAGATAGTTGTATGTTAGTTTCGATTGATGTATGTTTCGTGAGAACTATGTATTAATTTGTTTAATGTGATGAACTTGTATTAATTAATTTGGTCACGTATCTCTATTCATTATTTAGCTGGTGTAATGGTTTTTGATATATTTATGTAATGCAGATGAGCCGAGAATGGATGTACGGTGATCGACGCTGTCCCGAGTTCATTGATGGCATGCATTTTCTCGATGTGGTTAAGTTAAACAAGCTGAAGAATGGTTTTATGATTTGTCCATGTGATGAATGTCGGAATAAGAGGAATTACCCGAGCGTAAGAACCATACACTCCCACTTGTTGCGACAAGGCTTCATGCCCAATTATTTTTGTTGGACCAAGCACGGAGAAAGAGGGGTTATAATGGAAGACTGAAGAAGAGGATGATGACAACTATCCTGTGTTCTCTGAACACGGTGATACTACAATGGGGAAGACGAAGTTGAGCATGAGGTCATTGTTGATCAGTCCGATGATGATGATCTTCGTCAGGTCATTCGTGATGAACAGATGAACTGCGTAACTGAAAACGAGTGGTCTTGGAGCGCATGTTAGAGGATCACAAAAAATTGTTGTACCCAAATTGTGAAGATGGCCAGAAAAAGCTAGGTACCACCCTGGAATTGCTGCAGTGGAAGGCAAAGAATGGAATATCTGACAAGGCATTTCAAGAGTTGCTACAAATATTTAAGAAGAATCTTCCGAGGAATAATGAAATGCCCACATACATACGAAGCAAAGAAGATTGTCTGCCCTCTAGGATTAGAGGTGCAGAAGATACATGCATGCATCAATGACTGCATCCTCTACCGCGGTGAGAAGTACGAGAATTTGAATGCATGCCCGATATGCGGTGCATTGCGGTATAAGATCGCGCGAGATGACCCAGGTGATGTTGAGGGCGAGCCGAGCCCCAGGAAGAGGGTTCCCGCGAAGGTGATGTGGTATGCTCCTATAATACCACGGTTGAAACGTTTGTTCCGAAACAAAGAGCATGCCAAGTTGTTGCGATGGCACAAAGAAGACCGTAAGGAAGACGAGATGCTGAGACACCCCGCTGATGGGTCTCAGTGGAGAAACATCGACAGTGCGTTTGGGGATTTTGCAGCTGACGCAAGGAACTTAAGGTTTGGTCTAAGTACAGATGGCTTGAATCCGTTTGGGGAGCAGAGCAGCAGTCATAGCACCTGGCCCGTGACTCTATGTATCTATAACCTTCCCCTTGGTTGTGCATGAAGCAAAAGTATATTATGATGCCAGTGCTTATCCAAGGACCGAAGCAACCCGGCAACGACATTGATGTGTATCTGAGGCCATTAGTTGACGAACTTTTACAGTTGTGGTCTGACGAAGGTGTACGTGTGTGGGATGAGTACAAACAGAGGAATTTCCTACGAGCGTTGCTGTTTGTAACCATCAATGATTGGCCTGCTCTTAGTAACATTTCAGGACAGTCGAACAAGGGATACAATGCATGCACGCACTGTTTAGATAAGACTGACAGTGCATATATAGGTAACAAGATTGTGTACATGGCATCGTCGTTTCTTCCAAACAGGCATCACGTAAGAAACGGAGGCAAGCACTTCAAAGGTGAGCAGATATCCGACGAAGCCTACACGCCGTGATGGTGATGTTATATATGGCATGGTCAAGGATTTGGAAGTAATATTTGGAAAGGGTCCTGGCAGTCTAAATGTTCCGAAAGACGCTAACAAGCGCGTACCCTTGTGGAAAAAGAAATCTATATTTTGGGATTTACCCTATTGGAAATCCTAGAGGTTCGCTCTGCAATCGACGTGATGCACGTGACGAAAAATCTTTGCGTGAACCTGCTAAACTTCTTAGGCGTGTATGGGAAGACGAAAGATACAGGATGCACGGCAGGACCAGCAAAGTACGCACCACGGAAGAGACAACCTGAATCAGAGAAGTATCAAGGTACTTCCAGCTACGCTCTTACCAAAGAAGAGAAGGAGATCTTTTTTCAAGTCCTGAGCAGTATCAAGGTCCCGTCTGGCTACTCGTCGAATATAAAGGGAATAATAAACATGGCAGAGAAAAAGTTCCAAAACCTGAAGTCTCATGACTGCCACGTGATTATGACACAATTACTTCCGGTTGCATTGAGGGGGCTTCTACCGGAAAACGTTCGAGTACCCATTGTGAAGCTATGTGCATTCCTGAATGCAATTTCTCAGAAGGTAATCGATCCAGCAACTCTACCAAGTTTACAGACGGGTGTGGTCCAATGTCTTGTCAGCTTTGAGTTGGTGTTTCCACCGCCTTCTTCAATATTATGACGCACCTCATAGTTCACCTAGTCGAAGAGATTTCCATTCTCGGTCCTGTATTTCTACACAACATGTTCCCCTTTGAGAGGTTCATGGGAGTCTTAAAGAAATACGTTCATAACCGTGCTAGGCCAGAAGGAAGCATGTCCAAGGGCTATGGAACAGAGGAGGTCATTGAGTTTGTGTTGACTTTCTTCCTGATCTTAAGCCATCGGTGTTCCTCAATCGCGCCATGAGGGGAGACTGCGTGGAAAAGGCACGCTAGGAAAGAAAGCAACAAGAAGTATGGACGGGCATTCTTTCACTCAAGCACACTACACAGTTCTACAAAATTCCAGATTGGTGGCTCCGTATATCGTGAAACACATGGATATTTTACGCTCAGAATACCCGGAGAAGACTGACTTCTGGATTAAAGGAAAACACGTGGATACTTTCGGCAGTTGGTTGCGTACACATCTCATTAATGACAACACTGTTGGACAAGAGCTATACTTGTTGGCCAAGTCACCATCTTCGACTATATTGACTTTCCAAGGGTACGAGATAAATGGGAATACATTTTACACGGAAACCCAAGACAAAAAGAGCACTAACCAAAACAGTGGTGTCCGCTTTGATGCAACAAACGACGATGGACAAAGGACACATATTATGGTTGCATACAGCAGATATGGGAACTTGACTATGGACCTTCTTTTAAGATCCCTTTGTTTCAGTGCAAATGGGTTAACCTGTCATGCGGGGTAGAGATAGACGCGGTACGGAATGACTACAGTGGATCTCAAAATCTTGCGTACAAAACCGAGCCATTCGTCCTAGCCAATGATGTGGCTCAGGTTTTCTATGTGAAGGACATGTCTTCCAGACCGAAAAAAAGAAAAGATAAGCAAGCCGGTACATCATACGATGAGCCAAAGCGCCACATAGTTCTTTCAGGAAAAAGAAACATCGTGGGAGTGGAGGACAAGACAGACATGTCAGAAGATTACAATAAGTTTCTGAAATTCCGCCCTTCAAAGTGAAAACTGACCCAAGCATCGTGTTAAATGATGAAGATTGTCCATGGCTACGACGCAATCAGAAGAAAGGGACACACAGAAGAAAAAGTGAACACTAGATAGGGATGTTGTTGCTGATGTGTAATAATGTATTAAACCTTTTATGTAACTATGTGTAATAATCGCGTGGTCGTGAGACGGCAAATCGGACTTCGATCCACGGAGCGGCAAGACGTCTCTGATGATTTGCAACCGTCGGAACAAGTGTTGGGAATATTGCTAGTCATCAGAGATCCTTGCCGCTGCTTGGATCCGACCGAGGGGAGGGTTCTCGGAACTGAAGGATTTCTAGATAGAACAAAACACACGGTTTCCCCGTCATACAGCCCAACGGTGGCTCGTGAGTGCCTGCATATCAATGCACTGTTGGGCTGTATGACGGGAATCCGAATGATTTGAATTCGGTCGATGAACTGAACGATTCTGTAGATAGAACAAAACACACGGTTTCCCCTGCATACAGCCCAACGGTGGCTCGTGAGTGGCCACATATCAAATGCACCGTTGGACGTATGCAGGGAATCTGAATGCTTTGAATATCAAATAAACTACACTGAGTGTCGAACATGTTCGAGAGGGGGGGGGGGGGGTATATAGGGTCATGTGGCTGATCCAGCACTGCAGATTTTGCCCTCAAAAGAAACACACCCTGATCCAACGGCTCACAAGCGTTTGAAAGAAACACACCCCTGATCCAACGGCTCACAAGCGGTTTTAAAGAAACACACGATCCGTGTGCTTCTTTACTCCCGGTTGGTGTTACCAACTGGGACCGAGGGGAGGGTTCCCGGAACTGAAGGATTTCTAGATAGAACAAAACACACGGTTTCCCCGTCATACAGCCCAACGGTGGCTCGTGAGTGCCTGCATATCAATGCACCGTTGGGCTGTATGACGGGAATCCGAATGATTTGTATTCGGTCGATGAACTGAACTATTCTGTAGATAGAACAAAACACACGGTTTCCCCTGCATACAGCCCAACGGTGGCTCGTGAGTGGCCACATATCAAATGCATCGTTGGACGTATGCAGGGAATCCGAATGCTTTGTATATCAAATAAACTACACTGAGTGTCGAACATGTTCGAGAGGGGGGTATATATAGGGTCATGTGGCTGATCCAGCACTGCAGATTTTGCCCTCAAAAGAAACACACCCCTGATCCAACGGCTCACAAGCGCTTGAAAGAAACACACCCCTGATCCAACGGCTCACAAGCGCTTTAAAGAAACACACGATCCGTGTGCTTCTTTACTCCCGGTTGGTGTTACCAACCGGAACTAAAGGCGGGCTTCGCGGTCACGACTCGTGTCCTCCCCCATCCCTGCCCTTGCCACCTGTCCTCCCCCAGCGCAGCCCTGGTCACGTACGTGTCCTACCCCAGCGTGGTCTATATGTATTGTCGTCGACGGGGTAAACCCTAATTCCACCATTCGTCATTGTTAATGCCTTCTGGACGATGTTTTAAAAATAAAGAGAAAATTATTAGTATTTTAGATAATTAAATCACTACCTTTTATTTTAGATGTTACATTTTTAAAATCTCTAAAAGAAATTGTAGATATAAAATACATTTTTTAATTTTACTAGGTTTTAATTTTAGTAGGTTTAGACAATTAAATCAGTAGATATAAAAAATCAGAAAAGATAAAATAGAAAAGAGAAATAAAATGAAAAGAAAGAAAAAAGAAAGAAACTAGAGAAAAAAATAAAAAGCCCATTAGTACCGGTTGTTAACTACAACCGGTACTAAAGGGGTGGGCTTCGCGCGCGAAATTTCGCCGCGGCCCAAAACGCACCTTGAGCAACGGTTGTGGTCTACAACCGGTACTAAAGACCCTTTAGTACCGGTTGTAGACCACAACCGGTGCTAAAGGCTGTTTCATAGCAGTTTCAAAAGGGGAATCGTCCCCAAAATCGACTAAGTCCCCAAATCGACCGCACGCCCCTTTTCCGTCCGCCCTCCACCGCACGCCCCTCCTCCGGCCGCCTCCGCTGTGCGCCCACATCCGGCCGCCTCCGCCCGTGCTGCTCCGGCCGTGCGCCCTGCTCCAGCCACCTTCCACCGCGCGCTCGTGCTCCGTCGCCTTCCACCGCGTGCCCTGCTCCGCCGCCGCCATCGCGCGGCCGTGTTACGGCCCCCTCCGCCCGTGCGCCTTGCTCTGGCGGCCTCGCCCGTGGTCCGCCGCCTCTGTAACATCCCAAATTTATAAACCAAGAAAAACTTAGTTTTACCAGACCCCAAATTTCAGAACCAACAAAAACTTTTTGGAATGTTTTGCTGATGATTGTGTTTGCTATGTTTGAACAAGCGTGACCAGTTGCTTGAGTTGTTTGACTAGTAAATCTAGAACCCAACTAGTACCACTATATGTTACACTTGGTGATCTTGTTATGACAAGAACAAAATATTCCATACAACTTCTCTACTCTTATTTGGACCATCTTATTTTCAAAGGATACTTGGTTTAGCAACAACCAAAATACTTACTCTTTGAAATAAAAGTATTTTCAAAACTACTTGTTTCCAAAATATGGAGGTCTATATCCTATCTCCAACCTTTCCCTTGTATGGGTACCCCCTTTATCTTAAACTCATATTTCTATTGCTTGGAAAATAATAAAAGTGGGAATTATACCACCCACATATTTTAGCAACCTTTTTGAAAGATATCAAATTATGAAGTAAACTTTTCCCACCTTATTCTTGTCAGGAAAATACTGGATCACCTCCTCCCCACTTGTCTGAGTGATAAAAACTTGGTTGAAAATTTATAAGTGGTTGTCTAGTATTGTTTGTTCTCCTGCCAAATGGTTTGTTTGTGTTGGTTGTTTGCTAAAGGAAATTAGGAAGAAAAGAAAAGAAACACAATAAAAGATTCCCACATAAAATCATGTGAGACAGGTGTCCCAAAATTCTCCAAAAGAAAATTGGTATTCTTTTTTCCAACCAGTTCAGAGAAGTGACATGATCACTCTCACATGTTAATCCTATATTCTTTTCCCTCTCCAAAAATAATTCCAACATCCTTAAAATTGGAAATTTCATTTCTTTCTTTATCTTTCTCAAATCACCAAATGTGCCATGTTGCACATATCCAATAAATTCTACCACCATACCAAAAATCCATGCTTTATGCATATGAATCCAGTATGGAAATAATTTCAAGAAATTTGAATTTATTTTTCTTTGAGACATTTCCTCGAACACATGGTGAGCACTGCTCGAGTTCATCTCCAAATTCTTGGAACCGAAAATCACATCACCTGATTTGATGTTCCCCTTGTCGATTGCTTGCTGCCTCACCTTCCCTCTCACTTCACTGAACCATCAGAGCAAGGAGGGAGCGTGCAATTTGGCTCTGAGGCCGTGACCGTCGAAGAAGTGCGCACGCCACCGCACTGCCCGCGCCGGCGAGGGAAGCGTGTCGAGGAGAGCAGCCACTGGCCCCTCTCTGCATCTTCCGTCACCTCATCTCTCACCGCACCCGTCAGGCAGGAGGAGACCGAGCGAGCAGCGCAGCAACGCCGTACTCCCCTGTTGCCGTGTCGAAGCTCGCCGTGTTCTGGCCGCGCGTGGACGCCGCCCCCGCTTTTCTCCACCACGGCACCCCAGCTCGCTCCGCTCGCCTCAGACGCTCTCCTGTCACCCCTCAACTTCGCGGACACGCCCACGCCGCCTCTGGAGCCCTGCCGCGACACCTGCGACACATCGCCCTCCACTGCGACGTCGTGGACGCCGTGCGTCACACGCTCGCTCCTGAGCCACACGCGACCCTTCTCTCCCTCCGAACCCCAGCAGAGCATCGCAACGCCGGCGCCACACCACACCGCCCCCACTGCCGTGCTCTCCCACTCTCCCAAACCTCTCGTGCACCCTGTCCACGGCACGCCGACGTTCGGCTATAAAACACCACCCCGCACCCGTGCCTCCACACCCCGCCATTTCCCTCTCCCTCACTCCCCACACACCCCGTGCACCTCCGGGAAGGAGGAGCCCCTCCCTCCAAGCTCCCTTTTGCCTCTGAGGTTCCTCGAGCCTCGCCGGAACAGAAGGTAGAGGTCGATCACGGACCGCTCATGATGCTCCCCCTTTCTCTCCGCTCTGGCCCGCATCTTGCTCTCCATTACCACCGCACCCTCATGCACCTTTTTCTCCTCTGTTTCATGCACTGACGCATCGAGGAGTCGCCGCCGGAGTTGGAGCACGGCCGAGGCAAAGGAGGAGGTCGCCGCCAACGCCAGGAGCTTCCCCTCCAAGCTCCGTTCACCTCCCTCGCTTTCCCTCAACCTCCGCCGTCGAACGCCGCTCTCTCCACCGTCCCCAGGCCATCCAGGTATCCCCACTGGCCACCCTCGCCGTCGCCGGAGCCACAGCTCCGTCGCGCTCCGACGGTCGAGGAAGAATAGATCCTGCGCCGTTGGATCTAAATCCAACGGTAGCGTACCGCTTCATCGTGTTGAGTCACCGACAAGCGGGACCCATATGTCAGCACTTTAAACTTTTCCAGCGCGGGAACAGTTTCCCGCTGAGTCACTGACGTATGGGACCCACCTGTCATGCTCTTCCACATTATCCAGAGGAAATTGGTTTTCGAATCTATTTCTCTCTGAAAACTTCAGTACTGGACCTAGCTTATAAATTCAATATCTCGAGTTTTAGGAGTCCAAATAAAACAAACTCAAATGTTCTGGAAAGCTTAGGAATTTCCTCAACTTACCAAAGTGGTCTCACCTCTTTTGGATAAGTAATAAAAGAGTATGAATAACAATGCCACAGAAGGTTTTCTCCACTAAATGATTTGTTCCTGGAGCTCTGTTAGTCAAAATAACTTGAAACCAACTTTGTTAGCTTGGTACTATCATCCTTTAGCTCTCCTAATTTTGGTGGAATTAATTAGTCTTTACTAATTAATTAGCATCAGGTTAGTTAAGAGAAAGCCTTTCTGGACCAAAATCTTTTTAGAACATTATTGGTAGCTCCATTGGAGCTGAAACCAATTTTGTTAGGTCACCCCTAGCCAAGGGTAGCCACCCCTAAAAGGATTTAATTTCTAAGGCAACATAAATTAAATGGTGGCTAAAACTTGAAAAATAAGTTTCTGGACTAAGGCCCTTGTGTAGGGAGTTTGGTAACTCCAAATGACCCCAATCCAATTGGGTGATCTTCTACACATCAGTAGCTACCCATAGAATTTTAGTTTGAATTTTTGTGACAAACATAGATTAAATGGTGAATTAATTGGTGTCCAACTAGATTCTGCCTTAGTTTGAAAATAATTAATTAAAGATTAATTTAATTAAATTAAAACCACCTTGTGTTGCTTGATGTGTGCAGTAGCTACTTGTAGCATTTGTGATTGTAATGATGTGATGATGCTTGAGCTAGTGTAGTGATTGTTTGTCCTGCTTGTTTAACGTTTAGACGATACCGTTGACGGATTCATCAAGGAAGGAGGTTTCGCTGAACCCGAAGATCAGGATCAGTACCACTTTGTGGAGCAAGGCAAGCTACTTCACTGAGCTTGCACCTATATACATCTATTTTGATTTACCTGTTTTACTATAACTAGCATAAATGATTTATGTGGTGTTTACCACGAAAGCTATGACTTTGAAAACCCTTTTCCAAAATACAAGTAGATTCTTGAGACACCCGATATAGAGGTGTCAATGGTCTACAACGATTTCGAAATGAATCTGTTTTACTCCAAAGCCTTCTATGAAAATCTTTTGGTGGGATCACGAACCACCCAAGTATACTAAAAGTATTTTGCTATGAAAAATTGGAAATGATTGTGAAAACCTCTTTAAAAGTTTATGAAAAACTATTTTGCCACTCTATGGAGAAATATCAGTTTGTTTAAATAAAACTATAGGATGGGAAAAACATTGTTTATTCAAAACTCCTTTGAAAATCCTTGGATGAATTATGGTATGCCGAGATGTCGGTGATGAAATTGAGAAGTGGTGAATGGTGATGTTTCTGAAAAATGCACATTGTGTCCTGGTACTTACCGAACAACCAATAACCTGTGCGACCACATTTACCCACATACGGGCAAGGGCGTAGTCATATAATTTGCTCGTGTTAGTACTGGATACCTCAATAACGAGGATGACCTCGTTCCATGAGGGGATGGTCTGAGGACCTACCCCCTGACCTGGGTCCTCTTCATTGAAGTCTACCGGAAGCCGGTATGAACATGGGAGGAAGAGGATTGAAGGGCTCCCTTGGGTCCGCCAGACAGAACTACGAGTCCTCACACTTAGTTTCTGAGGATTTGAGTGTCGATGGAAAGTGTCGTAAAGGCAGGGTCCTATACTAGCATGAGCAAAGGACAGACTATGGCCGGGAACTCAACTTCGCATACCTCTGGTATGGCGGGACGTGGCTGACACGATGAGTGACCGGATGGGTGTGGGAAAAGCGTACTACCTCTGCAGAGGGTAAAACTATTCGAATAGCCGAGTCCTCGGATATGGACAGTTGGGAAGAACTACTAAGGCCATGTGCAAGTTTTACAAAGTTTTGAGTTTGAAAGGAAAATGAAGTGAAGATTGTTTTAGGCAACTATACCGAGGGGGTGGTATGATGTTGCTGGAAAATAAGTGACCAGGATGGGGCTGTGGACAAGACGGTGATTTTCGAGGAAAAAGTTTTAAAAGAGAATTCTTACCTTTTTAAATAAAGGGTATATTTTCGAGAAAAAGGTTTAAAAAGACTTCTTACCTTTTTCAACCAAAAATAGTGAGAAAACTACTTTCCAAAAAGGGTTGTTTCCAACCCCGGTATTGAGGAAATTACTTTCCAAAATGTTTTGTCTTCAACAAGATTAAAAGATCTACTCTTCCCTTTTCAATAACGGTATAGAGATGTTTTGTTCTAAAAATAAAGGTATTATTGAAAGATTATCAAAACTAGTGCATGCTCAAGTTGGGGTAGTTTGCGAGTACAATCAAATGTACTCATATTGGTTTCGTCCCTGGCTATTGTCTTAGCCAGATTTTGGAAGAAGAAGCAGTTCACTGGCGTCTTTGCGAACTAGGGCGCTTCCCAGTCAGCTGCCTGTAGGGTTAAGGCGAATGACTTGGGCTCCACGTTGTTTGGTGATTCCGCTGCAAGCACCTGATGAAGCTGATCACTTCCATCAAGTAAGTAAATAAATTCGGTATGTATGGATGTTCTTTGGCTACCAAGTTTAATTGTGCTTCAGCGACGCACTGATCATGGGATCGCTGATATGTAGGCACAAGGGTATTTCGGACAGTTAGTCCGGGGTCCCCACAGACTCCACCCGTGCGCCATCGCCCGTGGTCCGCCGCCTCCGCCCGTGCGCCATCGCCGGCCACACACTCGTCCTCCACCACCCCGAGGTAAGTTTTTTTTTCTTTTTTTATTACTATTTTTTCATTATTGTTTATTACTGTTTTATGAAATATTGCAATGTGATAACTTAGCATCTTGCATATAATTGTTATATTATATATTGTGATATATAATAAATTTTATGAAATTATTTTATAATATAAGTTTAAATCTATGCATCTTGCATGTTTTGCTAGTTGATTATTAAATTGCCGCCAAATATGGAATAAGAAAATAGGAAACCCATTTTTTTTGGGTGAGATCATCAATGAACCTATATATTTGGATATATATAAGTCATAGCTCTCGAAGTATTGCAATGTGATAACTTAGCAAACTTACAAAATGTAGCAATTTAAAAATTTAGCAATTTGAAATTGTAGCAATTTAAAAATTGTAGCAATTTTAAATTGTAGCAATTTAAAAATCTAGCAATTTGAAAATGTAGCAAACTTACAAAATGAAGTCATTTTGTTATTGTTTAGGTTATTAATGTAACAAAATGTAGCAATTTGCTAAGTTTGAAATTTTGAAACTTAGAAATATTGATAAGTTAGAAATATTGCAAAGTTATTTTATTAGTGTATAAGAAATTTTAGCTAAGTTTGAATTTTTTTAGCTAAGTTTGAAAATTTTGCATTGACATTGAGCTATGGAGGACGACGCCCCCATCATCGATGATGTCCCCCCCTTCATCCGAGATTTGGAGGAAGAATACCGATACCAACAAATAATATTTAACTACGCTGCCGGACCCAATTCCGACGGAGAAGATTCTGATGGAGAAGATTCCGACGAAGAAGACGTCGAAGATTTCAGCGCGAAATGTTTGAACGACTCCGGTGAGGGACTTGAGTTACAAAACTTCAGAGACGATGACGACGACGAAGAAAACTCTGGATCACTAGCTAAAAACGACTCCGGCAAGGTATATATTAAGTCTTGTTGATCACTAGCTAGATGCATTAATTGATTTATATGCGCACTTATTAACGAAACATTTTTCTTTCAGCCCTCTGGATCATCTAAGTCAATCCCTACACGAGGCCCGGCCCAAGGGCTAAAGCTGCCGGATGGTGCAAAGTTGTCGATCGACGAAGTTACTATAAAAGGCGCACCGGAGAAACCCGACGGAATCTACAAGAAATATGTAGCTCAGTGCGGAGTTCTTGTTAGGGACATGGTGCCGATCACCATTGCAGAATGGAATCAGCCGAAGAAAGCCAACATTGGCGCAAAATATCTCAAGCAACCAATTAAAGATGCCCTTTGGGACTCGATATTGGGTTCTTTCAGCTTACCGGCAGATCTCCCAGAGAGGAGGAAGGATAAAGTCAAGGAGTGGACTCTTAGCAAGATGGCCCAGCAATTCAACAACTGGAAGAAAGGGTTGTGGAAAAAATATGAGAAAAAAGCTCCAGATTTCACTGGACATCTAGAGAAGCTGAAAGATGACTGGCCTGAATTTGTGGCGTATAAGAAATCGGCCGTCACTGTGGCCCGATCGGCCCAAAATAAGTTGAATGCTAAGAAGAAGAAATATTTCCAAACTTTGAGGTCAGGTGGCTACAAGAGTGCCTTGCCTAAGTGGGAATCCTATGAAAACGAGCTGCGTCTAAAAGGGATCACTCCACAGACAGATGACTGGCCCGAGAGGTCCAAGTTCTGGCTGTTCACGCATGGGGCAGTGTTGCACCCAGACACAGCGAAGATTGTTCCAAAGGGAAAATGGAAGAAAAGAGTTACAAGATGTCGTCGTATCGGCATTGTTGATAGGAGACGGGGGTCCTCTAGCCGAGGGTGAACGTAGGGCAAGAAGGTGGACGTCGTCGAGGTCGGGATTGAACACGGTGCTTTACCCAGCTTCAGGCTCCACGGCAGTGGCGGAGCCCTACGTGCTGCTATAACTCACTATAAGGCAAATCGCCGTGTTACAGGTTACAATGAGTTGGTTGGATGTTGAACGGTCCCCTAAAAGCGTCCCGAGGTCCGGCTTATATAGGCGGCCGGACCTAGGGTTACAAGGTGTAACGTATCTGGCAAGTATACAGAGTCCTAGTCCTATCCGGCAAGTCTGCCGCCTTCCGCCTTGGGCTTGGCGGCCTTCTGGGATTCGGTCTTGGGCCTCCTCCTTGCCGGCATCCGCCTTCCTTGGTCGTCGGCTATCTGGGCCGCCCGGCAGGCAAAGCCTTGCCACCACTGCGGGCCACCCGGGACTAGCCGGATTTGCCATGTCAGGGATACCCCCATGTGGTATAACCCCAACATTAGCCCCCAGGAGGGACTAAGTTCTTCAGCTGCCGTCTTCTTTGCTTGACGTCCGTCTTGAATGCTTGTCCTGGCTTCTGAAGAGCTTGGTCCCTTCTGTAGTTGAAAGTAGGCGGCGTTCCGCCTAAAGTAGTTGGAACATAGCCGCCAACCTGGGAAAGACGGCCTGACCTCTTGTCAGGAATCTTCTCCGTGCTGTCTTGTCGACGAGACAGGCTAAGCTCAGGGCGACGTCACTGAGTCCACGACAGTTTGAATTCAGAGCACGCCCCATGATGGCCTAACCACGACTCGCGTAAATCGAGGCGCCGGCACCGCTTGCCGTTTTCAGTCGCGCGGGATGGTGGACACGTGTCCCAGATCGTGGCGAATCTTCTGATTTGCGTGAATCTCGGAGCAGCCGGGAGTTAAATGCCCTTCCCTTCCATCGAGCGGAGGCACCGAACCATTTGCCCCAGTTCCACTGCTTCTCTCCTCCGGCGCACTTCCTCTCTCTCCCGCGACAACCTCCTTGACCACCTCGACCCCGATGGCCAGCTCCGGTGACCAAGGCGCGGCGGCGGCGGCGGATGCGGTTCACTCCGCCGCGGGATCTGGACCCGCTGTGGCGGCGACGGCGGTGCTTGACGCCGTTCCTCTCTCCTCCATGCCCCCTGCTGCGGCGGCGGGCGGCGACGCTCCTTCTTCCTCAACCGCTCCCCCGACGACTGCGGCGGCGGAGGCCGCTATCGACCTGGAGGATAGCGACGACGAGCTCGCCGCCAACGAAGAGGAGGTCACGGACCTCGGGTCCCGCTACTGGCTGCCGTCTTGCATGACGGAGGCCTTCGTGTAGGAGTTGTCGGACTCCGGGTTCCTCCCCAGCAAGGCGGACTGCGAGTGGCGGATTCCCGGCGATGAAGTCGTCCCCGCGCCACAAGACGGAGAGAGGGTGGTGCTGGCATCGCACCTACTCCGCGGTATGGGCCTGCCCCCTTCCGCCTTCTTTTCTGCTATTCTTAGACACTACGGGCTGCAACCACACAACATAGCGCCCAATAGTATCTTAGTATTAGCCGGCTTTCAAGCCTTGTGCGAAGGCTATTTAGGCATAGAGCCCACCATAGAGCTCTTTAAGTACTGCTTTCTGTGCCGCCGGCAAACTATTGCCGACGGCCAGCTGGCAACGTGCGGCAGTGTTACTTTTAACTGCCGCCAAGGTAGCTGGTACCCCAAGATCCCGTACATCGAGTCGGTGAAACATTGGACCAGCACCTTCTTCTACTGCAAGGATATCCCTGCTCCTGGGCAGCAGGTGGGGATTCCTCCTTTTGTCAATGGTCCGCCAACTTATGCTGACCATTGGACGGAGAAGGCGGCGACCAACTTGCCGGAGGAACAACGCCGCGCCTTTAGGCGGATCGAGTTCCTCACGAAGACAATGGAGCCTCCACGCCTTGACGGCGTCGACACCGTCGTGTGTTGGCTGTCAAGGAAGATTATGCCGCTCTGCCATCGCCCTCTGAAGATGTGCGCGTGGCAGGCGGACTCCCCCGACAACAGCATGCTTGAGGAGCATGCGCTGCAATACCGGCTGAGGGCACTCATCCTTCACCACAAGCTGAAGGCGGCCGAGGGTGTTCCCATGTTCACCCACAACAATCCACCTCTAGAGGTACGCCGGCAACCCTTTGTCAGATTATCTTGCCGCCTTCTTCCCGTTTAAGTTTAACCAAACTTGATCGCTGCAGCTGATGCGGCTAGAGGAGTCTGATATGGCGCCGAACTGGTACGAGCCAGGAGCCGGCAAGTCCAAGAAACGCAAAGCCTCCGCCGCCGCCACCAAGGATCTCGAGAAGAAGAGGAAGGCGGCCTTGGCTGCCGTGCCTGACGATGACGACACAAAGGGGAAGCCCTCCCAAAAGCGGTAAATCGAACTCCTTGAAGCCAACCTTGTATATACTTAACAGATTTCATAACCTCTAACTGCCTTTTCCTGCAGAGTAAAGCTCCCCATGCCCAAGCTGCGCTCGAGCGCAAAGGCAGGGGTCGGTAGGGGAAAGCCAACTCGCGCCTCCCCCGCCATTGCCCCTGGCACGCCTGTGGTATTCTGCCCAGGCACATATGTAGAGGGCCAAACTGGTCCCTCCTACGCAACAAAGGCGGCTGGCAAGAAACCCGCTGGCACTCCGTCTACAACAGCTGAAGCTTCGGCTAATGATGCTGCCGGCTTTATTGCCGCGAAGTTAGAGGAGGCGGAGAAGGCGAAGGCGGGCGCCGCCGGCTTAGTCCCCCAGACTGGTCGGGTAAAGGACGTCCGCCAAACTCTGCAAGACATGCGCCACGGCTTCCGTGGTTTGTTCACGAATCTGAACGAGCAAGTCGAGGTAAGCCAGCCCCATAGTCCTAGCCCCTGAGCAGTTTGTCGACTAAAAAGTGTTTTTAGTCGGCTAAGTGCTTACATGAACTAGGCTGAGCTGACCTTTATGAATTGTCTGCTGCTCTGTGTGCAGGCTACTCTTGCTTCCAACCACGAGCTTTTCCGCGCCCTGGATACTAAGAAGCAAGAGTGCCTTGAGCTGAAGCAGGAGCTGGAGCTGAAAAACGCCCAGATTGCGAGCTTTGATGAAGCTCGCAAGAAGGATGAAGGTGACAATTATTTTTGCCTTCAATTTTTCAGTTTCCGCCTTTTTGCATGTTGCCGACAATTCTTAGCCGGACTTTCCTTTGTAGAACTGTTAAACACTGCACAAGATGTCCTTCGGAACTCCACTGACATGCAGGCCCTAATGAACGAAGCTGCAGATCTTGCCGCCGAGCTAATGAAGCTGAAGGCGGAGCACACCAAGGCGCTGGAGGATCGAGACATGGCGCATGCCAAGGCGCTGAGCCAGCTTTCCGAGCAGCTCAAGAATCTGGGCGACAACCTTGCCACGGTTAGCCAGAACACCAAGGAACAACAAGAACGCCACGCCGCTGCCGCCCGGCAAGCCGAAGAGCGGCTTGCCGCCTTCGAAGAAGAGTCCGCAGCCGTCACCGAGCATATCCTTGGTAACCTTTGTCGGCCTTTTTCGCTATATACTGTGCCCATGCATTTCTTTCTTTGCGCTAGTGTTGACATTTTCCTACAAAACTTCCAGTGCCGGCAGGTTTTGACGACCAATCGGACACGGCGCCACGCCCCTCACGATTCCGTCAAATTGGTGTACTTATTGGGCGGGCCGTCAAGGCGGGACAAGCGCTGGCAGCCAAGTTGTTCCCTGGCACAGACAGCGATCCAGTCGACCTTGAGTTCTTGCCGGTGCTGCTGGAGAAGACAAGCCAGGAGTACGAACGCAACATGCGCTCCTCCGCTCGTTGCGGGGCCAAGAAAGCGCTGGCTTTGACCAAGGCTTGGTATCCAGACGCCGACATTCACCAGTTGACGGAGTTCATGCCAACGGAGGATGAAGACGGCCAGGCCATTGACCAAGCGCAACTCCAGGCTGCCGTCAAAGGGTATGCTAGCCGCGTCGCCAACATGGTTGACCTTGGCATATTCTACAAGGAGCACCCTGATCCACATCTTGCTGAAGAGCAGAACACTGTGGTGGGATCAGAGGCAGCCCCAGGCTTGGCGGACGAGACCTTGGCGGAGGAGAGGCCAACACAGGAAGGCGGATCAAGCCCCAAGATTGCCAGCCCCAGCCCCAGCCCCAAGGATCCTGCAGCATCTTCATCTCAGCCGGCAGCTCCTTAGGCGTTTCGCCTGCAAGCGAAATAGACAAACGACTGCGTTAAACTGTAACGCTAGAAAAAACTTTGTCTTATGTCTTTTGTAACTATTATTGTTGGGCCAACTTTTATGCTACACTTGGCGGTAGGCTTATTTAAGTGGCCCGCCTTTAACTAGTATTTGTGCTTGTGAACTTGACTTTTCATATGCTGGCGATACCTCATCACAGATACTTAAGCTGTGCCAACCAGGTGCAATACCAAATAGTTTAGACACAGAGTCGAAAGCCGGCATTTTGGTGCCAACGACATACTACTAGGCAACCCGCTCACATCCAAACAAATAATCAAGTTTTAGGCGGTGCAAAGATTTGTTTGCATTAGGTTTGATGCCGAAAGGCGGCGCATGTCAAAAACGTTGGAACCAATGGCACTAGGCGGAAAAAACTTGGTAACAATTTGACACAGGAATAATATGATGACAAGAAGAGACAAAAGATGGCATGTTCTCAAGGCGAAATGAGCGAACCACAAACTTTTATTTCATGATCATAATGTACACGTTACAATGGATAATTGCTAAGTGTAGAACGGACGTAGCTGTTCAATGTTCCATGGACGCTTGGTTTCTTCATATTTGTCGGAGACGTCACGCTTACGCTTTCGCCCCTTCTTCTTCTTGTAACCATCACGTATGTCCATGAGGTAGTAAGATCCATTGAGCAGCACCTTGCTGACCACGAATGGCCCTTCCCATGGCGGGGATAGTTTATGCAATCCTTTCCTATCTTGGATTAGGCGGAGCACCAGGTCGCCTACTCTAAAGCTACGTTTCCTAACTCTACGGCTATGATAGCGGCGCAAGTTTTGCTGGTAGATGGCGGATCTCGCCAAGGCAACGTCTCGCTCTTCGTCAAGTAGGTCCAAGGCGTCCTGTCTTGCATCTTCTGCGTCTTCTTCGACGTAGGCTTGTATCCTGGGGGAATCGAACATCATGTCGGATGGCAGTACAGCTTCTGCACCATAGACTAAGAAGAAAGGGGTAAACTTTGTTGATCTGTTTGGAGTTGTTCGCAAAGTCCAAAGGACAGACTGCAACTCGTCGACCCAAGCCCCAGCCGCCCTGTGCAAAGGTACTTCGAGACGAGGTTTTAGTCCTTGTAGGACCAAACCATTTGTACGCTCTACTTGCCCATTTGCCTGCGGGTGTGCGACAGAAGCTAGATCTAGACGAATGCCAAGCTGGTGGCAGTACTCCTCGACTTCGCCTTGGGAGAGGTTCGTGCCGTTGTCGGTGATAATGCTGTGAGGCACTCCGAACCGAGAGATTATTCCCCAAAGGAAATTGGCGGCGGTGGCGCCGTCAAGCTTTTTGATGGGCTTAGCTTCAACCCACTTGGTGAATTTATCTACGGCCACAAGCAAGTGTGTGTAACCGCCAGGAGCTGTCTTGAATGGGCCCACCATATCCAAGCCCCAGACCGCGAACGGCCAAGTGATAGGTATTGTCTTCAGCGCTTGAGCCGGCATGTGAGGTTGACGAGCATACAATTGGCAGCCTTTGCACGTCCTCACGATTGTCTCCGCGTCTTCTTTTGCCGTCAGCCAGTAGAAACCTTGGCGGAAGGCCTTGGCGACAAGGGATCGTGCTGATGCATGATGCCCGCAGTCTCTGGAGTGGATGTCATCCAAAAGCTCTCTGCCTTCATCAGGCGAGATGCAACGTTGGAATATGCCGGAGGTGCTGCGTTTGAATAGCTCGCCATTGATTACAGTAAATGCCTTGGCTCTTCTGATTATTTGCCTTCTCAATACCTCATCGTCCGGCAACTCCTGATTAGCCAGGAAGTCCAAGTATGGCGTCGTCCAATCCGGCTTGACCAGGTAGACGGCATAACTGGCTTCTTCCCCGGGCTCCACTGACTCTGGGTCCAGGATGTCGGCTCCTTTGATGGAAGGCTTGTAAAGGTGTTCCAGGAAAACATCCCGTGGCACTTTCTTGCGTTTAGAGCCGAGCCTAGCCAATGTGTCGGCCGCCTCGTTCTCCGCTCTAGGTATATGGCGAACCTCGTACCCTAAGAAACACTTGGCAAATTCGTCAACGGCTGCACGGTAAGCTGCCATGGTTGCGCTTTTGGTGTCCCACGTGCCCCGTATTTGCTGTGCAACTAGGTCCGAGTCTCCGTAGCAAAGGATCCTTTGGATTCCGATTTCCTTGGCGATGTGCAATCCGTGGAGAAGCGCTTCATATTCGGCAACATTGTTGGTTGCTTTGAAATGAATTTGGAGCACATAGCTCAACTTGTCTCCTACCGGATTTCTCAACATGACGCCAGCCCCTGACCCCTCAAGCATTTTTGATCCGTCAAAGTGCATGATCCAATATTCAGTTTCGGGGAGGGGTACCTCATCGGCTCCTTCAGTCCAATCAGCCACGAAGTCTGCCAAAGCCTGAGATTTGATGGCGGTTCTGGGTTTATATGTGATGTCGAAGGCGGCGAGCTCAATGCCCCACTTGGCGACTCGGCCTGTAGCATCAGTATTGTTTATAATCTCACCCAGAGGCGCCTTGCTAACCACAGTTATGGAGTGCTCCTGGAAGTAATGCCTAAGCTTCCTGGCGGCGAAAAATACGCCGTATACCAGTTTCTGGTAATGTGGGTAGCGCTGCTTGGAGGCGGAAAAAACTTCACTGATGAAGTAGACGGGGCGCTGTTCGGAAACATCAACGCCATCCGGCTTCCTGTCTACTGCCAAGACTACGCTAATAACCAAGTTGGTTGCAGAGATATACAACAACATTGGTTCCTCTGGCTGGGGTGCAGCCAGGATCGGAGCGGTCATTACTGCTTCCTTGATTTGCTGCAAGGCGGCATCTGCTTCATCTGTCCACTCGAAGTTGTCGGATTTCTTCAGTAGCCGGTAGAGAGGCATTGCCTTTTCTCCAAGGCGGCTAATGAAACGACTGACGGCTGCAGCGGAGCCAGCTAGGCGCTGCACGTCCTTCAGACAATGTGGTCTGGTTAGGTTGAGAATAGCTTGGATTTTCTCTGGGTTGACCTCTATTCCTTGTTCGGAAACGATAAAGCCGAGTAACTTGCCGGCAGGAACTCCAAAGACGCATTTCTTTGGATTGAGCTTCATCTGATACACCCGGAGATTGTCGAAGGTTTCTCGTAAGTCATCCAGCAAGTCTGCCTTTTTTCGAGACATGACGGCTATGTCGTCAATGTAGACGTGAACATTGCGGCCAATTTGCTCGTTTAGGCAGCGCTGCATGCATCGCTGGTACGTTGCGCCGACGTTCTTTAGGCCAAAGGGCATCGTGATGTAGCAAAAGGTTTCGTAGGGGGTGGTGAATGATGTTTTCAACTGGTCCGACTTGCGCATTTTGATTTGGTGGTACCCTGAGTACGCGTCCAAAAAACAAAGTAGCTCGGAACCGGAAGTTGAGTCTACGACCTGATCTATCTTATATTTACTAATTGGAGGCACCATTAAAGCCTCCACGTTAATCCACATCATCAAAATTAATTAAGCTGTTAGATGGTGGTTTTGCGGCTAGGATGAACCGTGCAAAAACGTTACATAGGACATGACAAATAATCTGGCACGATAGTTGGACAACGAGTTGTAGTGCGATGCGAAGACAAATAAAAGCCAGGAGACGGTTACAATCAGGACTCTTAAATTAGTTAGGCTGACCGTAAGACACAAATTTCTGCAAGGACGTGACTAACAGGTCAGAATCGCACATGCACGCAAAAGCAAAACAAACTAGCAACCGTTGCGATCAGGGAGTCCTGAGTTTAGACGCTGTTCAACTTGCAGAATTGGATAGATTGAGCTTCCTCTAGCGGGACAAATAATTATCTTAATCATCTCAGCTCTCGCCTTTGCATGCGCATGCAGATTCCAGGCATACACAATCGCTACAATGCTGCATAGGGCACGGACTCAACGGAGACAAGGCTGCAGCCACCGGGGCCCCACTGTTAGAAGGCGTGATGCTGTGATCTGCTAAATATACACCCGTAATTAAGGCTCACAGCTCTCTCCTCCTGGCCTTGCATGGCTACATGAGAAAATCAAGTTCGAATTTGTTTGAGCTACTGATTTGGGATTCTTTGTTGGAACTGATGCATCACCGCTCATCGCCCAAAAGCTAGCGCTCAGAACAAAGGGTGAATCAAGATATGTTGCGTGAAGGAAATCAGATGAACTATGTGAGGTTAACGAATTTACCTTTTGCTGTTTACCTAATTTCTCTATGTCCACTCAATCTTTAAAAAAAATCTTGAGATCGCTAGCCTGTTTTTGTTAGCCTTAGTGAAGCATGCTAAGTTCGTTTTTTAGTCAATCATGGACAGTGAATGATCCACCGTAAAGTATTTGTCAGTATTGATGTTATGAATTAAGTTTATGAGTACTGTAGCACTGGAGACATATTAACTGATATTTTACAGGCCAGACCATAGGACATCCATATTTTCCTTTCTCTGTATCCTAGATAGCAGGAACAGCAGTCCGCTGGAGTTTATTCTGAAATAAAACAGTTCAACCTTTGTCATATTTGCATGCAATTCAGTGACTCGGGATATATACAATCATGGTTTTGTTCTACTTCCGAGCTCCTACATTGATTTTAGACAAAAAGGTAGAAATTCCATCTCAACTGTCAGGCTTAAATGGCAATACATATGGAGCACACAACCACCCCTCTAGAAATTATAGACTTCATAATCACATATTAGGTGCTACAATTAATTAAACATTCAAACTTAAAGAAATATCATCATGGCACTTCATCGTTCGAATAAGAAGCTGGATTTACTTTTATTCCCTCATAAAAGAATTTTATTTTTGTGTCTAAAACCAAATAAACAATGGAGTTTCTCCACACGAGGCGACAAATATGCAGTATCCAATTTGCACGCATATATACATGTAAAGTTGCAACCTATACTTATGTTGGCGGTTTTGCATGCACCTCTATGGACATTCGATGTTGTCCTAAAAAGACATGCAGTGGCACAGCTCACGCTTCCTTCAATGATATAAGATTAGAGTTTCTAATCTTTGGTTTCTCCATTGCTATGTGGAGTGCACGACAGGATTTGGACATCTTTCAACGAGGTGACAACTGAAGTATCTCTTACGGGGTCTTTCAACCTGATTAGGAGTTTTGAAATCAAGTAAACATAATTTTCTTGACAACAATTCCTTAGACTTGCAAAGTATATATTTCAGACAAAATGATAGTTTTTAACTTTACATTTCCGTAATAAGCAATCGATGAACCTTATTTAAACCACGTGTAATAATTTAAGTGTTTAAATGTCATACCTTTCAGTGGACACACTTGGATGCTATGTCCTGCCTGGATTGTTTTCAAATGTGACATTAAGCAGGTGTAGGCAGTAGGCACCACTTAAGCAAAATCACAGGCAATTTTCTTAGCCACGTCAATCTACAAAAGTTTTTCTTTTGGTACTGTAACTCCACAAACTTCTATAATTTGCTTGAACCAAAGAAGTGAGGTTCTCTTTGGTTTCTATTGTTCTGTTCTCTTTCAAAATATAGGCAAAATTGCAATACTATCTCGAAACTATAGTCTTTGATCTATATATGAATAATATATAATACAACACCAGATCTGCCCATAAATTTGGAGTCAGGCAGAGAGAACTACTAAAGACAAAAGAACAGTTTTTTTTTAAATTGGTCCTGCATTTAACATGTTGTTCTTCCAATATTACGCTAACTAACACTTAATAAGAAAAATGTGTTCAAAACAATTGTTTTCACACACATTTGTTTCAGATTTAACAAGGGGACCTGTGTATCATTTGTCAGTGATTATGGTAGATGCTTGGGGGCCTGGATGGGTGAATCTAGATCCTTTGTGTTTCCTAATGAATTAAAATTAGCTATGTAGACTCTCCGTTTTCAAACCTCTGAAAAAGTCAATACCTTTCGATACAAAAATGTATTGCAGTAGTCACTTTCCAGAAATTGTACGTTCTTTTGTCAGAGGGTGGTACACATGAAAGAGAAGGGCTTGGAGGTGACCGGTGTTACATCTGTGAAAATGGTGGTTGATCAAGATAATTTTGTACCTTTTCAATTGTTTCGCAAGTTCTCTTGACTATTAATGACAAACAATACCTCTATCAAGATCAATTGCTCTTTTCGCCACTTATTGTTCATTAACCACAACCAGTTGAATAGGGTAGATAAGAGTATGGACATTGCATGTTGATTTTTTTTATCTATCGCTCAGAAAATGGTAGGCATATCACACGATCATTGTAAAAGTTGTTGTAGTTTTTGTTGTTGTCATACAAGCTCTGTTTTCTTAGAAGTAAAATAACGTTTTGTATGATACGGTTTTGTTGCTCCTGCTCACCACCGAGTATATATTAATTTATGTATATTGGATTATTATTGATATTTCTTCTAAAATTATAAGTTAATAAAAAAATTGATTGCAAATTTTCATATGTATAAAATATATAATACCTTTTTTATTTCCGCATGTAATACATGATAAAGATAATTTAGTATTTCACCGGCTTTTAAAATAGTTAGCCCGTGCAGGTGCACGGGTTGACGACTAGTACGTGGTAATGCAAAGTGGTCTTTTGGACAACACTTGTTTAAACCAATTTGTTTGAGGATTATTCAAGCAAGTGTCGCTTTGACTGAAGAAACTATTTATTGCATGGATGACCAGGTTGTGAAAACTTCAATTACTGTAATCTTTCGCGGTGATTCCATATCCAACTGTTTGTGCAAACTTCCGAATCCCTGGTCAAGTTAGAATAGCTTATAACAACAAAATTCAGAATGAGATGGGAAACTAATCATCGCTGGACAGGAAAATAAAACCAGTACCGAGGCATTCTAGCATACTTATCCTTCCAAGTTGTGATTTCTGAATGGTAGTGCACTAATGTCGTTTCCCCAAAAGTTGAAGCATCACTTGTCCTCGAGTATGTACATGTGGATCAAAATTATGCTTTTCTTTTGAACAATTACGAGAGATACGCTAACTGGTAGACAAAATAGAGCTATTTGAAGACCAACCTGAATAGCCTTCCAGTTTTACCTCTGGGTTGTCGCATAGAGGAAGAACCTGAAGTTCAGAAGATACTCGAGACATAAGACAACAATGTTGAAGGTACTTTGTCCATGTGAATGTCCTGCCTGGAGGTCTTGGTCGACCACGGTGTCGTCCGCCAGGCCGAAGTCAGCGAGCTCGGCGCTCTTGATGTAGCTGTTGTTGTCCAGGTCAAACAAGATGAAGACCTTACGGACGTGTTGGTCGTTGGAGAGCCTCTGTAGGTGGATGGTGATGGCCACGAACTTGATGTAGTACACGTCGGAGGTAGTGGGGATGTCACTAGTATATGGGAGGCTTTTTGGGGCAGTTTGATTGGGGCACTTTTGAAAGTGCCCCAAATAGTAGCCCAAAGGGGGCATTTTTTTAGAAATGCCTCTAAATGTCGTACATATTGGGGCATTTTTGCAAAGTGCCCCTAAATATCATACATATTAGGGCACTTTAACAAAGTGCCCCTAAAGATCATACTTATTGGGGCACTTTGTCAAAGTGCCTCTAAATATGATGCCTATTGGGGCACTTTTAGAAGTGCCCCTAAAGGACATGCCTATTGGGGCACTTTCAGAAGTGCCCCTAAACTTCTCTGCACCATTTACAGACATGACATACACAAATTTAACACATTCAGCAAATGAAGTCACAACTTCAGAATCACATCTTCAACAAATAAAACTAACAACAAACAACTGACAACATTAGTAAAACTTGAGTTCACAAACTAACAACATACTAAAGTTCACAAAGTAAACACCATACTGGTTAAATCACAAACTGGAAGTAGCAACATACTAAACTGAAACTAACAACTGACTGGAACTAGCATGCTTCAGATTGGAGATCACAAACTACATGTTCGCAATCTCTCGTGCAATGCACAATTCTCTGACCTCGACCTTCACAGTAATGATTCAGCCTTTAACTAAGTTGTTGTCCACGCTGAATTGCTTGAAGCCATTGTATAGCTCAAGGCTTGTGCCGTCAGAACGTGTAATATACTTGCCCCAAGTAGGCTCAGCCCTGCGTCTGTTCCAGAGGAGTACATCTCCAGCACGAGGGTACTTGTAACCTTGGATGAGCTCCTTAGGTAGGCCCTGAAAAAAGAACATACAGTGATTAGCAGGTAGCCAAATCAATTAAACCATATATACAGGCTATGAATATGATGTAGCAAATTAATTGCCAGGTATCCATGGTACGCTTCTGAATATGTGATCTTGTGCACATAGTACTTAAGATCTGGTACATGGTAGAAGCCTTGCTCTTCAAACCTGTGAACCTCTTTAAATACTTCCCAGTTAATGGAAGCCATTTTTTTCTCACTTATGTGTGAAGGGCTTGAAAGGTAGACTTCATCATGGTTGGCCTTATTGAAGAACAAACTTCAAACAGGGAGTCTAGTAAACAGTAAAGAAATTAAATTAGAGAATAATCTAGAAACTATGTCAACATTACAGAAACTACTAATAATCAACCAGTAAAAACCAACCAGTATAAACTTTACCAAGTTCTATAACAATGTACATACTCTACAACAATAGTCATTTATAACAATCAAGCAAGCTCAGATAAAATTAAACTGTATGGTCTTCCTGTCATACTGAATAAGATTAGCCAGTTTAGTATAGTTAATATTTGTACACGAATCATTCCAGGCAGAGGTACTCTGGGCTTCTTCTCCCCATTCATATCAAACACAGAAAGGAGTACATCTGCTGGATATGCAGTTGCAGGAGCCTCATCATCTTCTTCATCATGGCCCTTCTCATAAATTTCCAGTTCTATGTAGTCTCCTTTGACTGCAACATGCTCCCTCTGGAAGGCCCTTCAGTATGCGCCACAGATGCATGTCTGGGCCTCATTCCTAGATACATTCAAGTCATACCGACGTCTGGGTTGCTCTTTCTGAGCCAGTAGCCACTTGCCGGCTATTTCATCTATCTTCACCTTGAAATAACAAGGGACTACCTGTTTTTAAAAACAACTCGAGGTATTTAGCAAGCAAACAATCTGAAACCAAATGATATAAAAGCGAAAATTGTGCTTAAATAATTGTACATTACCATGTAGTCTTTGAAGTGTTTTGTCATGTGTATGACACATGACATGGCAGAACGGTCAGATCTGCCACAATTGGCAGTAGGCTGGTAGCAGATTTTGCACAACTCAGCATCCATTTCTACATAAACATTGAACATCAAATTAATTTTTAATGCAGGCAAGCAGTTATTATCCAGGAAGCAAACTGTATCTACAAATCCATTTAAAAAAGAATAACTGCAACTCCAAGAAGGATAAAACAGATCTCACCGAGCAGTTGGTGTTTCTCTCCAAGGGAGAAGTAGTAGCACCGCTTCCTGTTATCTCTGTAAAAGTAGAACAAGAACGAAGAAGTTTAGATTCGAATGTTTATGCACGCAAAATAAAACCTAATCCCACTTAGCAGTGAAATTAGATCAAACAAGGGGAAAACCGCAACAAGATGAGTGATAGAATATAACTCACCAGGTTTGCTCTTCGAAGCACTCGTGCTTCTCTTGCTTTTCTGGTGGATTCCTCTGCTCTTCGATTGGAAGAACTCGTGCTTCTCTAGCTTCTCTTGCTTGTCTTGCTCTCTGTAGTAGTTGAACAACAAAGGAGAAGTTTAGATTGGAAAGCATAAGCATAGATTGGAAAGAAGAGAGAGTGAAGATGGACGGAGGAGTCTCACCGTCTGACTAGAGGAGGAAACGAGGAGGCAACTGACTGGAGGACTCCCACCGCACCGACCCACGTCGCCTTATATGCCTCACGCTCACGTCCCTTTGTATGCCTTCTTATTGGACCATATAGTCCATGAATGGCCCATTGTTACAAAAGCCCACTGGCATGTCCACAGTTTTTCCTTTCTCATAAAATAAATCAAATACTAAAGACCGGTCCAACTGGGTCATGCCCAACTATGAGAAATCAAGCAAGTGTCCCTTTGTTTGAATTTTTCCAAAATCTTGACCATGCCCAACTAGTTCTAGTTTACTTTCAAAATCTGAATTTTTCAAAACCCTTTGTCTTCAAAATTCAGAACAATGGAGGCACTCTAGTTTTCAAAATACAAATTAGAAATCACAGTTACAAATAACAACTATGAGAGTTTCCCCAAAAAAAACACATAAAAATTCTGTGACTAGGTGCCTGTGTCCTGACTTATGTACAAGTCAGAACGAATAAGCCTACTAGTCAAACACATGTAAAAGAAAACAAGTAAGTAATTGCCAACAGCGAAATCTATAAACTGAACACATAAGTTTTACATAGCAAATTGTAGTACATCACACTGACCACATAAGGTTCATACCTACACAGAAATACAGAGCAAATCACAGTACAAACTGAACAAATAAGTTTTAATACACACAGCACAAACACAGTTGACTCCCATATCTAGATTCAGACAAATGTTCTTCTTCTCCTAGTTGATGATCTCAACAAAATTGAGACCAAGATACTCCTAGAATGGCTCTACCTTCACTAGCAGTACTGAAACTTCACCAATTTGAGCAATAGCAGTGAAGTCTGTCCATCCATTCGAGAAGCTAACCAGATCTCCATTGTTGTGAAAGGTACACTCAATAGCATTTTCTCTTCATCTTCAATAACTAGACCTTCTTTGTACAACCTAGATGTGCCATTGATTGGGTAATTGAAGCCATCTATTGCCTCAGATGGCATGAACTGACATGACAGAAAACAATATAATTTAAGTTAGGTATTTGCACCCTTAAATGTCAACATCAACAATAAAACATTTGTACCTATAAAAAAAACTTACCAGTGCTTCAAATTGCTGGTTGTCATCATCCATTTTGTGCACAAGGAAGTGCTTCTGGTTAGCAGGCTCATAGAAATCATCATCACCTTCAGGGTTGCAGTGAACATCTTTGTCATGCCAAATAATATTGCAGCCATGGAAACATCAGTGATGCTCTTGATGTCTCTGAAGATGGTCCTGTGAAGGATGCTTCTGACACTAGATGGAACCTCCCACAGCTCTGTTAAAAAATTGTGGATAATTAGTGTCAGATATGATTGCTACATAGCAACATAGTAGCATACCAGAATTTAACAAAATTTGAAGTAAACAGGATTATAGGTTTGCAACAACATACCTGCATTATCTAAATTTGCAGTCTTCTCTTCTCCAATTAAGATAGTTGTAAACAGTGAACAGACACTTGTTTTCATTTGTCAGGAACTTGAAATGAATTATATCTCCCTCCACAATCCCATACTTCCTAATCAGTGCAAGCCAGAAGGGTCCAGTCATCTCTGTCTTCAGTATCTCCTTGTTGAGGAAGAAGTCAAACATGAGCTCTCCTGCATTATGAGCAACCAGCCATCTAATGCAAAAATGGGTTGTCAGGATCATAATCTAATGTAAGATTATGCAAGAAAATGAAATCATACAGTACTTAATCTGAACCTACTAACTATCTAATGCAAGATTATGCAAGAAAATTAAAGCATACAATACTGCATCTAAATTAAATCATAACAGTACTGCATTTGAAACTACTAGTGCAATACATATCTACAAGCATACAATACTGCATCTGATACTTTCATATACTACCATGCAACCAACAAATTGTACAACAATACTGCAGGTCGAATTTCAAAAACAGTGTTGCAGAGTAATCTTACCACCCCAGCCTGAAATCCCTGCGTAATAACCACTTGAAATGAACTTGCTCCTCTTGCAGACCTGCTGCAGAAGTGAACTAGCTGATCACATACCTCGCAGTTCTCACCCTCCATCTTACTGTGTCAAAAAAAAACACAAATTGCAGTCAGTACTTGAAACATTGTAATACAGCAATGAAGAAGGAAAGAAATGAACAACATAGAAAGAAATGAACTTACATTCGTGCAGAGGGTAAGGATGAGTCGAAGATGTTCTTGTACTTGGAAGTACTATTGTTCCTGCGCACTGTCAATTGAAAAGGAACAACAGAACCAACAATAAGTAAATGCAACTTCGTGTTGTGAAGAAAGAAAGACAGGAAGAGGAATGAGGGGAAAAGAACTAACACTTGGTTGTGCACAAATGACTTCCCAGGCTATGCGGTGTCTTCTTAAAAGGAAATGGAACTGCCCCCACACCCCCTCCCCCCACGAACTGTCCCCACGAAATGGCAGTTTCTCATATATAGTTTTTTATTTAAAATAGGGGAAAAAACCAAGTATAAGCACCCACGTACCAACAGCCACAGTTCAGAAAATAATTAACCAAAACAATTATCTTTCAGTTAAACCAAGACAATTTTGACTAGGTGCCAGTGTTCTGAAGATATACTACTTCAGAACAGTTTGGGCATACTAGTCTTAGATTACAAAAAGCAGCAAGACTATAAGAACAATAGTATCATGCATACAAATATAAAAATTGCCAAAACATAGAGTATTACAAGTACTACAGTAGCATGCTACAATTAAGGTCTTATTACACTGGGTTCTTATTAAGACAAATGGCAAGGTACATACTAGACTAATATTAGTCATACAAAGCTATATGGGTGACTCATACAGCGTTGTTATGACCAGCCTTAGCCAGGAACTGTCCCTCCCTCTCTTTGGGTATTTCCTCTCATCCATAAAACTGAACACGCAGATGTCACCCTCTTCCAGATTGAATGCTTGCACTACTGCTCTCCAGCCTCCTATGATGGTTGCCTTTCCCAATTGACCAACCTTAATTCTACAGTACAAATTCTTTGATCTTTCAGTGCAGTTGACTACTAAGCTGACAGACTGCTGACTGGTTGGTGATCTTAGCAACTCAGTTAGGTTGTAGCTTGTAAACTCTGCTGTGATTCCTGGAAAAAACATACATACAGAGCTATTTAACACTAGAAAAGGTGACAATATGTATTCAGTATCTTGCACATAACAGAGAACAAGCTGCATTCAGTATTCACCAGATGAACTCACCATTGATTTGAACTCAGGATGAACATTTGTTTTCAGTATCTTGCACACATACTCTTTGATTTTGTATCTTGGTGTGACCTCTACCAATATCTTAAGTTGCTCTGTCTGGTTGTAGGTCATCTGTACCTCATTTGCAAAGTAGCATTCCAGGTCAAAAGGCTCACCTCCAACATGGCCAGGACCTACATGAACAATATAACCACATCAGTGTTGTTTCTTATTTCCATAATCTAATCTACTAATTATGAAACAACTGTTGTCATGATAATTATACCTCTAATGGTTATCTTTTGCATCTCATCTTCAAGCTTGAGTATCACCAGCCTTGTTGTTATCTGAAAAGGATCTCGATCTTTTCTAGACAGTGCCCCTTCATCCTGGAACCTAAACACACACATGTCACCTTCTCTTAATCTGAAGCTTTGAACAACTGGTGTCCACCCAACTGTTATTACTGCCTTCCCACATGCCTTTCCACCTACAAGTTTCTTCTACAGTACTTGAGATTTGTGTTTCCTGCCTTCTGGACAACCAAGCTTGATAGTGGATCTACACCTGTTTCTGGTTTCAGGAATGGTAGAAGGCATGCATGTGTGAACTCAGCTGAGAAATCCTGATAAAAGAGATTCAAAATAAAATTAAACCACAGGAATCAATATTCAACAAGATAGGTCAACTGTAGCATAAGAACAAGATACCATCACTTACCATCTTGCACTCATCTTCTATGATTTGTGATTTCATCAGTTTGCACACATAGTGTTTGAAAGTTTTAATAGGTGGATTTGGCAATTCCTCTAGATAGCTACTGAGTTGTCCCACACGTTGTATGGTAAATTCAACTTCATTTCCAAACATACAATGTTGATCAAAGGATTCATTTCCTGTGATGCCAGGTCCTACATAAACAATGCAAATAGTCAAATTTATGTATATAGTTCTGAATCAAGTATGCATATGAAGCTGTTATGTAAAGGAAGTACCTCTAACAAATATCTTCTTCATTTCACTGACTACTTCGTCGTCATCCTCAACATAGTAATCTTCAGGTTCAATGTAGCCGTCCTCAGGCTCCAAGTACTCATCATCATCTGGCTCAAATAACTCATCATCATCAACACCATTGCTGGGGATGCCCTCATTCATGTTGTTTCTACTTTCCATATTGTTCCTGCATTGGGGAATTGCAAAAGTGTTCACAACTGATGTCGAAGCGCCAGGCTGTTGAGTCTGAGTGGCCGAGTGAGTTTGCCCGGCACCGGCAGGAGTTCGGATGTGAGAATCTCAACGGCTCAACCATGCAGATGATCACCTCCGAAACGGACATCATCACCGCCGGTCGCCTTGCCGTGCCATCGTTGGCTATCGAACCGTGATTCGCGAGGATGTGAAGCATCCGTTTGGCACGCAGGGCCTTCTACACACGGAGGAGAGCTCATGCTCCAGGGAAGAGTTTGTTAGTTCGTAATCCTTTTTTAGATTGTTTGCATCTTTTTGTGTCCTGCCTTCTTGAAAATATGCCTTTTAATTGATGTTCTTCCTTGTTTACCATGGTTCTTTAGATCTGTACTTATATCCATTTGAATCTGAACTTACATCTATGTCAAGCTGTACACAAATCTAAATTTTAATTTTGTCTTTGCAGTTCCTTGGTAACATGTATTATTTACTTGTACTTATTATTTAGGTGTTGTTTTATGGTTTGCATGCAGGCTGTGAATATTGTTTTCTAGGGTGTTTTTGTGACTATATATCTATGGCTTATCGCAGATCATTGGTGGTAGACTCATGCTTCTGGACAAGAACATGGCACCAACATTGGTGCGGTTGAAGGAGGAAGGCCAGGAAGGATATGAAGGCGTACAATTCTGGGTTGGTGGCAACGGAGAGTGGTTGGTGATGATCCATGGGGAAGACCCAAGAAAATTGACTGACTAACGTCTACAGGTCAATGAAGTCCACGATGCCATCTCTGGAGGATGTCGGCATAACTCCGTACAGTGATGGATGGGCGTCGAAGCACCCATTCAATTTCAAATTCAGTGGTGCAGTAATAACTCTGCTGAAGATTCAACTCCCAGGAAGGCCATTTATGTGCTGCGGTGAATGGTGTTACGATGCGATAGCCGTGTTCGACAAGGTAATTTCCATCGTTCGATGGCCGCTTGAGATGGTCTGGACCATCTTGCCTCACACGGACTTGCGACCATCGAAATATGTGGATGCCGTCGGCAACCGCTACAACTCGCAACGCCGTACTCTAGATCGCATATATGCGGTTACTGAACCGCGTGGAGATGTGCATGTTTGGCAACCATTCGAATGGGGTAAGTTAATTTAAATTTAATTCATTTGTGTACTGCCTTCTTTGATATATGCTTTTAGTTGCTGTACTTCCTTGTTAACCATGTCTTTTTAGATATGTACTTATATCCGTGTTTAGAACTTATATCCCTGTCTGTCTGTACTTCCTTCTAACATCTGCTTTTCACAGTAGTTCTTGTTTTATCGTAGCTTCCATGTAATTTTTTTCATTTGTCCTTTGCATCTGTAGTACTTGAAAAGGACTATGTGTGGGTTTATGGGTTTGTTCCTAAAGTATGTTGAATTACAGTGGCATGATCTCATTTTTAATTTTGTCTTTTGCACTCATTTGGTAATATGTTTTAATTACTTGTACTTATTTTGCATATGCTTTCACAATGGTTCTTGCTTTATCATAGCTAGCACGTATTAATAGAGTTGACATTCACATTTTCTGAGCAAACCTGTGCCACACTAACTGAAAGTAACTCACAGGTACATACGCAGCGCCGCGTCTCATACAGGCTCCGGCCATTGACTATGCTGAGGAAGGGGACGCTGCAGAACGGTGCTGGTTCCTGGCGCCAAAGGATGATAACCTTCTGTGGTTCCATATCAATGGCTCACAAGAATGGGCTCGCGGTTCAGTTTAGTATATGGGGACAAATATCTACTCGTATCCAAACCTGTACAATGATCCTTTGGAAGGAGCCTAGAGCAGGGTTGACAGTCTGAATGGCATGTCTGCGTTTGTTGGGATGAACTATCATTTTTTCCTTCGGGCCCCTCCCGCTACTCATGATGTTGCTGCCACTGAAGAATCAGAATTCCCTTTTGCTGTTGATGATGATGGAGAACAACATGATGGTGAAGCTGCTGCTGGGGAAGATGGTTTTGTTGCTGGGTTACCACCAGCCTTACCACCAGCCCTTCTAGTGTTTAAACCAGATTGTGTGTTTGCTACACACGGGCGCGCCTTTCAGAACGACCCTCAGCCAGATCCTACCTGGAGCCGCATGCACGTTTGCGGTGGGCCTGCCATTGGCTCAACACTGACTGTTAAGAGATGCCGCGATGGTGTGGTACGTAGCGAGGCACCGATTTGGTTCATTCCGACGCTGCCACCTGCTCCGGATGGTGGTACTCAGTATGGAGACAGATACTAGTTATTGTTTGGGCATTTGCCATAGTTCTATGTTCACTAAGTCATGTTTAGACATTATTGACTTAGTTTTGGTTATTTATGTCAGACCAGGCTGTGATAATTTGTGTATGACTATGTTAATCCTTTGATTCTATGTTTTTATTGTTGTTTGTAAGACTCTGTCCTGGTTCAGTTAAGTTTATTTATGTTTTTCATGCTTCAGACATTCGTGTATCACATATGTTTTGATCCTATCCTGGACTGCCCACAATCATGATCCTTGCCTGCAACAGTGTTCATGCTACACCAAAACACACATCTTGATAGGGTTTATCCAGCTTTCGGCCTCGATGTTTTAACCAAAATGCCCAAAATGTGCCCTCCTAAGTGAACCTTTTGCATCCAACTTGACCAGAACTCTGTCACATCCTGTGGTACATAATTTCTACATGATTATACAAACATTTCATGACTCATGGTGAGTTTAAAATGATTTTAACATGAATTTGACCAATTTTCATGCATTTTTTCAATTTCTGGCATTTTTCTTCAAATAAAATGATATGCACACTTATAATTGTCAGAAAAATCTCAAAATCTGCAAGCCCAACTAGTATGTGTGCATGACCACCCACAAAAAATATGAGGCCGATCTGGATCTCCTATGTGCACCTGTCTTCAAAGATGCCCCATAAGCGAAATGAACGATGTTGAGCAAACCCATGTTGTTTTGTCCCCATTTGGTTTCACAAGTGCTACGCAAAATAGAAAGCCCACAATCATGATCCTTGCCTGCAACAGTGTTCATGCTACACCAAAACAAACATCTTGATAGGGTTTATCCAGCTTTCGGCCTCGATGTTTTGACCAAAATGACCAAAATGTCCCTCCTAAGTGAACCTTTCGCAAACAACTTGACCAGAACTCTGTCACATCCTGTGGTACATAATTTCTACATGATTTTACAAACATTTCATGACTCATGTGAGTTTAAAATGATTTTAACATGAATTTGACCAATTTTCATGCTTTTTTTCAATTTCTGGAATATTTTTCTTCAAAGAAAATGATATACACACTTATAATGGTCAGAAAAATCTCAAAATCTGCAAGCCCAACTAGTATGTGTGCATGACCTCCCACAAAAAATATGAGGCCGATCTGGATCTCCTATGTGCACCTTTCTTCAAAGATGCTCAATAAGTGAAATGAACGATGTTGAGCAAACCCATGTTGTTTTGACCCCATTTGGTTTCACAAGTGCTATGCAAAATAGAAAGCCCAGAATCATGATCCTTGCCTGCAACAGTGTTCATGCTACACCAAAACAAACATCTTAATAGGGTTGATCCAGCTTTCGGCCTCGATGTTTTGACCAAAATGCCCAAAATGCCCTCCTAACCTTTTGCATCCAACTTGACCAGAACTCTGTCACATCCTGTGGTACATAACTTCTACATGATTATACAAACATTGCATGACTCATGTGAGTTTAAAATGATTTTAACATGAATTTGACAAATTTTCATGCACTTTTTTCAATTTCTGGCATGTTTCTTCAAATAAAATGATATGCACACTTATAATAGTCAGAAAAATCTCAAAATCTGCAAGCCCACCTAGTATGTGTGCATGACCACTCACAAAAAATCTCTGGTCAGTTTGTAAGCACACCTAGTTTAGATGGGAAATTTTATTTCATTTGTACAAAAAACAGTACGTTCCCTCTTTTCTGGTTCAATTTTTTTGTTCCCTCCTTTATTTAAAATTATCCCCGTTCCCGCCCTTTTTTCCGGCACAAACGAAAACATCCCGCGCACCCACCCTCCCCCTAAATACGCCCCTCGTATCGCCAGAACCCATGATCTCGTACCACACCTTCCATTCCTATCATCCTCCCTCTCCTATCGAAGATCTAGTCTCGCCTACCTCATCCTCTTCATCACCCTAGATCCGACTTCCCCGGCGGTGGAAAATGTTGGGCCACAACAATCTGATCGATCTGACGACCGACGTGGACAGCAGCATTCTAGAGGAGAACCCCGGCATGAAGATGCAGGAGAACACCGGCAGCCCTGGTAAAGATCAAATTTCTTGTAGTAGGGGTTGTTCAGTCAACATCTTTCCCTCTCATCTTCTATTCCATATAGATCTATGCATATTTGTGATATTTTGTTGATTCGGGTAAACACCATGAGTTTACCAGTTATATTTGCAAGTTCATATCTACTACAAATGGTTGTTATTGCACGCTCGTTCTTACGTATCAAATCATCACAATCGTTAAATAAGTCAATTTTTTCACAGTCGTATAGGTAATGGTCAAGTACTGTAGGGTTTCATGGATTATAGTTGGTTGAGATGGGTAGACCAACTTTCATGTTTGAGATCCGTGCAAGTTGCCGCCATGATTTATTTTCTGTAAGTCGGTTAAAAATGCCGCGTTTATTCAGACTAATACTGAACCTAAATGCTATATTGAAACAGACAGCGACAACAGCTAGATGAGCTACAGTAAAAGTGTCGCTCTAAAACTGAACCTGTGTCTGTCAGGCTTATAGTTCTGCACGGACCTCGTACTATTGGATTGTATACTATGATAGTTGTGTCAGTTCAGAAACATAGACATCTGAATTGATAGTTGTCATGTTTTAAGCTATGTGCCATCAATAAATGTATATGCATATAAAATTATTCACTTTCTTTTATTTCAGGTACTGAAGACAGACCAGATGTTGGATATGAGAAAATTAGGAAGCTAGCGATGGAACAGAATGCTTCTCGTATGTCTGCACTACGGAAGAAGCAAGCTGATGGAAATGGTGAAGAAATGCTAGATTTTGACTCTATAGCAAGAGCTTTTGTCTACGGTGGTTCAAGCACGCGAGAGAAGAAGGCTCCTGGACCTCACTGGATGTACCACGATTCAGTATGTTTTGTGCGACACCATGATTTTATAACTCATGTTTGTTCAGTTATAGCTTGTGCATTCATATGTTTTTACTTCATGGCTTACTAGGCAATTAACGGGAAGAGTAAAATTCACCAGATAGGTGAGACAAGTCGCTTACTAGCAAGCACTAGTACAGAACGACACATCGGAAACGGGCCAAAAAGCCCTTCGGCAACGGAGAAAGGGTCCGTGTCCCCGACCCTGTCACTGATGTGAAGGCCTTCATCGGTAACGGAGGCAAAAAAACCGTCACCGATGAGGCCTAAGTTGGCTACGGTTGCCGACCGACCTCCGTTTCCGATGTATCGGTGCATTAGTAACGGAGATTCTATTTTACTCGTTTGCATTGAGATTTGTTCAGAAGCCTACAGCAGCAATTGCGGTTGCCAATTGACATTCAAAATCTCACAACACAAGCACAAAATTGCTAGCAAATCCATTCATAACGTATATAAGAATTGTCATCATTACATAGCATCAAAAGATGAGTTACACATGCCTCACTAATCCTATCATTCTCATGCCTCCCTAAACTTAACTTCTATGACACTCCACTCTTCTCCAGCTCCATCTTCTTCCTCAGTTCCACTCTTCTCATGCCTCCTTAGCAAATTAATCTTGCCAACCCCGGCGCACTGAGGCTTGCTCCATCTTGGACGGTGTCGCCGAAATATAATAGCGTCACCGCTGTGACATTTCGGCCACACTGTCCAAGACACTCTTAATTAAAAAAGTGTTTTGAACAGTGCAGCGAAACGTCACAACAGCGACGGTTCACGGATATGATCCCACTTTGTATTTAGCTCTTTTAAAGCTTGTTTGGATCTGCATGGTGTGTCTGCATATAAAATACATGGATGTCTAGTTAGAAAAGAGCAAAATATGATGCTACATGACATAAAATACAATTTAAGATGAAAACAGTTTACACCTTAAGCGCCTATATCCGTGTGCTTGCTGTCCGATCGAAACGATTTGGAGGCAGAGCTTGAAGGTGATGTTACCTTCAATTGCCTCACCATTTTTATGCATTGTCGCCGAAATATACTATTACTTCATACACTAGCTACACAAAACCATAACGAGGATTAGCACATTGACAAAGGGTTGAAATTAATCTATTCATCATCGGTACTACTAGTAGTGAGGGATCTATTCATCATCGGCAGTACTAAAAACAGACACAACACAATACTAGACTTCAAATACTAGACAAGTTTTCTATGCTACTTTAAATAAAATGTAAGATCTAGTGTTGAGGGGTGAATTCATCATCGGCAGTACTACAATACTAGACAGAACACAATACTACAATACTAGACAGTACTACAATACTAGATCGGTAGATGCTACTTTAAATAAAATGTAAGATCTAGTGTTGAGGGGCGTATTCATCATCGGCAGTACTACAATACTAGACATAACACAATACTAGACTTCAAATACTAGACAAGTTTTCTGCGCTACTTTAAACAAAATGTAAGATCAAGTCGGCGACATACCCGGGGAAGATGCACGGCAATAGACCAGTAGATCCGCGTCGGCGACATACTCGGGGAAGATGCGCGGCGGCTCGCCGACGAGCCCCTGGGGGGGATGCGCGGCGGCTCACGACGCGCCGCTGGGGGAAGATGCGCGGCAGCTCGTCGACGCGCCGCTGGGGAAGATGAACGGCGGCGATGCCGGCCGGACGCGCCGCTCAGATCTGCGAGATAAGGGTTAGATCTGATGTGCTGCTTGAAGCCGCCGCCACACTGTGACTGTGGAGTGAGAGTGAGAGCGAGAGCGTTAGGGTTGCCGCAGTGGCACATATATAGCAGTAACATCGCAAACGGAGGCAATAAACAACCGGTGCCTTTTATCTCTTCACTGACACACTGGACCTACTTACGAAGGATCGATACGGTAGAATTGAACTATCTACTCTACTCTACTTGTTCTTCTTATGCCCTGCCTCCGCGCCATTGTCATCCGCGGCGCGGCGTCGCTTCTTGCCGGTTGCCTTCTCCTCAGGCGCATTCTCCTCCTCCTCCGGCTCGTGCTCCTCCTTCTCCGACCGTGCGTCCTTCTCCGACGAATCCTCCTCTCGCGCCTCCTTCTCCGGAGCGTGATCCTCCTTCTCCGGCGCGTCCTCCTCCGGCGCGTCCTCCTCTGGCGCCTCCTCCGATGCCTCCTCCTCCGGCGCCTCCTCCGACGCCTCCTCCTCCTCCTCCTCGTCGTCGGCGTCGTATTCTTCCTGGCTAGAATACGGCTCCGGCGGGTCCTCCGGCTCCTCTTCCGCCGGCGACTCGTCCTCTTCGGAGTCGTCTTCTCCTTCGCGTGAAGACGGCGGGTCCGAGTCGTTGGAGTCGTCTTCTACAGAGCGTGAAGATGGCGGGTCCGAGTCGTCGGGGTCCGAGTCCGGTGGCCCGTCTTGATCAAACCATGGAACTTCACCGCGGTCTTCAGTGCTCGCGTCGTCGCTCGGGACTTCCTCGTTCTTCCACCAGGGTTCCTCGATGGCGGCTGTGCTAGTGTGGTAGAGAACGTGGGAGAGAACGAAGGGGAGAATGCGGGACCTGCCTGGCTTCGCGCGGTTCCAGTCACATTTTGTAAGCGTCGAGTAGGCGGTTCCAATCCCTCGTGAATTAAGCCGCATTGACCAGGCGCGCTTACAGTTTGCAACTGCAATTTCCTAAGCACATCGCAAACGGATATACACAAACAACCGTTGCCATAGAGACAAATATTGGAAACAGAGACGAATTTATGACCGTTGCCGATATATTTGGTAACGGAGATATAAAATCCTCCATAACCAATGTTGACGGACCAGCCTCTGCCAGGCCTCGTCCGCAACGCTAAAGTCGCGATTCTCTGTCGCCTAACTCGTGCCGTTTCCATTGAGGGGTATCAGATGTGTCGTTCTGTACTAGTGAAGGATCCTAGCGAGGTATATGCAGTACGTACTTATCAGTACTATTCAGTTGTATCTAATTATTTCACTTATAACTTGTGCACTAATATATTTTAACTTTATGGTAAACTATGCAATTCAGGGGAAGTACGAATTGAACCAATTAGGTGCGACAAATACCATCATAAGGAGAATCTATGGTGGCGACGTATTTGCAGTAAGTGGCTATCCCTCTGAAAACCATACATCACTAATTTTTTCATATACTCTTCTTATTTACCTGTTTCGTAACCCTTGTAGGTTCCTCCTGTCTTCACGATTACTGAGACGCGTGAAGCAACTCCTATTGAAGTTTTTAAAATAACCAAAACAAACAATGCTGGTATCATGAGCAAGGATGCACAAGCTGCTTATGTAAGTAAAATGTTTACATTTTCTTGTAGCATTATTACGTACTGTTTCTTGCACCTGACAAATAAATACTCATATCCTACGGCAGGACGAAATGATCCTTGCAAAAATGGGTCCACACATGAAAGATGAGCCTCCCCGAACTGATCAGCAGATTTGTGAAGATGTCCTCCAGAAAGACAGAATGAAAGGCATTTTCCTGTCAGACTTGGGGACTACATCTAGCATGACATCTACAAGCATCCCAGAGTTTGAAGGAATAGTAGAAGATCATGAGCAACGGTCCTTACCTACATCTCCAAGGTACCAGCAACTGTAGGCAAGGATACAGGCTGTGGAAGAAAGAACTGAAGACATGAAAAGGAAGCAAACAGAATATGAAGCTCTACACAAGTCCTTTGATGACATGACTTATGAAATAAAATCGAGGCAGCAAGAGATGGATGTGGTTTTTGGTTTTCTCCTCAGGAATCATGTCAATCACCCTAGTTGACCAAATCAGCCGCAATCCTTGCCCGCCAGTAGTGTTTTCTTCATGAAAACCTCATTTATGCCTACGTTCTTTCATTTTCGTGTGGTATTGTAACCGTTGGTGTCAATCAGACATTAAGTTTTTTGTGTGCCTGAATTATAAGTGCAATAATGTTTTATCGGTACATTTTCAAATGGTTCATTTGAATTCTTTTTATTTACAAATTGCCTCAAAATTTGCAAATATTGAAAATTTTCCTTTGGCTAACAACCGTGATAAAATTTGTTAAGCGTCACAGCCTTCTGCCCACATGTCAGCAAAGCGGTGGGTCCCACACGTCAGGAACCGGTGGGTCCCGCATGTCAGAAATCCGGTGGGTCCCACATGTCAGCAAACAAGTGGGTCCCGCATGTCATCAATCCGGTGGGTCCCACATGTCAGCAAACCGGTGGGTCCAGTCAGCATTTCGTGGACCCATTTGACATCATGCCACATCAGCAGAGAATGGACCCACATGGCAGCACACACGTCAACAGACACGTCGAGTGCCACCTAAGCAGCCACATGTTAGCATCCACGTCAGCATCCACGTCAACAGCCACGTAAAAGACCACATGATCTTCATTGACCGACAGGTCATCGGTCAGCAGCTTTCACCGATCTAAAACAGCTGACGAACCAATCAATGACTCGATTTTTGTCACACATTGCGTTCATCGGTGACAAATTTTCGAACGAACGGTGACAAATAATTTTGTCATGCATTCCATCAATGAGTGACGCGAATAAACGCGTCACCGATGATCCGTAATGCGTGACACGATTTTGTCGTGGTGTCTGTAATCTGTGATGAGGATTTTGTGACGGGCTTCGTGACGCCCTAATGTCGTCACGAGGGGGTAATCCGTGACAAATTTCGTTAATAAGTGACTAAATGACCGTGTCACAAAAAGGCAGTTCGGTTGTAGTGAAGCTACTAGACGCGCCTCGGCGCACGACCGGCTGGGACCCTTGGGGCCCCCAACCAGCGCTGATGCGCGCGACCGCATCAACAAGCTCCTCGCCTCCAAAGCCATCGAGGACGAGGGGGTAGCCGGCCCCGGGTGTTTCGGAGCACGCATCCGGCGCGAGCCGTTCCCCGCCAAGTTCTAGCTTCCCCGCGACACGGCGAAGTACGCCGGCTCCACCAAGCCAGAAGAGTGGCTATCCGACTACGCCACCGCTGTCGGCATCACAGGCGGCAACATGCGTGTCGCCGTCCGCTACATCCCCCTCATGCTTATCGGCTCGGCTAGAGCCTGACTGAATAACCTACCGGCGGACAGCATCAACTCATGGCTGGACTTCAGCGCGGTCTTCGTCTTCAACTTCTCCAGCACCTACCAGCGGCCGGGTCGACCGCGCCACCTCACTCGGTGGTCCGAGCTGCGCCTCACCTGCAAAGGGGTGCAAGACGTACAGGCCATCCAGTTCTTCTCGGACGGATGCAGGCCAGGCACTCTGCTCAAGCACAAGCTCATGCGCTCTGAGCCCAAGACCGTGGCCGAAATGATGGCCACCGCGGACAAGTACGCCACCGCCGATGCCGCCAAGACCAAGAGCATCCGAGTAGATGATGCCGGAAGAGTAATTCCGGACGACCCGAAGAAGAAAGACTCGCCTCGGTCACGTGACGACACCGGCTCCTCCAGGCGCTACCCCGACAGCCGGAGGGATGACGGCAAGAGGAAGGACCGCTACTCCGACAACCGGCGCGAAGCTCAGTTCGTAGGCATGGTCGAAGGCGGACGAGCCCCGCCGGCTGAGGAAGGCCGGGCGCGAGACAACCGCCCCTGGCAGAAGATGAAGTACACACTCGAGGCCATGCTCGAGCAGCCCAGCAAGTACCACAACGTACAAGGCAAGCCAGACAACCACACCACCGCGGCATGCAGCTAGACCCATCGCATCAGCCGGGGCGACGGACTACCACCTCGCCCTAACCGGAATCCGGATAACCGCGGAGCCGAGAGCCAGAACCGCAACAACCGCGACGACCACGGAGACCGGGAGGAGCGCCAGCGCTCTCCGGCTAAAGCTGCAGACGACGGCGTCCCCAACCAGGCGGTCGCCTTCATGATCTACAGCAGCGAACGTGATGACAAGCACATGCAGCGTGCACGCTACAAGGAGGTGAACGCCGAAGTTCCCCTCGTCCCCAGTACATGCACTGGTCGGACAAGCCCATCAGCTGGAGCCGAGAAGTCCATCCGGGTGTCATGCCGAACCCGGTAACTACGCCCTGGTGCTAGACCCCACCATCATCTCTAGCCAGCAGGCGTGCACCTTCAGCCGGGTGCTCGCCGAAGGAGGCAGCAGCATCAACATCCTCTACCGCGAAGCCGCGGAAAAACTCGGGATCAACGAGTATATGCTGGAGCCCAGTCCGACTGTCTTCCACGGCATCGTACCCGGCCAATCCTGCTCGGCCATGGGCCAGATCAGGCTCGATGTCATCTTCGGCACTCGGGAGAACTTCCGCCGTGAGCCATCTGGTTCGAAGTGGTGGACCACAGCAGCGCCTACCACGCTATCTTGGGGCGGCCGGCTCTCGCCAAGTTCATGGCGGTCCCGCACTATGCCTACCTCAAAATGAAGATACCCAGCAAGAAGGGCATCATCATCGTAACCGGCAATTACAAGAGATCCATGGCCTGCTCATCCAGGAGCGCCAAGATGGCGACGTCTCTCATGATCTCCCAGGAGTTTGACGCCAACAAGCGCAAGGTGGCCGACGAGCCGCCTGAAGCCCCCGAGGCCAAGAAGTCGGCTGGCGAATCATCCTTCCAGCCGGCCAAGGACACAAGGCAGATCCCACTAGACCCGACCAACCCCGACAAGTGCGTCGTCATCGGTGTCGGCCTCAGCCAAAAATAGGAAAGCGAGCTTGTCGACTTCCTCCGTGAGAATCGGGATATCTTTGCATGGTCCCCCAAAGACATGCCGGGTGTTCCGAGGGAGTTCGCCGAGCACTCACTCCACGTCAACCCGGGTATGAAACCCGTCCGACAAGGCCTTTGCCTCTTCGCGGAGGAAAGAAGAAAAGCAATCAGAGAAGAGATTGCACGGCTACTGGCAGCCGGCTTCATCATGGAGGTTTTCCATCCAGAATGGCTGGCCAGCCCCGTCTTGGTGTTGAAGAAAAACAAGACCTGGCGCATGTGTATCGACTACACGAGCCTAAACAAGGCATGCCCCAAGGACCCCTTCGCCCTGCCGCGGATCGATCAGGTCATCGACTCCGCCACCGGCTGCGAGCTGCTATCATTTGTGGACGGCTACTCCGGCTACCACCAGATCAAGCTGAACCCGGAGGACCACCTGAAGACGTCCTTCATCACGCCCTATGTGGCCTTCTGCTACGTCACCATGCCCTTTGGGCTGAAAATGCTGGAGCCACTTACTAGCGGTGCATGCAGAAATGCCTGCACGAGCAGATCGGCAGGAACGTTCACACTTATGTGGACGACATTGTCGTGAAGACAAAAGAGAGAGGCACCCTGCTAGGGGACCTCGAGGAGACGTTCGCCAACTTCCGGCGTTTCAAGATGAAGCTTAACCCGGAGAAGTGCGTCTTCGGGGAGCTGGCTGGCCAGCTACTCGGTATTCTCGTCTCGGCGCGAGGAAACGAGGCCAAACCGGACAAGATAGCAGCCATCAAGCGCATGGAGGCGCCCAAGAATCTGAGGGAGGTACAAAAGTTTGGCGGCTGCCTGGCGTCCCTCAGTCGGTTCGTCAGCCGGCTGGGCAAAAAGGCGCTGCCACTCTAAGCCCTCATGCGCAAGACAAATAAGTTCACTTGGACGGACGAGGCCAACACCACCATCTGCGAACTTAAGCGAGCCCTGTCCACCAGGCCAGTTCTAGCGCCGCCCACGCCAAAGGAGCCCATGCTCATGTACATTGCCGCCACTAATCGGGTGGTCAGCATTGTCTTGGTGGTGGAAAGAACAGAGGACGGCAAGCCCCAGCCGGTTCAGAGGCTCGTTTACTACTTGAGTGAAGTGCTCTCACTCTCAAAGCAAAACTACCCGCACTACCAGAAGATGGCACACGGCGTGCACCTCGCCGCCAAGAAGCTCAAGCACTACTTCCAAGAGCATACCATCGCGGTGGTGAGCACCGCCCCGCTGAGCGACATCATCGGCAACAAGGACGCAACCGGCCGGGTGGCCAAATGGGCTGTCGCCATAGCCGCCCACCGCGTCCTCTATGAGCCCAGGACCGCCATCAAGTCCCAATTGTTGGCGAATTTTTTCGTTGACTGGGCAGAAACTCAGTACCTGCCGCCTGCTCCGGACAACTCGCACTGGACCATGCACTTTGACGGCTCAAAGATGCTGGGAGGACTCGGAGCCGGCATCGTCCTCACCTCGCCAAAGGGATACAAGCTGGAGTACGTGCTCCAAATCCACTTCACTGCCTCCAACAATGTGGCCGAGTACGAGGCACTAGCCCACGGGCTCAAGCTGGCCAAGGAGATGAACATACGCCGGATACTCTGCTATGGAGATTTGGACCTAGTGGTGCAGCAGGTCTCAGGCAACTGGACGCCAAGGACGCAAACATGGCCGCCTACCGCTTCTTCGTCCTGCAGCTGAGCGGATGCTTCGAGGGCTGCGAGTTCCACCAGGTCCCACGCACCCACAACGAGGCGGCCGATACATTGGCCCGAATAGGATCAACTCGGCACGAAATCCCACCCGGCATCTCCCTCGAGGACCTGCGCAAGCCGTCCATCAAACCTCGCCGGACTCAGAATCCATCTTCGTACAGCCGGCCCAGAAAGCACCCACTTCGGCTGCGATAGCCGGCTCGCCGGATCCGGGTGATGAAATGATCGACGCGGGGACTGGGGATCCCGTTTCACCACCCGGCTCTCCAGACCCGGGGACTGAGGAGGACATCTTCGTCGTCCAAGAGGTGCACAACCGCTGCTAAACTTCATCGTCAAGGGCGAGCTACCCGAAGACGAAGTCCATGCGCGGCAAGTACAACGCCGAGCCAAAGCATACACCATCATCAACAACCAGCTGTACAAACGCAGCGTAGCCGGCATATTCCTGCGCAGCGTGAAAAGAGAAGACGATAACGACATGCTGAAAGAGATCCACCAAGGGGAGTGCGGCCACCACGCATCCTCAAGGGCCATCGCGGCCAAAGCTCTGCGCCACGGTTTCTACTGGCCAACAACGCTCAAAGACGCAGAAGAGCTCGTCCGGAAGTGCGCCGGCTGCCAGCTCTTCTGGGTACAGCAACACCAGCCGACCTCAGCACTCAAGACAATCCCCATCACCTGGTCGTTCGCCGTCTGTGGGTTGGACATGGTCGGCCCATTCCGAACAGTACGCGGAGGGCTCACTCATCTCCTGGTGGCCATGTATAAATTCACCAAGTGGATAGAAGTCAAGCCCATCAAGAAGCTAGACGGCTACAGCACCATCATCTTCTTCGAGGACATCATCAACGGCTACCAAGGCCCATGGAAAGAGTGCTGCGTAGGAAGGTCGGATCCACCAGATGCTTCTTGGGTGCCATCTGCCGATTCGTAACAATCATTTGGCCTGGAAGGCCTGTAATAGGTTAGTAAATCAATTTAAGCCTTACTCTGTGTGCGCCTTCGTGCGCTTTTGAAGACATTGCCATTTTATATGAAATCATCTTTGTGAAATCCTGCAATTCTTTTTGGTTTAGATGACCCTTTTGGCTTGTCTTTAGCTTTCTGCAAGCCGGTTTTCTCATGACATCTCCTGTGTTGAAACTCCAAGATAATCAGGGTCTGCTAAGTCCCCATGGGCATCAAAGTCACATTGATAACCGGGTTTTAACATCCGGGTCATATATGATTTGAGAATAACATCAGGCCTGCAGGCAAGTATAACCTATAAAAGTTGTGGCTTTTTTCCGGGTCTTAGGTTTTAAGCTTCAACTATTTTAGTTGTAAGCTCCCAAGACCCGGATCATCTGTAAAGTAAGGACTCAACTTCGCAACATGTGGAGTGAAAAGACAATGCTCTTATTTTAAGAGGTGCCTGCCTCATTTCATTGATCATATAATATTTACAAAGCTAGCAAGCCGCCTCATTAAAAATCTTCCAGTCCCCTCAGGTACCCTGGTAACGAAAAGAGTGCGTAGAAACCTGCTGCTAAACACAAAAAAGATACATAAGATAAATTACTTATCTATGCCTATGTGTAGTATGGCCTTAGATGCGCAATGGTCCAAGGCCGGTCATGCTCTGCTATTGGATGGATGGTATGGTCGGTGTTATTAGCTCCCGCTTTTTATCTTATGTCCACTAGATAGTAAGACCCGTTGTGTAGATTCTTGCTTACAACGACCTTCCCATGGCGGAGATAACTTGTGTAAGCCGGCCCTGTTTTGCACCAGGCGAAGCACCAAATCTCCTTCCTGGAAAGTCCTCGTTCTGACACAGCGGCTATGATAGCGGCGTAGGTCTTGCTGATAAACTGCGGACCTCTCAAGTGCTAGCTCCCGTGCTTCTTCCAGCATGTCCAGGGAGTCTTGCCGGGTCTGCTCGTTTTTGGCTTCCACATAATTTGCCACTCTTGGAGAATCATGAAGGATGTCACTGGGTAATACGACTTCTGCTCCATAAACCATGAAAAACAGTGTGAAATCCGTTTTGTTTGGAGTTGTGTTTATGCTCCAGACGACTGCAGGTAGCTCTTCTTCCCAACACCCAGCAGCTCGAAGTAGGGGAACCAGGAGTCTGGGTTTCACGCCTCTGAGCAATTCCTGGTTTGTTCTCTCGACTTGCCCGTTGGCCTGAGGATGCGCAACTGAGGCAAGGTATAGCCGGATGCTGTGTTCTCTGCAAAACATAGCCATCTCTCCAAGTGATAAGTTTGTGCCATTGTCTGTGATGATGCTGTGCGGGTAGCCAAAGCGGTATATGATCTTCTTTAAGAATTTGACTGCTGTCGCCGCATCAACACTGCTGATGGCTTCCACTTCTACCCACTTCGTGAACTTGTCTACTGCCACTAGAAGGTGAGTCTTCTTTCTTGGTGGGTTTGGAAGGGTCCGACCATGTCGAGCCCCCAGACTACGAAAGGCCAAGTGATTGGTATAGTCTTCAAATCCTGAGCCAGTACATGGATCTGCCTGGCATATCACTGACATCCATCGCAAACCCGGGCAATCTTCTCCGCGTCTGCTAAAGCTGTCAACCAAAAGAACCCATGTCTGAAGGCTTTGGCGACCATTGATCTTGTGGATGCGTGATGTCCGCAATCTCCTGAGTGGATCTCTTGTAAAATTTGCTGGCCTTCCTCTGGTGACACGCATCTCAGGAATACTCCTGACGTACTCCTCTTGTATAGCTCTCCTCTGATAACAGCATATGACTTAGCCCGACGCACAATCTGACTAGATAGAACTTCATCTTGTGGCAGCTCTCCCCTCAACAAATATGCCAGTTATGGTTCCGTCCAAGCCGATGTCTGGTGTAAGGCGGCAACCAGCTGTGAGCCTGGCTCTGGATTTGCAAGCTCTTCCTCTGTGGGTAACTTGACTGACGGTTCCATAACTCTGCAAGGAACACGTTTGGTGGTACCGGCTCTATCCTGGAGCAGAGTCTTGACAAAACATCTGCTGCTTCATTCTTCCTTCTGTCGATGTGATCTACTTGGTATCCTGAGAAGAACCCGGCGATCTTGTTCACCTCTTATCTGTAAGCCGCCATATTTGCATCTTTCCTGTCCCAGGTTCCTGACACTTGTTGTGCAACAAGGTCAGAATCTCCAAAGCACATGATTCTCTTGATGTCCATCTCTTTGGCTACTCGTAAGCCGTGAAACAGAGCCTCATACTCTGTCACATTGTTGGTGCAGTCAAAGTGAATCTGCAAAACCTAACTCAATTTGTCTCCTTTTGGCGAAGTAAGGACTACGCCGGCTCCCGATCCTTCAATTGCTTAGACCCGTCAAAGTGCATGACCCACGACTTGGTACTTGGCGCAATTGGTGGGGAGTTTATCTTTGTCCAGTCATTGACGAAATCAACTAATGCTTGTGACTTGATTGCAGTCCTTGGCTCGTAGTTGATGTGATACGGACCCATCTCGATGGCCCACTTTGCAATTCTGCTTGTGGCCTCTCTGTTGCGTATGATTTCTGCTAATGGAGCAGAACTCACCACTCTGATTGGATGTTCCTGGAAATAGTGAGGCATTTTCCGGGTTGCCATAAACACACCGAAGTCTAATTTTTGCCACTGTGGATATCTCTGCTTGGAATCTGTCAATGCTTCACTGACATAGTAAACCGGTCTCTGTACCGGGTACTCTTTTCCTTCCTCCTTACGTTCAACCACAACCACTGCACTGACGGCTCTTGAATTTGCAGCCACGTACAAAAGCATGGGCTCCTTGCTCGTGGGAGCCGATAAGACTGGCGCAGATGTCAGTGTTTTCTTTAAATCTTCAAAAGCTTCATCAGCCTCCTGGTTCCAGACGAACTTGTCTGTCTTCTTCAGGAGCAGGTAAAGGGGCAGTGCTTTCTCTCCCATCCTCGCAATGAACCGGCTTAGAGCCGTAACACAACCTGTCAGCTTCTGGACGTCTTTCACGCACTCCGGCTTTGATCTTGTCCGGGTTTGCTTCAATGCCTCTCTCCGAGACAATAAATCCTACCAGCTTCCCTGCTGGAACTCCAAACACGCACTTGGTCGGGTTTAGTTTCATCTGGTACTTGCAAAGATTGGTGAAGGTCTCTTTAAGGTCATCAATAAGTGACCCGGCTTTCTGAGACTTGATCACAACATCGTCGACGTAGGCGTGCACGTTGCGACCAATCTGCTCGTGAAAACAATTCTGGATGCATCTCTAATATGTGGCACCCGCGTTCTTGAGACCAAACGACATGGTTTTGTAACAGAAAGCACCAAAGGGTGTGATGAACAAAGTCTTCTCCTGATCATCCACGTTGAGCTTGATTTGATGGTAACCTGAATATGGATCAAGGAAACACAACAACTCGCTGCCAGCTGCGGCATCCATTATCTGGTCAATACGTGGTAGCACGAACGGGTCTTTTGGACAAACGTTGTTTAAGCTGGTGTAATCAACACACATGCGCCACTCTCCGTTCTTCTTCAAGACTAGGACCGGGTTTGCCAGACACTCTGGGTGGTAAACCTCCATGATAAACCAGGCTGCAAGCAGACGGCTATCTCTTCTCCGATAATTTTCTTCCTCTCATCGTTGAAACGGCATAGACCTTGTTTTACCGGCTTTGCCTTTGGATCAACATGTAAGCCGTGCTCGGCGAGTTCGCTTGGTACACCCGGCATGTCTGAAGGAGACCATGCAAAGATATCCCGATGCTCACGGATGAACTCGACGAGCGTGATTTCCTATTTATCTGACATGTGGGCTCCAATCGCAAACTGCTTAGAGGAGTCCCCTTCCACGAAATCAACCATCTTAGTATCTTGTGCAGACTTGAACTTTTTCTTCTCCTCTTCGTGAGCCGGCTTAGCCAACACGCGGTTGTCAGCCGGGTCTACCTGGGACCTGTATTATCTAAGTTCTTCTGCTGCACACGCTTGCTCTGCCAGAGCCGCGTCTCCCTCATCACACTGTATTGCCATCTCTTTGCTTCCTTCGAACGTGATTATTCCCTTAGGACCCAGAATTTTGAGCTTGAGATAAACGTAACACGGCCTGGCCATGAATTTGGCATAAGCCGGTCGTCCGAAGAGAGCATGGTATGGGCTCTTCAAATCAACGACTTCAAACGTCAGGAACTCTGTTCTGTAATTCTCCACTTTGCCGAAAGCCACCTCCAATGTGATCTTGCCAACTGGGTGAGCCGACTTTCCTGGCACTATGCCATGGAAAATTGTTGTGGTGGGTTGTAGCCTTGACTCTGAAATCTCCATCCTTCTGAATGTATCCAAGTACAATATGTTTATGCTGCTACCTCCATCCATCAACACTTTGTTTAGAGAAAACTAATCAACTTGAGGTGCTACGACCAAAGCCAGGAGTCCTGGGTTCTCTACTGCTGGTGGATGATCTTCCTGACTCCATGTAACTGTATGCTTGGACCACTTCAAGAATCTTGGGATGGCTGAAGACACGGCATTCACAACTCGTGCTTTCAGCTTCTGATCGCGCCTGGACGTGTTGGTTGTGTGAACATGGTACTGCCCTTGGCTATTGAGTTGCTTCGGGTTTTCCTGGAACCTGGATTGTTGCTGAGATTGATGTTGTCCTGACCCGGATCCATTACCTGGACCTCCGTTTGACCCAACTCCCTGGACGGGTCCTCCTTGATTACCATTGTTACCGTTGTTTCCTGTAACATCCAAAAATTTGGCTTTTCAAAGATTTCCGTTTAAAAATATTGCTGTTGACTTTGGATTTAAATTTTCCCCGGCTTAACGACCTTTTTGATTTTCAATCTATCACAAAACCTTCTCCAAGTATGGGATCTTGTGTTTTGGGTTCTCTCCCACTTGGTACACTTGTTGCATGTCCTTTTACCCTAAATCATTTTGTTGGGGGGATAATAACCCGGTATACCCAAGACAAGTAAAGAGGCTGACCCAGCCAGAAGATCACCCAGCCAGAAGATCAGTCGGCCAGAGGATGAGGATGACACAGCCAGAGGATCAGTCGGCCAAGAGAATCACCCGGCCAGGAGATAGCAGGATAACCCAATATCAGGATAATCCAGTTTTAGAAGATGCCATAGAAGGAAGATTCTGGATGACCCGGAATCCTTGTACAAGTTGGAGACTCAAGACTTGGAGATCACGAAGGACTAAGATTAGGACTCCGTGTAACTCAGCTTTTACCTTGTACGACCAGGAAACCCGGACGTCTTTATCAGCCGGTTCCTAGGTCATAGATAGACAGATTCAAGATAGAGAAGTCCAATTGGCGGAATAAGATAGACAAAAGAGAGAGAGAGAGAGCTCAAGAGATAGAGCTCCCACGCTGGGATCATTATAACCCGGGAATCATCACCATTGGTGCACCATGTAATCTATTATCATATAGTGATTTATAGCAGGATGTAGGGATCCTCCATCGAGTGGACCTGAACCTGGGTAAAAAACATCTTCTCCCTCGTAGAGCTAGACAAATCTCCTGAACATCAGAGGCGCCTTGCCCCAATCTCAAGTTACCTCGTGTAACATCTGCCGTGTTAACCCCACGACACATTTCCTCAATATTTTTTTGTCTTAAAAACCAAAATCCATATATTCTAGCTTTACAAAGGAAGTATGTTAAAGGTTTCTTCAAAAATTCTCCAAAAATTCAAGAGTGATCCCTAGAAAGTGGGTAATTCAAATATGCAAAAATATTTGATACCTTGTAGAAAATATTTGATATTTTCCCTATTTAAGTTTCTGCCCAAAACTCCAATTATTTTTAAACCTATTAGGCCATTTCTCCTTCTCATGAAAACCCCCAAACTAGGTGCTCATGACCAATACCTATCTCAGGGAATTTTTTGGTCCAGATCCCATTTGATTTAAAGCCCCAAAACCTGCTTTATCTTTTTGACCAGAAGTGTTCAATGAAATTTTTGTGTAGACCAAGTTTGGATTTTGGGCAAACTTTGTTCTGCAAAGTTGCTAGAAATTAATTTTGGCACAAGGTGACACGCTTAGTTTTTGTTTTAGGGACCTGTGATCAGTGAATCTTGGTGATGCCGATGTTGGCATGGCCAGAACCGTGGTCACCACGGGCATGGTCGTGCCCGGCGGCGCCGCTAATTCTTGGTCGTCGCCGGTGGCCTCCCCGCTGCTTTCCCTCGTGCCCCCTGATTCCCCACCTCTCCTTCGACCCCAGCCGCCACGCGTCGCCTCCCATCTCCTCCCGTGCGCCACCGTCCGCTAGCCGTCGCGCCGCCCGGACACCTCACTCACCTCACCAGTGACCAACAGGCCGCACCGTGCCACTCCACCGCCCCGCAAACCCGTCGTCCAGCTAGCAAGACGGCGCTCGACGACGCGCCGCTGCTACACCGCCACCACAAGCCGTCGACACGCCATGGCCGCGCAAACACCTCTCCCCGCCACCTCGCCGTGCGCCCCCGTGGCAGCCACCACCTCAATTCGCTATAAAAGGAGCTTCCCCGCCACTTCCAAGCACAGCACCACCACTCTCCCCCTCCCAATCGTCCTCCACCATAGTGCCCGAGCCAGCGGGGCACCACATCGCCGACGGTGAGCTAGCCATAGCCGCACTGACTTCCGCTCGATTTCCTCACCACTAGCACCTCCCTCATTGATTCCTCACCCAGGCCACTCTCTCAGACCACCGTGAACCCACAGACACTCTCTCAGACCACCGTGAACCCACAGACACTCTCGCCTGGGTGGTTAGTGGACAGAATCGTCGATTTCGTCTTCGGCAGGTCGCCGTCGCCGCGAAAGAAGGAGCTCTGCGCATGCGTGACCTCGCCGGAGTCTGCGAGAGCGCGAACGAGCTTCCCCACGCCTCCCTGAGCCGCTCGTCGGATTTTTAAACTTTTCTCTGAAACATTTTCTGTTTATTTTTCTGTTTAAAAATAGACAGATTTTTAATCCAACTTTAAAAGGTCATTTCTCTCTCAAAAATGATCAGAAAAATGTGAGACCAATTTTGCTAGCTTTGTTTGAATTTTATCTTTCCAATGGAACCAAAGTAAATTTATTTGGAATTTATTTATTTGGAATTTATTCGATGACCTCGGAGCGGTTTTTGACGCATGTTTTATTCCTTTGATAGATTTAAACTTCTCCAACGAAGTTGAAGTCAATCCCGAACCATACCCCACCGCTGAAGGCAAGTCGTTAACCTGATTTCAAGCTCGGTCGAACTTTAGAAAATTCGTGGTTGCTTAAATTGGTTGATGTTGCATCTCACATGCCATGCTGCATTAAATATTATCGCATTCTCTATATATGTTGATCTCCAACATGTTGTGCAACACCCCTTTTATTTCTAGTCAAACGAGAAGGCGCTGGTTGGAGGTATCTCTGCCACAGTCATCCGGTTGACATTTCTTTTCTAGTCGAACGAGAAGGCGCTGGTTGGAGGTATCTCTGCCACAGTCATCCAGTTGACATTTCTTTTCTAGTCGAACGAGAAGGCGCTGGTTGAAGGTATCTCTGCCACAGTCATCCGGTTGACACCATTTTCTTTGGCTACATTTGGACATTGATCCGTGGTGGCGCCATAGTCACCCGGTTGATACGATTTATTCACAGCTGGAATTATTATATGGTTATCATGTGTTGCTTGGATCATGTTGGTGACAGAAATTAAAATTTGACTAAGAAGATAATCACCTCCCTCGACTAGATTGTCTCACATAGTGCCACTCACCAAACACAACCAGCACAACCATGCGTCGTTCATATGGGTGGACCATTGCCGAGTATTCTATCAAGCCTCCTTTGACGCCACCCTTTTGGCAAGTCTAGTCGGTTACCTTTGTGGTCGGGGCTAGTCTTGCGAAGGTTCCGGAGCTAGGCGTCGCTCATCTGTTGGGGACGTGCCGGATTCACTTCGTCATAAGAAATAGAGTAGTGTCGGTGGCTACATAGGGAGTGTCTGGGTAGAATAAAACGGTTATGGAAGTGTGGGTTTGTACGGTCGCCATGATCGGTTCTAGTACTTCGGTACCGGCGGTACAATCTTAGACTTCAGCGTGTGGATAAATGTTACAACCTCTCGAGAGTGTAAATCTAGAATTTAGCCTTGTCCCTAGGTTATGGGACGATGTTTGGATCAAGTCACGCTGTGAGTCGGTCCAGTCGAACTTGGAGAAATAATTAATTTGGAACCCAACGATCACGTGGAATTTGAGAGTCTAGCCAGAGTTGGCTAAGGACTTGAGAATCGAGAGTAGAGCCAGGGTTGGCTAGAGGCTGAGAGCCTAGTTGTGGTTACAAGTTGTTGAGTGAGAAACGTGATCTCACTTAGTAACACAAAACGTCCCTACTACAATGGTAAGTAGGCAAGTTAAGTCTAACCGTTAAACTTGGACTCGCACTTAAATACACGAACTTATGCCATGCTACTTTCCGAACTTATGCCATGCCATATAGGTAGACCTTGTTTGATTTTGGGCTAAAGTCTTGCGAGTGCATTCAATGTACTCACCTCGCTTTTCATGTGGCCAGAGCCCGCTGCACCCGTCGCCGAGTACCCGCTGTACGAGAACTAGGAATCCGTATCCTAGGCAGAACCCCGTGAGATAAGGCCCGTCGTTGCCACGCTACTACCTACGTACAAGTTGTGATCTCTGTTGGAGGCTCAATGTTAGATAAATAATGTACATAATGTTGTGTGCGCTTGTTGCGCGATCGCTGGAGCCTCACCCGTGTTGTAATAATATTTCCATCTGAACTCGGAGCCATAACTAAATATTTGGTTATGTCTTTGTTTATCAAGTTGTCATATATCCAGTATTTCTGGGACTGGTATATGGGGTAGCTCGATCATCTGGATCGGGGTGCCACATTTCCGTTCCTCTCCAGGGCTAACTCGTGCTGCTTCCAACGCTGAAGATCAACACACTGGGCCAAAGAGTGACTAGACGGCTTACCGTTCCGGCTGTGGTGCGGACATGACATGTTGTAGATATCATTGATGTTGGACTGTCTCGGAGGGCCTCGGAAATTATTGTTTGTTCTCTGGCCTCTGTAACCCGTGCTCTGTGTGTTAGCCACAAACTCGGAGTTCCCACCATCATGCGGACGCTTGTTCTGGTTGTTCTGATTCTGAAAGTTCTGGCCTTGGTTCTGGTTCTGGTTCCGGCCTCCATTGTCGCCTCTGTTCTTTTGCATGTCTTCCGGCTCATCCTTGGTTTTGTCTGTGGAAGCATGCTTATTAGCCGCTGCCATCACTTCACCAATAGTGATGCCCTCGGATTCTGGGCCTTGCCTCATACGACCAAGCTTCTGAGCCAAAGGCTCATACTGGCAGTTCCTTTCCATGATAAAAAGTGTGTTGCTGGGCGTTATGCTAGTGGAGGAGTGGAGGATCTCCGTAACCCGGCCCGTCCAGTGTCTGGCCGACTCTCCTTTTCTCTGTACGCAGCGATCCAAATCTGCTTCTATAAACTACTTTTTGCAGGTTCCTTCGAAGTTTTTGATGAAAGCCGCCTTTAGCTCATCCCAGGAGTGGATGGTACACGCTAGGAGTTTGTCAAACCATCGCTTTGGCGCTCCTTCACCCATCATAAGATACATATAATGGGCACACAAGTTACCTGTGGCATTCTTCATGTCCATGGCCATGCCGTAACTGCTCAACCATGTCACCGGGTTCATACTCGGCTCATAGTTGCTTATCTTTCTAGGCTCCTTGAACTTGTCAGGGAACGGCTGTGACCTGATAGCATCTGACAAACACTTAGGACATGTTAGATTTGAAGATGTGCCGCCTCCATGACCCGGCGCTGGTGAAGTTACACCGGGTCTGGGAGCGATCACAGCTCCTGCTCTGGGTTGCGCTGCTGCTGCTGCTGCGTGCCTCGCTCGTGAGTTATCCACTATAGACTGTGCGACAGAGCCGGCTGGTGCTGCCATCCTCTAGGGTGGAGCAACCTGCGGTTGCACGATCTGAATCTGCTGATTTTGCTGCTGAACTTGTTGATTCACCGGGTTCGCCTGGTTCCTGACCGAGACAGCTGGTGCGGTCTCTCCTTGCTGGCTCCTGGTGCGACTCCGGTATGGAATATAATTCAAGGCTTGCGACCCTCGCGGATTGTTGTGTTGCTGGACCACCGCTGTCTGTAACAGGTCAATGGCTCTCCGGGCCTCTATACCGGCTGGGTGAATTATCGAACGGGATCTTCCTGAGGACATGTGCAGCTGCAAAAACATCGTCGATGGGATTATTGTAATGACCTTGGGGAGTGTCGAACCTAGGGGGTGGTGGTGCTGGTAGATTTGCCGCGTTCCCCATGGGTGGCACGCCGGCTCCTCCGGCCAGGTTTCCCATGTTTCCTTCCACTTGCTCTCCTTGTAACTCGGCCTGTGGTGTGCCGGCTCCTACTACAGGGCTAGCCACTGGCACAGGCATGGGTGTGTTGGCTGGTGGGGTCTGTAGTTGCAGCACTTGCGGTATCACCGCATTTGGGCCAGTTTCAAGGGGCAACCGGCTTCCATGCCTTCTATTCTGCAACACAGTGAGCTCGTCCCTCCTTCTCTGAAGGGCATTACCCTCCTCTTGTAGTCTTGCTTCTTGCTGGGCCAGGAGCATCTCCTTTTCTGCGACGCGTCGTGTTCGGCAAGATCGGGTTGGTGAAAACTGTTCCCGGCTGCTGCTGCGTGTAAGTCTGGATCGCCGTGCTGAAAGTCGGCAATCTAGGGCCGGTGTTGACATGAGCCGGCGTATACATTGTTGCTGACGCTGGCATCCCCAATCTGGCTTGGTTATCCCACGCATCTGCGTTCTGCCTCGCGCGTATCTCTTGACTGGTTTCTCCGCTAAGGGAAGCCGAGTTCCGTCTGCTGGCATCCCTAGGCCCATGACATGAACTGCCATGTGCCGTGCTGGCCCTGGAGACTCCGGGCATTCTTCTTCCTCAACGCCATATCCCAGACGATCTTCAAAAAGTGGTAAGATTGATTTTGTGTCGGTATCAAGATCTGCCACGCATGTAGGTGTGATGACGGGTTCCGGCTGCAAAGCACGGATCGCCTCTTCCTCTGCTGCGGTAATGACCTCGCAATCTGGAGACCTGATACGTCTCCAACGTATCTATAATTTTTGATGTTCCATGCTTATATTATGCCAATTGCTACATGTTTTATATACACTTTATATCGTTTTCATGCATTTTCCGGGACTAGCCTATTAGCAAGATGCCGAAGTGCCAGTTCCTGTTTTCTGCTGTTTTTGGTTCCAGAAAAGTTGTTCTGCGAATATTCTCAGAATTGCACGAAACAAAGATGGAAGTCCCTATTTTTCCAACACGTACACGGTGTCCGAAGGAGAGACGAAGGGGGCAACCAAGGTGGCCACACCCCTTGCTCGTGCGGGTGGGCCCCTGGCCGCGCCGCCATAGGTTGTGGGCCCCTCGAGCCTCCCCCGACGCTGCCCTTCGCCTATATATTCTTATTTTCGGGAAAACCCTAGACACCCCGAGCCATATTTCCAGAATACATCTGCCGCCGCCGTCGTCAACCCTAACTCGGGGGGGGGGGGGGGGGCTTCTGAAGCTCTTCCCGGCACCCTGCCGGAGAGGGGAATCATCACCGGAGGGCTCTACATCGCCCTGCCCGCCTCCGGAGTGATGTGTGAGTAGTTCATCCCTGGACTATGGGTCCATTGCAGTAGCTAGATGGTTGTCTTCTCCACTTGTGCCATCATGTTTAGATCTTGTGAGCTGCCTATCATGATCAAGATCATCTTATTGTAATGTGATACATCTCCAACGTATCTATAATTTCTGATGTTCCATGCTTATATTATACCAATTGCTACATGTTTTATATACACTTTATATCATTTTTATGCATTTTCCGGGACTAACCTATTAACAAGATGCCGAAGTGCATTACCTGGGCTTTTGAGTTCATTCATCAATGCCAAGCTTCTAAACAGGAAATTATATTGCTAAAATTAGATTTTGCAAAAGGCTTTGATACCATTGACCATAAAGCTATGATTAATATCATGAGACAGATGGGTTTTGATGCCAAATGGCTGCAGTGGATTGAAATGATATTCAGCTCAGGAATGTCTTCTGTCCTTCTGAATGGAGTCCCAGGAAGACAGTTTCATTGTAAACGAGGTGTCAGACAAGGTGATCCCCTATCACCTCTCATATTTGTCCTAGCTGCAGATTTGCTGCAATCAGCAATAAACAAAGCTTTCAGAGATGGGCTTCTCCAAGCACCCTTCTCACCTGATTTTGGGATGGATTACCCAGTGGTGCAATATGCTGATGACACCCTCATAATCATGCCAGCTTGCCTGACTCAAGTGGCCAAAATGAAAGAAATTCTTGATACATAAGCAAACTCAACTGGTCTGCAAATTAATTACCACAAGTCAGTGATGATCCCAATTAATGTGAGTGCTCAGAGAGCTGCTGGAATTGCAGGTATGCTTGGATGTGACATTGGTGCTATGCCATTCACTTATCTTGGACTTCCACTTGGCACTACCAAACCTACTATGCAGGATCTAATGCCTCTTGTGGACAGAATTGAGAGAGCAATGACTGCTAATTTTATGATGATGTCCTATAGTGGGAGAGTGTCTGTTATCAATACTCTGCTCACTTCTATTGCTACCTTTTCCATGTGTGCCCTTAAAATGCATCCTAAAATTCTTGAGCATGTGGATAAAATCAGAAGACATTGCCTGTGGAATAAAAAGACAGAAGATGGGGAGCACTGCAATTCTTTAATTGCCTGGGAGAAAGTGTGTAGACCTAAAGATAAAGGAGGAATGGGCATCCTCAACTTAAAGGTACAGAATGAGGCACTACTTTTAAAATATTTACACAAGTTCTATAATAAGGTGGACACTCCTTGAGTTACACTGATCTGACAAGCATACTATACCAACTCGGTTTCGCATGCAACTGATAGCTGTGGCTCATTCTGGTGGAAGGATGTCTGTAAGTTATCACCTATCTATAGAGGTATTTCCCATTGCACTATTGGAACAGGGGATTCCATTCTGTTTTGGAAGGACCCTGGGGAGAGGGCATTGCCTCAGAAAAATACCCGAGAGCCTTTTCATTTGCCCTAGATGAGGATGTTTCTGCTAAAGTATTCCTCACAGCCACCTCTCTGTCAGAAAACTTTGCCCTGCCTATCTCTCCCCAAGCTCTGATGGAACTCAGACAGGCTCAGATAGCCACCAATCAGATATCTCTAACATCAGGGGAGCGTGACCAATGGACTTATGTTTGGGGCTCTGATACTTACTCAGCAAATAAATACTACAAATTCTGCTTTCGAGATATTGTTCCACATATCTCCTTCAACTGGTTATGGAAAACAAAGTGTATACCGAAAATAAAATTCTTCTGCTGGCTCTTGCTCTCTGACAGATTGAATACCAGGAATATGCTGAGAAGGAGGCACTACAACATTGGGAATAATTTTGACTGCTCCATGTGCAACGCTAATGTAGAAGAGACCGTGGAACATCTCTTCTTCAAATGTGCTTTTGCTGCAGATTGCTGGGAGGCTTTGGGCTTCACGTTCCCTGCTGATGATACTCTGGACAGACTACAACTAATTGCTTCTGCCAGAGACCACTGGAACAGGGCAATGTTCATGGACATTTTTGCAGTGGCTACTTGGAGCCTATGGAAGGAGAGGAATGACTTTTACTTCAATGGGATCACCCCTGACATTTGCTCCTGGAAAGCTAGATTCAAAACTGACTTCTCCCTTTTGGTTCATAGGACTAAGGAGAACAAGCATTCCTTTATATACTCTTTTTCTGCTGACTTATAAGTAGCTAGAGATCCTCCTTGTGTAAATTCATATTCTGCCCATGTAATTACTCCTGGCCCTCCAGAGGGGTGTTTTAATATAGAGGCAGTAGGAGCCTTTCCTACTGTCATAAAAGTTTCAAAAAAAAAAGATGCCGAAGTGCCAGTTCCTGTTTTCTGCTGTTTTTGGTTCCAGAAAAGTACTTCTGCGAATATTCTCGGAATTGCACGAAACAAAAGGCCAAGTCCCTATTTTTCCAGCACCGTCACGGAGTCCGAAGGAGAGACGAAGAAGGTCTCCGAGGTGGCCACACCACCTGGCGGCGTGGGTCCCCCCCTGCCGCGCCGGCCTATGGTGTGGGCCCCTCAGGCCTCCACCGACGCCGCCCCTTCGCCTATTTAATCCTCCCGACGCGAAAACCCTAAACACCCGAGCATATTTTTCAGAAAACCTTCGCCGCCGCCGCCGTCGTCAACCCTAACTCGGGAGGGTTCTGAAGCTCTTCCTGGCACCCTGCCGGAGAGGGGAATCATCACCGGAGGGCTCTACATCGCCATGCCCGCCTCCGGAGTGATGTGTGAGTAGTTCATCCTTGGACTATGGGTCCATAGCAGTAGCTAGATGGTTGTCTTCTCCACTTGTGCCATCATGTTTAGATCTTGTGAGCTGCCTATCATGATCAAGATCATCTTATTGTAATGCTACATGTTGTGTTTGCTGGGATCCGATGAATATTGATACTATGTCAAGCTAATTATTATATTATCATGTCTATGTCATTTGTGATCTTGCATGCTCTCCGTTACTTGTTGAAACTCTGGCCAAGTGAATGCTTGTGACTCCAAGAGGTAGTATTAATGCTAGATAGTTGGGTTCAGCCTCTATTTAATCTGGGACAGTGACAGAAAGTTCTAAGGTTGTAGATGTGTTGTTGCCACTAGGGTAAAACAACAATGCTTTGTCTAAGGATGAATGTGTTGTTTACATTATGCACTTTACTTAATGCAATTGTCTGTTGCTTGCAACTTAATACTGGAAGGGGTGCGGATGCTAACCGGAAAGTGGACTATTTAGGCACAGATGCATGCTGGATAGCGGTCTGTGTACTTTGTCGTAATGCCCAAATGAATCTCATAGTAGACACTACAACTTGCACATGCATATTATGCACTTATCAATATTGTCAATTGCCCAGCTGTAATTTGTTTACCCAGCATGTTAGTTATCTTTATGGAGAGACACCACTAGTGAACTGTGGACCCCGGTCCATTCTTTTACATCTGAAATACAATCTACTGCAATCATTGTTCTCTTTTATTTTCTGCAAGCAAACATCATTTTCCACACTATACGTTTAACCCTTTGTTTTCAGCAAGCCGGTGAGGTTGACACCCTCACTGTCTCGTCGGGGTAAAGTAGTTTGATTGTCTTGTGTGCAGGTTCCAAGCCAACAGCTCCAAGTTTTCTGACGCCACCGGGGAAGTCAATTCATCTCCCCTTTGACACCACAAGTTTCCTGGCGTCGTTGACACCCTCAAAGCGATCGTTGATCTCCTACTGGATTGATAACCTTGGTTTCATAACTGAGGGAAGACTTGCTGCTGTACTCATCAAACCTTACACTTGAGGTCTCCTGACGAATGTGTACTTCACACGCATCAAGCAAGTTTTCTGGTGCCGTTGCCGGGGAGATCAAGACGTTTCTGAGACAGAAGAACGCAACCTCCCCTTCGACGCCAAGTTTTTTGGCGCCGTTGCCGGGGAGGTTGCGACGCTTTGAAGTCAGAGCAACTCCATCACCCCAACAACAACGCCAAGTTTCTGGCGCCGTTGCCGAGGAGATTGCATTGCTTCTGCAAGGGGAGTCTCTCACACCCAATCTCTTTACTTTGTTATTTGTCTTGCTTAATTTATTTTTATTTAGTCTTGTTTGCTCTCTTTATCAAAAACACAAAAAAATTAGTTACTTGTTTATTTTGTTATTTCGGCCTATTTTTATTTTTGCAAAATGAGTACTCCTGAGAACACCAAGTTGTGTGACTTCACTAGCACAAATAAAATGATTTCATATGCACTCCTATTGCTCCACCTGCTTCTAAAGCAGACTTTTATGAAATTAAACCTGCTCTATTAAATCTTGTTATGAAAGAGCAATTTTCTGGTGTTAGTACTGATATGCTGCTGCCCATCTTAATAATTTGTTGAACTTTGTGAGATGCAAAAGTATAAGGATATGGATGGGGATATTATAAAACTGAAATTTTTCCTTTCTCTTTGAGAGGAAGAGCTAAAGAATGGTTGCTATCTTTGCCTAGAAATAGTATTGATTCTTGGACAAAATGCAAAGATGCTTTCATAGGAAAATATTATCCTGCTAAGATTATATCCTTGAGAAGTAGCATTATGAATTTTAAACAATTTGATAATGAACATGTTGCCAAGCATGGGAAAGAATGAAATCTTTGGTAAAGAATTGTCCCACTCATGGACTGACTACTTGGATGATCATCCAAACCTTTTATGCAGGATTAAATTTTTCCTCAAGGAACTTATTGGATTCGGCCTCTGGAGGTACATTTATGTCCATCACTTTGGTGCTGCAACAAGCTACTTGATGATATGATGATAACTATTCCGAATGGCACACTGAAAGGGCTCCTCAAGGTAAGAAGGTAAATTCTGTTGAAGAAACCTCCTCTTTGAGTGAAAGATTGATGTCATTATGTCTATGCTTGTGAATGGTAAATCTCATGTTGATCCTAATAATGTTCCTCTAGCTTCATTGGTTGCTCAAGAAGAGCATGTTGATGTAAATTTTATTAAAAACAACAACTTCAACAACAATGCCTATAGGAATAATTTTGGTAGCAATAATTATAAGCCTTATCATTCTAATGGTTATGGCAATTCTTATGGTAATTCCTACAGCAACAATAGAAGTGTACCCTCTGATCTTGAAGCTATGCTTAAAGAATTTATTAGTACACAAAATGCTTTCAATAAAACTGTTGAGGAAAAGTTTGGTAAAATTGATGTTCTTGCTTCTAAGGTTGATAGTCTTGCTCTTGATGTTGATCTTTTGAAACTGAAAGTTATGCCTAATGAAGTTAAGGATACTAAGTCATTTGCTACAGCAAATGCCATCCAAGTTCGAATTGATAATAATATTAGGATGTTGGCAGAATTGCGTGCTAGGTGGGAAAGAGAGGAAAAACTTGAAAAAGAGAATAGTATAGCTAGAGTTTGTACTATCACCACCACTAGTAATGCTAATGTTTCACATGTTAGTAAGCCTCTTACTATCAATGGTAATATTATTGGTGTTGGTAATGTCTCTACTACTTCTGCAAAGCGTTTGAAATTGCCCAAAACTGCTGAAACTTTTTCTGATACGAGTGCTGAAATTTTTCGAACTATGGGAGATAATGGTTCCACTACCATTGATCATAATGATTTTGATTTTGATGATTGCAACATTTCTGAAGTTATTAAGTTCTTGCAAAAGCTAGCTAGAAGTCCTAATGCTAGTGCTATTAATTTGGCTTTTACAAAACAAATTACAAATGCTCTTTTACAAGCTAGGGAAGAGAAGTTGAAACATGAAGCTTCTATCCCTAAGAAATTAGAAGATGGTTGGGAACCCATCATTAAGGTAAAGATGAATGATTTTGATTGCAATGCTTTATGTGATCTTGGTGCAAGTATTTCTGTCATGCCCAAGAAACTTTATGATATGCTTGATTTGCCACCTTTGGAACATTGTTATTTGGATGTTTATCTTGCTGATAATGCTATGAAGAAACCTTTGGGGAGAGTTGATGATGTTCTTATTATGGTTAACAATAATCTTGTCCCTGTTGATTTTGTTGTTATGGATATTGAATGCAATGCATCTTGTCCTATTGTTTTGGGAAGACCTTTTCTTAGAACTGTTGGTGCCATCATTGATATGAAAGAAGGAAACGTAAGGTACCAATTTCACTCAAGAAAGATATGGAACACTTCCCTAGAAAGAGAATGAAGTTACCTTTTGACTGTATTGTTAGAGCAAGTTATGATGTTGATACTTCTTCTCTTGGTAACACTTGATTTTCACTTTCTACGCCTAGCTGAAAGGCGTTAAAGAAAAGCGCTTATGGGAGACAACCAATTGTTTTTATTTTCTGTTATTTTTTCTTTTATTTTTGTTTTGAGTCAAGGTGTTGTTTACTTCTGTAGCAACTCCTTTGTATTTTTATTTTATTGCATTGTTGTTCCAAGTAAAGTTTTTAATTGAAAGTTGATGCTAGATTTGGATTTCTGCGCAGAGACAGATTTTTAGCTGTCACGATTTTGAGCTCATCTCCCTGCAGAAAATTCAAAAATTCTGAACAAAATCACGCATCTTCCTCTGATATGTACGCAACTTTCATTAATTTGGACTTGTTCCATCTGAGCAACTTAAGTGCCTCGAATAAATTCGTCATTCTAGACTGTTCTGTTTTTGACAGATTCTGCCTTTTGTTTTGCATTCTCTCTTTTACTATGTTTGAGTGGATATCTTTGCTCCACAAAGCATCAGTGGCTGTAGCTAATGTCCAGAGGCTTTAATAATGATTGTGTCATCACAGAATATGAGAATTTTTTATTATGCACTAACCCTCTAATGAGAACTATTTCGAGTTTGGTGTGAAGGAAATTTTTAAGGATCAAGAGAGAAGGATAATATTATATGATCAAGAAGAGTGAAAAGCCTAAGCTTGGGGATGCCCCCGTGGTTCATCCCTGCATATTTCAAGAAGACTGTAGCGTCTAAGCTTGGGGATGCCCAAGGCATCCCCTTCTTCATCAACAACTTATCAGGTCATCTCTAGTGAAACTATATTTTAATTCTTTCATCTTATGTGCTTTACTTGGAGCGTCTTTGTGCTTTTATTTTTGTTTTGTTTGTTTTATTTTCTGAATAAATTCGGATCCTAGCAATCCTTGTGTGGGAGAGAGACACGCTCCGCTTTTTCATGTGAATACTCATGTTCTTTACTTATATTTGTTGAGTATTCTTAACTAGCTACTGCAATGCTTTTAGCTCTTGTTTTTCATGCATCTCTTGTTCAGAGCTGTTAGTTCTTGTAGAGAAGTACTCTCTTGTTGCATTGTAGTATTCTTTGGAGAGTTTTATGTTTAAATAAATTGATTGGTGTTTGGTTGGAAAAAGAAAATGCTTCATGTGGTAGTTGGTATTGGAAAAGACATATTCATTCTTGTAGATCATTGTCTTGTTTTGATTTGATACTTTGCAATTGTTTTGAGCTCTCAAATAGATCATGTTTAATCTCTTGCATCATGTAGTTAAAGCCTATTAGTGGAGAACTACCGTAGAGCTTGTTGAAATCTGGTTTGCATGTTTGGTATCTCTAAGGTCTAGATATTTTCTGGTAAAATGTTTGAACAACAAGGAAGATAGTGTAGAGTCTTATGATACTTGCAATATGTTTTTATGTGATTCTTGCTGTACCGGTTTATACTTGTGCTTGCTTCAAACAACCTTGCTAGTCTAAACTCTGTACTCAGAGGGAATGCTTCTCGTGCATCCAAACCTTGAGCCAAAACCCATGCCATTTGTGTCCACCATAACTACCTACTATGTGGTATTTTCTGCCATTCCAAGTAAATACTTCATGTGCTACCTTTAAAATATTCAAAACTTTATTACTCCTTATTTGTGTCAATGTTTTATAGCTCATGAGGAAGTTTTGTGGCGTTTTCTCTATCACCTTGTCATTTACTCATGACAGACTCTCACCAATGGACTAGTGGCATATACACCGCTTATCCAATAACTTGCAAAAAAGAGCTGGCAAATGGGGTGCCCAGTCCCAATTAATTACAACTTTAACCATTTGATTCTCTTCACATGCTTGCCAATGATTTATCAGAAGCAATTTTCAAACTGTTACAATTTATCAAATAGGCACTCCTCCATGGTATGTGATTATTGGAAGGCACCCGAGTATTCGGTTAGCCATGGCTTGTGTAAGCAAGGTTGGGAGGAGTGTCATACCAATTTACAAAAATACATGTGTAAACAAAAGAGAAGAGGGATGATCTACCCTTGGGTAGAAATAACGTCCTTCATGGGAGCCGCTCTTGAAAGTCTGGGTGATAAGGGAGATAGAGAACCCACTACCATTCGTTGACAACAACAAACACCTCTCAAAAACTTACTTTATGCTCTCTTTATGATTTTCAAAAACTTAAAAAGCTCTAGCACATGATTTAATCCCTGCTTCCCTCTGCGAAGGGCCTTTCTTTTACTTTATGTTGAGTCAGTTTACCTTCTCCTTTCTATCTCAGAAGCAAACACTAGTGTCAACTTTGTGTGCATTAATTCTTACATGCTTACTTATTGCATTTGTTATATTACTTTATTTTGACAATTATCCATGAGATATACATGTTACAAGTTGAAAGCAATTGCTGAAACTTAAATCATCCTTTGTGTTGCTTCAATGCCTTTTACTTAGAATCTATTGCTTTATGAGTTAACTCTTATGCAAAACTTTTTGATGCTTGTCTTGAAAGTACTATTCATGAAAAGTTTTTGCTTATATGATTCAGTTGTTTACTCTTTATCTATTTGTTAGCAAACTATAGACCATTGCTTTGAGTCACTTCATTCATGACATGAGCCTTGCAATATTATTTGATCAAGATTGTGTGAAAGCATGTCTCTTCAGAAATTATTTGTTGTTATCGTTTTACCTACTCGAGGACGAGTAGAACTAAGCTTGGGGATGCTTGATACGTCTCCAACGTATCTATAATTTCTGATGTTCCATGCTTATATTATACCAATTGCTACATGTTTTATATACACTTTATATCATTTTTATGCATTTTCCGGGACTAACCTATTAACAAGATGCCGAAGTGCCAGTTCCTGTTTTCTGCTATTTTTGGTTCCAGAAAATTAATTCTGCGAATATTCTCGGAATTGCACAAAACAAAAGGCCAAGTCCCTATTTTTCCAGCACCGTCACGGAGTCCGAAGGAGAGACGAAGAAGGTCTCCGAGGTGGCCACACCACCTGGCGGCGCGGGTCCCCCCCTGCCACGCCGGCCTATGGTGTGGGCCCCTCGGGCCTCCACCGACGCCGCCCCTTCGCCTATTTAATCCTCCCGACGCGAAAACCCTAAACACCCGAGCATATTTTCCAGAAAATCTTCGCCGCCACCGCCGTCGTCAACCCTAACTCGGGAGGGTTCTGAAGCTCTTCCCGGCAACCTGCCGGAGAGGGGAATCATCACCGGAGGGCTCTACATCGCCATGCCCGCCTCCGGAGTGATGTGTGAGTAGTTCATCCTTGGACTATGGGTCCATAGCAGTAGCTAGATGGTTGTCTTCTCCACTTGTGCCATCATGTTTAGATCTTGTGAGCTGCCTATCATGATCAAGATCATCTTATTGCAATGCTACAAGTTGTGTTTTGCTGGGATGCGATGAATATTGATACTATGTCAAGCTGAATATTATTTTATCATGTCTATGTCATTTGTGATTTTGCATGCTCTCCGTTACTTGTTGAAACTCTGCCCAAGTGAATGCTTGTGCCTCCAAGAGGGAGTATTAATGCTAGATAGTTGGGTTCAGCCTCTATTTAATCTGGGACAGTGACAGAAAGTTCTAAGGTTGTAGATGTGTTGTTGCCACTAGGGGTAAAACAGTAATGCTTTTTCTAAGGATGAATGTGTTGTTTACATTATGCACTTTACTTAATGCAATTGTCTGTTGCTTGCAACTTAATACTGGAAGGGGTGCGGATGCTAACCGGAAAGTGGACTATTTAGGCACAGATGCATGCTGGATAGCGGTCTGTGTACTTTGTCGTAATGCCCAAATGAATCTCATAGTAGACACTACAACTTGCACATGCATATTATGCACTTATCAATATTGTCAATTGCACAGCTGTAATTTGTTTACCCAGTGATGCATGTAAAATGCATACATGAACTTTGCACTTTAATTGCTTATATTCCAATCATATTTGCATCATATGAGGGTTATATCCATGTTTTATAATGATTTTTGGAAATATTTATTTATTTCCTATTTTTATGGAATTAATCTACACAGGCAGAAAACCCTGTTTTCGTATTTTTTATTTCAGGGACCCAAACGTCATCGAAAAATCCTGGAAATTTACGGGCGTCAGTTTTTGGAAGGAAGAAGACCTACGGAAAAAAGAGAGCAAGCGAACGGAGGCCCGAGGGCCGAACGAAGGTGGCCCACGCGGCCCCCTTCCTTGGCCGCGTGGGCCCACCCGTTCGGGCCTCGAGGCTCCGTTGCCGTCGATCTTCGCTCCACCGACATACTCTTGACCTAAAAACGCCTATAAAAATAGTCCCCCGACGTTCTCTGGAAGGAGCGCCGCACAAACACAGAAACACCGAAACGGAGATCAAGCTGCAGATTGGAGGGGGAAAACTCCGGCGGGGCGCTGCCGGCGTGGTCTCCATCTTCTCCATCGACTTCTCCACCATCTCCATGATGAAGAGGGAGTAGTCCACCTCTGGACTATGGGTTTGTGGAAGTAACTTATGTATCTCTCCTCTCTTGAGCTTCACTAATTAGCACCGTATGAGCTGCTGAACATGATTACGGTCACCGTTGTAATACCTTTGTGGTGGATCTTTATGAGTTAATATATGTTTGAGATTGCAATGTTTGTTTCAGTTATGAGTATAGATGCATATTATGTACCCGTTCTTGTCTACTTGTTTTGATCAAGCATGTTTATGAGAGCGTTGTGGGGGAACGTGTGCATTAGTTGGAGTAACGGGGGGTGGCTAGTGCAGTGAACGTGAGAGAAAGTTCTGCGATCCACTTTGGTATCTTTACCTTACTTTGTTACCTCACTAGGGATAAACTAAAATACCATGCTACCGGGGATGTGGGCGTGACCATTGCCACTACTCCATGACTAGATCTAGCATGTTCTTATTTTCACTTCATGTCATGATACTTAATGCTATACTCTGAGTTATCTTAATTACTGAGGTGTTATGATTTAGTTCGCATCTTGGTGGAGTATAAGAGAGGTTAATAACCAAAAGATCTCTATGTTAGGACGTGATGCCCATATATCTAAGTAACTTGTTATCAAACCCTGTGTTGCAATCTCATATGTTAACTTTGTGTGTTCCATTGTCTACCACTTTATAAAGAGAGAGTGCATTTGTGAAACCATGAACCCCAGTCCATTTTTAATCATAAGAAACACCTTTCCAACACCATATACCACTTTTCTATTTTCAGCCATCATTAAATCCGAAAATACAAAAATACTTTTCATCTTGCATACATCATTCAAAAACCCAAAAATATCATTTATCATTGCATCCACCATCATTGCATATTTATTTCTTGTTTGCATTGCATATCCTGATATCATTCTTACACCTTGTGCTTGACAACCACAGGTGAGGTTGAGGACCAAAACATCTAACCTTGTTTTGTAGGTAACCAAAAGAAGGATAAGAAGATAAATCTACCACTTCAGATTCCCCGAGAGTTCGATATTAAACCCTCGAGTCACCCTCGTGGGGGAAAACACGTCTTCCACTTACTACACACTCTGCACTTGGAGTCTCAACCTAACCCATTTACTTTTCACGCAGGTAACTACGTGAAGGGCCATCAAGATGTTTTCTGGCGCCGTTGCCGGGGAATCGTAGCTGAGAGATTTATCCAAGGGTGTGCATCATCGCATTCATCTCAACGAAGTCAACGTCACCAACTTGTGCTAACACCTAAGCTTGGGGAGGTTGCACCTACGTGAGCACCATCTTATCCATCTTTACTTACAAAGCAATTTATTTGTTTTGTTTGTGTCATTGCATATCATATTCCGCTTGCATTGTCTTGCTTTTGTAATTCGGTTTACACGTGTGAGACACATTTTATTTTCAGTTTTGCAAAAATTAAAAATACCAAAAAAAAAACTTGCTAAAATGGGAGAAAGAACTGAGTTGTGTGACTACACAAACACTCCTAATGATCATTTGTCACAAGAGCTATTGCCACACCTGAGATTAAAACTGATAGTTATAAAGTGAATTATGGTTTATTACACTCGATAACTAGGAAACAATTTGGTGGTAAAGGATGGGAAGATGGTCTTGAGCATCTTAATATTTTACCGGCATTTGTGTGGCACAAAACTTTAAGGAACCTCGTAGCGTGATGTCAAAATTATTCCCTTTTTCGCTAAAAGGAGAGGCCAAAGAGTGGATGTATTCACTACCTCTTTCTATAGTTAAAACTTGGAGAAAACTTGAAAAGGCTTTCCTTAGAAAATATTATCCCATCATTTGGGCGCATAAACCGGTCAATTCAATCCATGTTAAGAAAGAGGTAGAAGTTGAGGAAGTTAAAATGCTTAGTGAAGTCAAGCATCCTTTGCTTGACTTAGAATTGTAGCTTGCATGAATTGATATCTATCTTACAAAAATTTGCAAGTGATCCTTCCATCAACACTAACCAAGCAGGTTTTGGTTCTTATATTGCTAATCATGTCTTGAAAGAAAAGATTGCTAGGTACAACCAAGAGGCTATGATACCACCTAAGCTTGGGGATATGTGGATACCTAAGGTACTAGTAACTATTGGAAAAGAGACACACCATGCCATACTTGATCTAGGATCTAGTGTCTCTGTTTTATCTAAAGAACTATATGAAGTGCTTGAATTGAAAAATCTTGAAAAATGCTCTATTGAACTAGCACTTGCTGATGACTCTATTAAACATGCTTTGGGAAAAGTAAGTGATGTTATGGTAGAGTTACATATGACTTTTGTGCCTGTGGATTTTCTAATCATGGACATGGGGATAAAACCTCTAGTCCTATTATTCTTGGAAGACCTTTTCTTCGTACCACAGGTGCTATCATTGATTCAAAGGAAGGGAATGTAAAGTTTCAGTTTCCACACAAGAAGTGCATGGAACACTTTCCAAGGAAGAGGGAACCAAAAGTTCAAGCTCCCTCATGAGCTTCGTCCACAATAAACAACAAGTAAGAAGCCTAGCTATATGGCTATAAAGAAAGCGCTTTGCGGGAGGCAACCCGGTTATTTTTTTGTGTGATTTTTCTTTGTGTCCTCTTGCTGTAACAAGAGATTTTTTTGTTTTAGGTTCTGGAGTTTTAATAAAGTGCCAAGTTTTACCCTTTTTGGTTTGAAAAAGTTGCTTATAGCGTTCGGAGATTTTATTCCTGCACAGTCAGTGCACGGTATGATTTTTAATTCTTATTCTGTAACTCCGAATGAGCTCATATTTGAACTGTAGTTGCAACTTTTCATCCTCTGTATGCATGAATTTTTCGGAATTTTTCGAGAAAGTTTGGTAGGGTAGAAAAATACGTTTTGCTGCTGCTGTTTTTCTGGACAGATTCTGTCCCATTTTGTTTGATGCATGCTTTGAGCTTTTAAGTTGAATCTTTTTGATCCAATTGAGTTTATGAGTAGGCATACAACATTATACACTTTCTGGACATGTCATATGAATTTTTGTTCAAGGATTATATGCAGCAAGGAACCTATTTGTTTATCACTATTAATGCACCCCACAGAAAAGAGATGGGAGAAACGGTGTTTTGAAGTTTTTTCACAGGGATTGGAGGAGATGCACCAAGAGCTATCCAAGGATGGTGAAGACCATAAGCTTGGGGATGTGAAGACAACCCCGCTGGACCTACACACTCTCGGTTTGCACACGTCCAACTTCTGTTTTTCGATCGAAACACTTTATCGCATAAACTTGGAGCGTCGTTTTTTGTTTTTGTTTGAGTCTTGAGAGACCACCACACTATCAATTATATATGAGAGAGCTACTGGAAATATGGGTTGAAATATGTTGGATGCTTTTATAAGATTGGGAAAAGGGATGTTTGACTTGATTTTTAATGATACATATAGTTGCATGATTCATGAGCTTGTTTATGAGTAATAGTTTGCAAATTCTTTTTGTAGAGCTATCACTTATTCATGTTTTGGTGCTGATTGTTATTTACTTGGTTTAACATGGATTAGTTAGTTCTATGGACACTCATGCATGCATCTAGATGGTCAACTTTCTCCCTTTTGCTAGCCCAAAAACTCCAACAAGCAAAAACTTGTTTCCAACACCTTCAACCAAAGTTATTCCAGTGAGTCCACCATATCTACCTATTGGCTTTATGCTATTCCGAGTATGTTTAACATGTTGTTTGTGTTATCTTACCTCTGAATGAAAATGTTTATGTTATTGATTGCAATGGAAAAAATTGGTTATATAGCTCTCACGAACTTGATGCACAATGTTCTTTTATTTGCATAATAAAACTTGACCCATTGTGATTAAGATTATGATGTTTGTGGCTTGATGAATGTTTTGGGTTGGAAGTTAGCCCATATGTGCTGTCACATGGCAAGCTTTCAACACGCTCTTCATCTCATTTAGTTGATATCATGTGCTTTTGTCTATGGATGCTTATCATGTTGAAATAATGTGGTAGAGTGAGTTTAAATGAGTTTGTGTAAATGGTTAGAGAGACGCCTGGGCCGCTAATCTAAGCCATGCATCATTCATGGTGGAAATTTACTTACATACTATGGTGAACCTTCTGTGATACACCTTGCAATAAAAAACTATTCCAAATGGTAAATAAAAAGGGTGTTGAGATTGTTCATTTTGTTTGTTTGTCTTGTCATTTTGATATGGGCTTGTTCCATATCTTGGGACAAGAGGTACCCCAGTTGACGCTCTTGATGATACTATTATGCTTACAATGATATTTAATTGAACTTGCTTTGTTTCCCAAGTTGAGTAACACATGGTGTAAGTACTTGTATTCAAGGGGCATGAGACATTCAACCCATTCTTTATCAAGCACACTACTCATATTTGCTTTCACTTTAACCTTAATCATTCAAGATGCTATGATAGGGGCAATGAGAGCTTGACACCAATGAATACCTTATTGCAATCATTAACTTAAGTAGAAGAGTTTGGAAGTTGGATGAAACTTATGCATGCTTTACCTCTACTCACATATACATCTTTCCAAAGTGTACACCTATCATATTCAGATTTTCATCTACACTCTATGACCATTGTAGGATGTTCTACTTATCATTATGCATACATGTGTTCCATATTACTTGCTACTATGTTACACTTTGTGAACTATCAATGAACATCCTTGTCTTGAATACTTGATATCACTTCATAAACTATTTGCATATTGCTACTCCTTTGAAGAATGAATCATTTGACTATATGTAGCAATAGTAATCATCTTTGATATCCATTGTTAAGTATTAAATTGCAAAGTCCATGTTAGTTTTATCATCTTCATACTCGAGGACGAGCATGGATTAAGCTTGGGGATGTTGATGCATGTAAAATGCATACATGAACTTTGCACTTTAATTGCTTATATTCCAATCATATTTGCATCATATAAGGGTTATATCAATGTTTTATCATGATTTTGGGAATATTCATTTATTTCCTATTTTTATGGAATTAACCCTGCACAGGCAGAAAACCCGTTTTCTTATTTTAATGTTTCAGGGACCCAAACGTCAACGAAATCACCTGGAAATTTACGGGCGTCAATATTTGGAAGGAAGAAGACTACGGAAAAAGGAAGGCAAGCAACGGAGGCCCGAGGCCAAACGGGGTGGCCCACGCGGCCAGTACTGTGGCCGCGTGGGCCCACCCGTTTGGCCTCGTGGCTCCGTTGCCGTCGATCTTCGCTCCACCGACATCGTCTTGACCTAAAAACGCCTATAAAAAAGGTCCCCCGACGTTCTCTGGAAGGAGCGCCGCACAAACACAGAAACACCGAAACGGAGATCAGGAGCTGCAGATTGGAGGGGGAAAACTCCGGCGGGGCGCTGCCGGCGTGGTCTCCATCTTCTCCATCGACTTCTCCACCGTCTCCATGATGAAGAGGGAGTAGTCCACCTCTGGACTATGGGTTTGTGGAAGTAACTTATGTATCTCTCCTCTCTTGAGCTTCACTAATTAGCACCGTATGAGCTGCTGAACATGATTACGGTCACCGTTGTAATACCTTTGTGGTGGATCTTTATGAGTTAATATATGTTTGAGATTGCAATGTTTGTTTCAGTTATGAGTATAGATGCATATTATGTACCCCGTTCTTGTCTACTTGTTTTGATCAAGCATGTTTATGAGAGCGTGTGGGGGAACGTGTGCATTAGTTGGAGTAACGGGGGGTGGCTAGTGCAGTGAACGTGAGAGAAAGTTCTGCGATCCACTTTGGTATCTTTACCTTACTTTGTTACCTCACTAGGGATAAACTAAAATACCATGCTACCGGGATGTGGGCGTGACCATTGCCACTACTCCATGACTAGATCTAGCATGTTCTTATTTTCACTTCATGTCATGATACTTAATGCTATACTCTGAGTTATCTTAATTACTGAGGTGTTATGATTTAGTTCGCATCTTGGTGGAGTATAAGAGAGGTTAATAACCAAAAGATCTCTATGTTAGGACGTGATGCCCATATATCTAAGTAACTTGTTATCAAACCCTGTGTTGCAATCTCATATGTAACTGTGTGTGTTCCATTGTCTACCACTTTATAAAGAGAGAGTGCATTTGTGAAACCATGAACCCCAGTCCATTTTTAATCATAAGAAACACCTTTCCAAACACCATATACCACTTTTATATTTTCAGCCATTTAAATCCGAAAATACAAAAATACTTTCATCTTGCATTCATCATTCAAAAACCAAAAATATCATTTACCATTGCATCCACCATCATTGCATATTTATTCTCTTGCTTGCATTGACATTTATCTTGATATTATTCTTACACCTTGTGCTTGACAACCACAGGTGAGGTTGAGGACCAAAACATCTAACCTTGTTTTGTAGGTAACCAAAAGAAGGATAAGAAGATAAATCTACCACTTCAGATTCCCGAGAGAGAGTTCGATATTAAACCCTCGAGTCACCCTCGTGGGGAAAACTGTCTTCCACTTACTACACACTCTGCACTTGGAGTCTCAACCTAACCATTTACTTTTCACGCAGGTAACTACATGAAGGGCCATCACCCAGCATGTTAGTTATCTTTATGGAGAGACCACATAGTGAACTGTGGACCCGGTCCATTCTTTTACATCTGAAATACAATCTACTGCAATCATTGTTCTATTTTATTTCTGCAAGCAAACATCATTTTCCACACTATACGTTTAACCCTTTGTTTTCAGCAAGCCGGTGAGGGTGACACCCTCACTGTCTCGTCGGGGCAAAGTAGTTTGATTGTCTTGTGTGCAGGTTTCCAAGCCAACAGCTCCAAGTTTTCTAACGACACCGGGGAAGTCAATTCATCTCCCCTTTGACACCACAAGTTTTCTTGCGCCGTTGACACCCTCAAAGCGATCGTGATCTCCTACTGGATTGATAACCTCGGTTTCATAACTGAGGAAGACTTGCTGGTGCTGTATCATCAAACCTTACACTTGAGGTCCCTGACGAACGTGTACTTCACACGCTCATATGCTACATGTTGTGTTTGCTGGGATCCAATGAATATTGATACTATGTCAAGCTGGATTTTATTATCATGTCTATGTCATTTGTGATCTTGCATGCTCTCCGTTGCTTGTTGAAACTCTGGCCAAGTGAATACTTGTGACTCTCCAGGGGAGTAGTATTGATGCTAGATAGTTGGGTTCAGCCTGTTATTTAATCTGGGACAGTGACAGAAATTCTAAGGTTGTAGATGTGTTGTTGCCACTAGGGGTAAAACAGCAATGCTTTGTCTAAGGATGAATGTGTTGTTTACATTATCACTTTACTTAATGCAATTGTATGTTGCTTGCAACTTAATACTGGAAGGGGTACGGATGTTAACCGGAAGGTGGACTATTTGCACAGATGCATGCTGGATAGCGTCTGTGTACTTTGTCGTAATGCCCAAATGAATTCATAGTAGACACTACAACTTGCACATGCATTTTATGCACTTATCATATTGTCAATTGCCCAGCTGTAATTTGTTTACCCAGCATGTTAGTATATCTTATTGGAGGAGACACCACTAGTGAACTGTGGACCCGGTCCATTCTTTTACATCTGAAATACAATCTACTGCAATCATTGTTCTCTTTTATTTTCTGCAAGCAAACATCATTTTCCACACTATAGTTTAACCATTTGTTTTCAGCAAGCCGGTGGGTTGACACCTCACTGTCTCGTCGGGGCAAAGTAGTTTGATTGTCTTGTGTGCAGGTTCCAAGCCAACAGCTCCAAGCTTTCTGACGCCACGGGGAAGTCAACTCGATCTCCCATAGGCACCACCAAGTTTTCTGGCGCGTTGACAACCTCAAAGCATCGTTGATATCCTAACGGATTGATAACTTCGGTTTCATAACTGAGGAAGACTTGCCGCTGCACTCATCAAACCTTACACTTGAGGTCTCCTGACGAACGTGTACTTCACACGCAACAAGCAAGTTTCATGGCGCCGTTGCCGGGGAGATTGCGTTGCTTCTGCGAGGGGAGTCTCTCACACCCAATCTCTTTACTTTGTTTTTTGTCTTGCTTAGTTTATTTTTATTTAGTCTTGTTTGCTTTCTTTATATCAAAAACACAAAAAAAATAGATACTTGCATTCATCTTTATTTTTATTTTTTTCGGCCACTTGTTTTCATTTTCATCATGCTGCTCCCTAAATTTGCTTTAAATATGTACTGGTAGGAAGTGGGTCTATCATTGGAAGAGATAACATTGAAGAATTATTTAGTCATGTTAGCAAACTGAAAGATTTGAAGATAGATCATTGGTAGAACTTGCCCTAATTATGAAATTCCTGCTGCCTCTTTAGTCCACATGCTTGAAGCTAGGTTTATTAACCTTAACCCTATAATGCAGCAAATGTTTCTTAAACTTCATGATATGGAAGAGGGCGAAAAAAAGGATTTTGTTTTAGAAACCCTTCTCAAAGAATTTGGTGATGTCGTTGGTGAAGCTAGAAAAGTTTTTATGCGATATAGGATGCTTGGTTATTACATTGATATTGCTAATATACTTGAAAAATTAGAGAAGGAGAGATTCAAGTACACTAGTGAAACTAGTTATGAGGGAGAGGGTAAAATACCAATTCCTTTTAAGCTTGTAGGAATGCATGAGGCACTAGAAAAGAACTTTAATTGGATTGTGCCTAAAAATTTATTGGATGAGGATAGTTTGCCTAAAAGTAATGAAAGGGGAGTTTCTGAAACTTACATAGATAAAATACAATGCATCGTTGAGAAAACTTCTATTCTTTCTGTTGATGTTTCTTCTCTTCGTAACACTTGATTTTCTTTCTGCGCCTAGCTGAAGGCGTTAAGAAAAGCGCTTTGGGAGACAACCCATTGTTTTTATTTTCTGTTATTTTTGCTTTTCTTTTTGTTTTGAGTCAAGGTGCTTGTTACTCTGTAGCAACTCCTTTGTATCTTTATTTTATTGCATTGTTGTGCCAAGTAAAGTCTTTAATTGAAAGTTGATGCTAGATTCGGATTTCTGCGCAGAGACCGATTTTTAGCTGTCACGATTGTGAGCTTTTCTCTCTGCCGAAAATTCGAAAAATTCTGAAAAAAATCACGCATATTCCTCAGATATGTACGCAACTTTAATTAATTTGGACTTGTTCATCTGAGCAACTTAAGTGCCTCGAAAAAATTCGTCATTCAGTCTGTTCTGTTTTGACAGATTCTGCCTTTTGTTTGCATTCTCTCTTTTACTATGTCTGAGTGGATTTCTTTGCTCCACAAGCATCAGTGGCTGTAGCTAATGTCCAGAGGCTTTAATAATGATTGTGTCATCACAGAATATGAGAATTTTGATTATGCACTAACCTCTAATGAGAACTATTTCGAGTTTGGTGTGAAGGAAGTTTTCAAGGATCAAGAGAGAAGGATGATATTATATGATCAAGAAGAGTGAAAAGCTTAAGCTTGGGGATGCCCCCGTGGTTCATCCCTGCATATTCCAAGAATACTCAAGCGTCTAAGCTTGGGGATGCCCAAGGCATCCCCTTTTTCATCAACAACTTATCAGGTCATCTCTAGTGAAATTATATTTTAATTCTTTCACATCTTATGTGCTTTACTTGGAACGTCTTTGTGCTTTTATTTTTGCTTTGTTTATTTTATTTTCTGAATAAATTCGGATCCTAGCAATCCTTGTGTGGGAGAGAGACACGCTCGCTTTTTCATGTGAATACTCATGTTCTTCACTTATATTGTTGAGTATTCTTAACTAGCTACTGCAATGCTTTTAGCTCCTGTTTTTCATGCATCTCTTTGAGCTGTTAGTTCTTGTAGAGAAGTACTCTCTTGTTGCATTATTGTATTCTTTGGAGGTTTTATGTGAAATAAATTGATTGGTGTTTGGTTGGAAAAGAAAATGCTACATGTGGTAGTTGATATTGGAAAAGATATTCATTCTTGTAGATCATTGTCTTGTTTCGATTTGGCACTTTGCAATTGTTTTGAGCTCTCAAGTAGATCATGTTTAAGCTCTTGGTAGTAAAGCTATTAGTGGAGAACTACCGTAGAGCTTGTTGAAATCTGGTTTGCATGTTTGGTATCTCTAAGGTCTAGATATTTTCTGGTAAAATGTTTGAGTAACAAGGAAGACAGTGTAGAGTCTTATAATACTTGCAATATGTTTTTTATGTGATTCTTGCTGTACGGTTTATACTTGTGTTTGCTTCAAACAACCTTGCTAGCCTAAACTCTTTACTGAGAGGGAATGCTTCTCGTGCATCCAAACCTTGAGCCAAACCCATGCCATATCTGTCCACCATAACTACCTATATGTGGTATTTTCTGCCATTCCAAGTAAATACTTCATGTGCTACCTTTAAAACTATTCAAAACTTTATTACTCCTTATTTGTGTCAATGTTTATAGCTCATGAGGAAGTTTTGTGGCGTTTTCTCTATCACCTTGTTATTTACTCATGACAGACTCTCACCATGGACTAGTGGCATATACACGCTTATCCAATAACTTGCAAAAAAGAGCTGGCAAATGGGGTGCCCAGTCCCAATTAATTACAATTTAACCATTTGATTCTCTTCACAGGTTTGCCAATGATTTATCAGAAGCAATTCAAACTGTTACAATTTATCAAATAGGCACTCCTCCATGGTATGTGATTGTTGGAAGGTACCCGCGGATTCGGTCAGCCATGGCTTGTGTAAGCAAGGTTGGGAGGAGTGTCATACCAATTTACAAAAATACATGTGTAAACAAAAGAGAAGAGGATGATCTACCTTGGGTAGTGAAATAACGTCCTTCATGGGAGCCGCTCTTGAAGTCTGGGTGATAAGGGAGATAGAGAGCCCACTGCATTCGTTGACAACAACGAACACCTCTCAAAAAATTACTTTATGCTATCTTTATGATTTCCAAACTTAAAAGCTCTAGCACATGATTTAATCCCTGCTTCCCTCTGCGAAGGGCCTTTCTTTTACTTTATGTTGAGTCGTTTTTACTACTACTTTCTATCTCAGAAGCAAACACTAGTATCAACTTTGTGTGCATTAATTCTTACATGCTTACTTATTGCACTTGTTATATTACTTTGTGTTGACAATTATCCATGAGATATACATGTTACAAGTTGAAAGCAATTGCTGAAACTTAAATCATCCTTTGTGTTGCTTCAATGCCTTTTACTTAGAATCTATTGCTTTATGAGTTAACTCTTATGCAAAGCTTTTTGATGCTTGTCTTGAAAGTACTGTTCATGAAAAGTTTTTGCTTATGATTCTGTTGTTTACTCTTTATCTATTTGTTAGCAAATTATAGACCATTGCTTTGAGTCACTTCATTCATGACATGAGCCTTGCAATTTTATTTGATCAAGATTGTGTGAAAGCATGTCTCTTCAGAAATTATTTGTTGTTATCGTTTTCCCTACTCGAGGACGAGTAGAACTAAGCTTGGGGATGCTTGTTTACGTCTCAACGTATCTATAATTTCTGATGTTCCATGCTTTATATTATGCCAATTGCTACATGTTTTATATACACTTTATATTTTTTATGCATTTTCCGGGACTAACCTATTAACAAGATGCCGAAGTGCCAGTTCCTGTTTTCTGCTGTTTTTGGTTCCAGAAAAGTTGTTCTGCGAATATCTCGGAATTGCACGAAATAAAGACGGAAGTCCCTATTTTTCCAACACGTACACGGAGTCGAAGGAGAGACGAAGGGGGGAACCGAGGTGGCCTCACACCTTGCTCGCGTGGGTGGGCCCTGGCCGCGCCGCCATAGGGGTGGGCCCCTCGAGCCTCCCCGACGCTGCCCCTTCGCCTATATATTCTTATTTTCGGGAAAACCCTAGACACCCCGAGCCATATTTCCAGAATACATCCGCCGCCGCCACCGTCGTCAACCCTAACTCGGGGGGGGGGGGGGGGGTTCTGAAGCTCTTTCGGCACCCTGCCGGAGAGGGGATTCATCACCGGAGGGCTCTACATCGCCCTGCCCGCCTCCGGAGTGATGTGTGAGTAGTTCTTCCCTGGACTATGGGTCCATAGCAGTAGCTAGATGGTTGTCTTCTCCACTTGTGCCATCATGTTTAGATCTTGTGAGCTGCCTATCATGATCAAGATCATCTTATTGTAATGCTACAATGTTGTGTTTGCTGGGATCCGATGAATATTGATACTATGTCAAGTGAATATTATATTATCATGTCTATGTCATTTGTGATCTTGCATGCTCTCCGTTGCTTGTTGAAACTCTGGCCAAGTGAATACTTGTGACTCCAAGAGGGAGTATTGATGCTAGATAGTTGGGTTCAGCCTCTAATTAATCTGGGACAGTGACAGAAAGTTCTAAGGTTGTAGATGTGCTGTTGCCACTAGGGGTTAAACAGCAATGCTTTGTCTAAGAATGAATGTGTGTTTACATTATGCACTTTACTTAATGCAATTGTCTGTTGCTTAAAACTTATACTGGAAGGGGTACGGATGTTAACCGGAAGGTGGACTATTTAGGACAGATGCATGTGGATAGCGGTCTGTGTACTTTGTCGTAATGCCCAAATGAATCATAGTAGACACTACAACTTGCACATGCATATTATGCACTTATCAATATTGTCAATTGCCCAGCTGTAATTTGTTTACCCGCATGTTTGTTATCTTATTGGAGAGACACCACTAGTGAACTGTGGACCCCGGTCCATTCTTTTACATCTGAAATACAATCTACTGCATCATTGTTCTCTTTTATTTTCTGCAAGCAAACATCATTTTCCACACTATACGTTTAACCTTTGTTTTCAGCAAGTCCGGTGGGGCTGACATCCTCACTGTCTTGTCGGGTCAAAGTAGTTTGATTGTCTTGTGTGCAGGTTCCAAGCCAACAGCTCCAAGCTTTCTGACGCCACGGGGAAGTCAACTCGATCTCCCCTAGGCACCACCAAGTTTTCTGGCGCCGTTGACAACCTCAAAGCATCGTTGATCTCCTATGGATTGATAACCTCGGTTTCATAACTGAGGGAAGACTTGCCGCTGCACTCATCAAACTCCTTACACTTGAGGTCTCCTGACGAACGTGTACTTCACACGCATCAAGACCCGACGGGACTCTCTCCATCTGTCTGGGCCAAAGTGGTTGACCCGGACATGGACTCGAACTCTGCCTCATATGGTCTCCACCGACTCCGGTGGTTCGGATCATGCCAACGAAAACATGGATCTGCGAAGTGATCTGAGAGCCGGTATCCAAACGATCCGCTTCTTCTCCCAGCCTTGACCATTCCATGATGCGCTCCCCTCCTGGGAGCGTATGGATCTGACCAATAGCGAGATTTTCCATCTCACGTCGAGCTGCTCCGATGATGGTGTGCTCTTGGCGCAGGCCTCCACGGTGGGCGCCAACTGTCGTGGGATTGTCACGACAGATGTTTCCAAGGGGAAACTTGAGTATGGGGTCATGGCGACTTCTGGCACCGGAGAGGGTTTAGCTCGATGTGGGAAACAAGGGTTTACCCAGGTTCGGCCCCTCTCTTGGAGGTAAAGACCTACTTCCTGCTGTGATTGTATTGATAGGTATATGATATCGATAACTCGGCGCCTATGCTTCCGGGTTTCGAGGTTAATGTGTGTCTCTCTCAAAAGCTGCCGTCTAAGAAAAAGAGACCCTTTTATAGGCGGCGGTGTCTCTGGAGGTACAAGCGGGACTCCGGGTTGTTCCCGTGTACGAGTCTACTCTAAGTCCTCTTAGATCTAATTTTCCATTCTTTGGACTCCGTTGTGTTCTGGACACCGATCTTCGGGATCCTTCCTTGTTGACACAAGTCGCACGTCGCCCTACGGTCTACGTGATACCCGGCCATCTTCGTGTCTAGTCTGACCTCGGCCCAAGCCTCCTACTGAGCCGGAAGTCTTCTACGTCCGAGGGCCTAACGGGTTATGATCCCCCCAAT
>CAMZMU010000070.1:35258173-35461599 GCA_947311845.1 Poa pratensis
AAAAATAGTCCCCGACGTTCTCTGGAAGGAGCGCGCACAAACACAGAAACACCGAAACGGAGATCAGAAGCTGCAGATTGGAGGGGAAAACTCCGGCGGGGCGCTGCGGCGTGGTCTCCATCTTCTCCATCGACTTCTCCACCATCTCCATGATGAAGAGGGAGTAGTCCACCTTGGACTATGGGTTTGTGGAAGTAATATGTATCTCTCTCTCTTGAGCTTCACTAATTAGTACCGTATGAGCTGCTGAACATGATTACGGTCACCGTTGTAATACTTTTGTGGTGGATCTTTATGAGTTAATATATGTTTGAGATTGCAATGTTTGTTTCAGTTATGAATATAGATGCATATTATGTACCCGTCTTGTCTACTTGTTTTGATCAAGCATGTTTATGAGAGCGTGTGAGGGGGAACGTGTGCATTAGTTGGGTAACGGGGGGTGGCTAGTGCAGTGAACGTGAGGAGAAAGTTCTGCGATCCACTTGGTATCTTTACCTTACTTTGTTGCCTCACTAGGGATAACTAAAATACCATGCTCGGAGATGTGGGCGTGACCTTGCCACTACTCCATGACTAGATCTAGCATGTTCTTATTTTCACTTCATGTCATGATACTTATTGCTATACTCTGAGTTATCTTAATTACCTTGGTGTTATGATTTGGTTCGCATCTTGGTGGAGTATAAGTGAGATTAATAACCAAAAGATCTCTATGTTAGGACGTGATGCCCATATATCTTAAGTAACTTGTTGTCAAACCTGTGTTGCAATCTCATATGTTAACTGTTTGTTGTTCCATTGTCCACACATGATAAAGAGATGTGCATTTGTGAAACCATGAACCCCGGTCCATTTTTAATCATAAGAAACACCTTTCCAACACCATATACCACTTTTATATTTTCAGCCATCATTAAATCCGAAAATACAAAAATACTTATCATCTTGCATTCTCATCCCAAAAACCCAAAAATATCATTTACCATTGCATCCACCATCATTGCAATTTATCTCTTGCTTGCATTGCACATTTATCTTGATATTATTCTTAACCTGTGCTTGACAACCACAGGTGAGGTTGAGGACCAAAACATCTAACCTTGTTTTGTAGTTAACCAAAAAGAAGGATAAGAAGATAAATCTACCACTTCAGATTCCCCGAGAGTTCGATATTAAACCTCGGTCCCCTCGTGGGAAAACACGTCTTCCACTTACTACACACTCTGCACTTGGAGTCTCAACCTAACCCATTACTTTTCACGCAGGTAACTACGTGAAGGGCCATCAAGATGTTTTCTGGCGCCGTTGCCGGGGAATCGTAGCTGAGAGATTTATCCAAGGGTGTGCATCATCGCATTCATCTCACAACGAAGTCAACGTCACCAACTTGTGCTAACACCTAAGCTTGGGGAGGTTGCACCTACGTGAGCACCATCTTATCCATCTTTACTTACAAGCAATTTATTTGTTTTGTTTGTGTCATTGCATATCATATTCCGCTTGCATTGTCTTGCTTTTGTAATTCGGTTTACACGTGTGAGACACATTTTATTTTCAGTTTTGCATCAAAAATTAAAAATACCAAAAAAAAAACTTGCTAAAATGGGAGAAGAACTGAGTTGTGTGACTACACAAACACTCTAATGATCAATTTGTCACAAGAGCTATTGCCACACCTGAGATTAAAACTGATAGTTATAAAGTGAATTATGGTTTATTACACTCGATAACTAGGAAACAATTTGGTGGTAAAGGATGGGAAGATGGTCTTGAGCATCTTAATATTTTTACCGGCATTTGTGTGGCACAAAACTTTAAGGAACCTCGTGCGTGATGTCAAAATTATTCCCTTTTCGCTAAAAGGAGAGGCCAAAGAGTGGATGTATTCACTACCTCTTTCTATAGTTAAAACTTGGAGAAAACTTGAAAAGGCTTTCCTTAGAAAATATTATCCCATCATTTGGGCGCATAAACCGGTCAATTCAATCCATGTTAAGAAAGAGGTAGAAGTTGAGGAAGTTAAAATGCTTAATGAAGTCAAGGATCCTTTGCTTGACTTAGAAAATTGTAGCTTGCATGAATTAATATCTATCTTAAAAATTTGCAAGTGATCCTTCCATCAACACTAACCAAGCAGGTTTTGGTTCTTATATTGCTAATCATGTCTTGAAAGAAAAGATTGCTAGGTACAACCAAGAGGCTATGATACCACCTAAGCTTGGGGATATGTGGATACCTAAGGTACTAGTAACTATTGGAAAAGAGACACACCATGCCATACTTGATCTAGGATCTAGTGTCTCTGTTTTATCTAAAGAACTATATGAAGTGCTTGAATTGAAAAATCTTGAAAAATGCTCTATTGAACTAGCACTTGCTGATGACTCTATTAAACATGCTTTGGGAAAAGTAAGTGATGTTATGGTAGAGTTACATATGACTTTTGTGCCTGTGGATTTTCTAATCATGGATATGGGGAATAAAACCTCTAGTCCTATTATTCTTGGAAGACCTTTTCTTCGTACCACAGGTGCTATCATTGATTCAAAGGAAGGGAATGTAAAGTTTCAGTTTCCACACAAGAAGTGCATGGAACACTTTCCAAGGAAGAGGGAACCCCAAAGTTCAAGCTCCCTCATGAGCTTCGTCCACAATAAACAACAAGTAAGAAGCCTAGCTATATGGCTATAAAGAAAGCGCTTTGCGGGAGGCAACCCGGTTATTTTTTGTGTGATTTTTCTTTGTGTCCTCTTGCTGTAACAAGAGATTTTTTGTTTAGGTTCTGGAGTTTTTAATAAAGTGCCAAGTTTTACCCTTTTTGGTTTGAAAAGTTGCTTATAGCGTTCGGAGATTTTATTCCTGCACAAGTCAGTGCACGGTATGATTTTTAATTCTTATTCTGTAACTCCGAATGAGCTCATATTTGAACTGTAGTTGCAACTTTTCATCCTCTGTATGCATGAATTTTTTCGGAATTTTTCGAGAAAGTTTGGTAGGGTAGAAAAATACGTTTTGCTGCTGCTGTTTTTCTGGACAGATTCTGTCCCATTTTGTTTGATGCATGCTTTGAGCTTTTAAGTTGAATCTTTTTGATCCAATTGAGTTTATGAGTAGGCATACAACATTATACACTTTCTGGACATGTCATATGAATTTTTGTTCAAGGATTATATGCAGCAAGGAACCTATTTGTTTATCACTATTAATGCACCCCACAGAAAAGAGATGGGAGAAACGGTGTTTTGAAGTTTTTTCACAGGGATTGGAGGAGATGCACCAAGAGCTATCCAAGGATGGTGAAGACCATAAGCTTGGGGATGTGAAGACAACCCCGCTGGACCTACACACTCTCGGTTTGCACACGTCCAACTTCTGTTTTTCGATCGAAACACTTTATCGCATAAACTTGGAGCGTCGTTTTTGTTTTTGTTTGAGTCTTGAGAGACCACCACACTATCAATTATATATGAGAGAGCTACTGGAAATATGGGTTGAAATATGTTGGATGCTTTTATAAGATTGGGAAAAGGGATGTTTGACTTGATTTTTAATGATACATATAGTTGCATGATTCATGAGCTTGTTTATGAGTAATAGTTTGCAAATTCTTTTTGTAGAGCTATCACTTATTCATGTTTTGGTGCTGATTGTTATTTACTTGGTTTAACATGGATTAGTTAGTTCTATGGACACTCATGCATGCATCTAGATGGTCAACTTTCTCCCTTTTGCTAGCCCAAAAACTCCAACAAGCAAAAACTTGTTTCCAACACCTTCAACCAAAGTTATTCCAGTGAGTCCACCATATCTACCTATTGGCTTTATGCTATTCCGAGTATGTTTAACATGTTGTTTGTGTTATCTTACCTCTGAATGAAAATGTTTATGTTATTGATTGCAATGGAAAAAATTGGTTATATAGCTCTCACGAACTTGATGCACAATGTTCTTTTATTTGCATAATAAAACTTGACCCATTGTGATTAAGATTATGATGTTTGTGGCTTGATGAATGTTTTGGTTGGAAGTTAGCCCATATGTGCTGTCACATGGCAAGCTTTCAACACGCTCTTCATCTCATTTAGTTGATATCATGTGCTTTTGTCTATGGATGCTTATCATGTGAAATAAATGTGGAAATAAGTAGTTTAAATGAGTTTGTGTAAATGGTTAGAGAGACGCCTGGGCCGCTAATCTAAGCCATGCATCATTCATGGTGGAAATTTACTTACATACTATGGTGAACCTTCTGTGATACACCTTGCAATAAAAACTATTCCAAATGGTAAATAAAAAGGGTGTTGAGATTGTTCATTTTGTTTGTTTGTCTTGTCATTTTGATATGGGCTTGTTCCATATCTGGGACAAGAGGTACCCCAGTTGACGCTCTTGATGATACTATTATGCTTACAATGATATTTAATTGAACTTGCTTTGTTTCCAAGTTGAGTAACACATGGTGTAGTACTTGTATTCAAGGGGCATGAGACATTCAACCATTCTTTATCAAGCACACTACTCATATTTGCTTTCACTTTAACCTTAATCATTCAAGATGCTATGATAGGGGCAATGAGAGCTTGACACCAATGAATACCTTATTGCAATCATTAACTTAAGTAGAAGAGTTTGGAAGTTGGATGAAACTTATGCATGCTTTACCTCTACTCACATATACATCTTTCCAAAGTGTACACCTATCATATTCAGATTTTCATCTACACTCTATGACCATTGTAGGATGTTCTACTTATCATTATGCATACATGTGTTCCATATTACTTGCTCTATGTTACACTTTGTGAACTATCAATGAACATCCTTGTCTTGAATACTTGATATCACTTCATAAACTATTTGCATATTGCTACTCCTTTGAAGAATGAATCATTTGACTATATGTAGCAATAGTAATCATCTTTGATATCCATTGTTAAGTATTAAATTGCAAAGTCCATGTTAGTTTTATCATCTTCATACTCGAGGACGAGCATGGATTAAGCTTGGGGATGTTGATGCATGTAAAATGCATACATGAACTTTGCACTTTAATTGCTTATATTCCAATCATATTTGCATCATATAAGGGTTATATCAATGTTTTAATGATTTTGGAATATTCATTTATTTCCTATTTTTATGGAATTAACCCTGCACAGGCAGAAAACCCGTTTTGTATTTTAATGTTTCAGGGACCCAAACGTCAACGAAATCACCTGGAAATTTACGGGCGTCAATATTTGGAAGGAAGAAGACTACGGAAAAAGAAGCAAGCAAACGGAGGCCCGAGGGCCAAAGGGTGGCCCACGCGGCCGTACTGGCCGCGTGGGGCCCACCCGTTTGGCCTCGTGGCTCCGTTGCCGTCGATCTTCGCTCCACCGACATCGTCTTGACCTAAAAACGCCTATAAAAAAGGTCCCCCGACGTTCTCTGGAAGGAGCGCCGCACAAACACAGAAACACCGAAACGGAGATCAGGAGCTGCAGATTGGAGGGGGAAAACTCCGGCGGGGCGCTGCCGGCGTGGTCTCCATCTTCTCCATCGACTTCTCCACCGTCTCCATGATGAAGAGGGAGTAGTCCACCTCTGGACTATGGGTTTGTGGAAGTAACTTATGTATCTCTCCTCTCTTGAGCTTCACTAATTAGCACCGTATGAGCTGCTGAACATGATTACGGTCACCGTTGTAATACCTTTGTGGTGGATCTTTATGAGTTAATATATGTTTGAGATTGCAATGTTTGTTTCAGTTATGAGTATAGATGCATATTATGTACCCCGTTCTTGTCTACTTGTTTTGATCAAGCATGTTTATGAGAGCGTGTGGGGGGAACGTGTGCATTAGTTGGAGTAACGGGGGGTGGCTAGTGCAGTGAACGTGAGAGAAAGTTCTGCGATCCACTTTGGTATCTTTACCTTACTTTGTTACCTCACTAGGGATAAACTAAAATACCATGCTACCGGGGATGTGGGCGTGACCATTGCCACTACTCCATGACTAGATCTAGCATGTTCTTATTTTCACTTCATGTCATGATACTTATGCTATACTCTGAGTTATCTTAATTACTGAGGTGTTATGATTTAGTTCGCATCTTGGTGGAGTATAAGAGATTAATAACCAAAAGATCTCTATGTTAGGACGTGATGCCCATATATCTAAGTAACTTGTTATCAAACCCTGTGTTGCAATCTCATATGTTAACTTTGTGTGTTCCATTGTCTACCACTTTATAAAGAGAGAGTGCATTTGTGAAACCATGAACCCCAGTCCATTTTTAATCATAAGAAACACCTTTCCAACACCATATACCACTTTTATATTTTCAGCCATCATTAAATCCGAAAATACAAAAATACTTTTCATCTTGCATACATCATCAAAAACCCAAAAATATCATTTACCATTGCATCCACCATCATTGCATATTTATTTCTTGTTTGCATTGCATATCCTGATATCATTCTTACACCTTGTGCTTGACAACCACAGGTGAGGTTGAGGACCAAAACATCTAACCTTGTTTTGTAGGTAACCAAAAGAAGGATAAGAAGATAAATCTACCACTTCAGATTCCCCGAGAGTTCGATATTAAACCCTCGAGTCACCCTCGTGGGGAAAACACGTCTTCCACTTACTACACACTCTGCACTTGGAGTCTCAACCTAACCCATTTACTTTTCACGCAGGTAACTACATGAAGGGCCATCACCCAGCATGTTAGTTATCTTTATGGAGAGACACCACTAGTGAACTGTGGACCCGGTCCATTCTTTTACATCTGAAATACAATCTACTGCAATCATTGTTCTATTTTATTTTCTGCAAGCAAACATCATTTTCCACACTATACGTTTAACCCTTTGTTTTCAGCAAGCGGTGAGGTTGACACCCTCACTGTCTCGTCGGGGCAAAGTAGTTTGATTGTCTTGTGTGCAGGTTCCAAGCCAACAGCTCCAAGTTTTCTAACGACACCGGGGAAGTCAATTCATCTCCCCTTTGACACCACAAGTTTTCTTGCGCCGTTGACACCCTCAAAGCGATCGTTGATCTCCTACTGGATTGATAACCTCGGTTTCATAACTGAGGGAAGACTTGCTGCTGTACTCATCAAACCTTACACTTGAGGTCTCCTGACGAACGTGTACTTCACACGCATCATAATGCTACATGTTGTGTTTGCTGGGATCCAATGAATATTGATACTATGTCAAGCTGAATTATTATATTATCATGTCTATGTCATTTGTGATCTTGCATGCTCTCCGTTGCTTGTTGAAACTCTGGCCAAGTGAATACTTGTGACTCCAAGAGGGAGTATTGATGCTAGATAGTTGGGTTCAGCCTGTATTTAATCTGGGACAGTGACAGAAAGTTCTAAGGTTGTAGATGTGTTGTTGCCACTAGGGGTAAAACAGCAATGCTTTGTCTAAGGATGAATGTGTTGTTTACATTATGCACTTTACTTAATGCAATTGTATGTTGCTTGCAACTTAATACTGGAAGGGGTACGGATGTTAACCGGAAGGTGGACTATTTAGGCACAGATGCATGCTGGATAGCGGTCTGTGTACTTTGTCGTAATGCCCAAATGAATCTCATAGTAGACACTACAACTTGCACATGCATATTATGCACTTATCAATATTGTCAATTGCCCAGCTGTAATTTGTTTACCCAGCATGTTAGTTATCTTATTGGAGAGACACCACTAGTGAACTGTGGACCCCGGTCCATTCTTTTACATCTGAAATACAATCTACTGCAATCATTGTTCTCTTTTATTTTCTGCAAGCAAACATCATTTTCCACACTATACGTTTAACCATTTGTTTTCAGCAAGCCGGTGGGGTTGACACCCTCACTGTCTCGTCGGGGCAAAGTAGTTTGATTGTCTTGTGTGCAGGTTCCAAGCCAACAGCTCCAAGCTTTCTGACGCCACCGGGGAAGTCAACTCGATCTCCCATAGGCACCACCAAGTTTTCTGGCGCCGTTGACAACCTCAAAGCATCGTTGATATCCTACTGGATTGATAACTTCGGTTTCATAACTGAGGGAAGACTTGCCGCTGCACTCATCAAACCTTACACTTGAGGTCTCCTGACGAACGTGTACTTCACACGCAACAAGCAAGTTTCATGGCGCCGTTGCCGGGGAGATTGCGTTGCTTCTGCGAGGGGAGTCTCTCACACCCAATCTCTTTACTTTGTTTTTGTCTTGCTTAGTTTATTTTTATTTAGTCTTGTTTGCTTTCTTTATATCAAAAACACAAAAAAAAATAGATACTTGCATTCATCTTTATTTTATTTTTTTCGGCCACTTGTTTTCATTTTCATCATGCTGCTCCTAAATTTGCTTTAAAATATGTACTGGTAGGAAGTGGGTCTATCATTGGAAGAGATAACATTGAAGAATTTTTTAGTCATGTTAGCAAACTGAAAGATTTTGAAGATAGATCATTGGTAGAACTTGCCCTAATTATGAAATTGCTGCTGCCTCTTTAGTCCACATGCTTGAAGCTAGGTTTATTAACCTTAACCCTATAATGCAGCAATGTTTCTTAACTTCATGATATGGAAGAGGGGAAAAAAAGGATTTTGTTTTAGAAACCCTTCTCAAAGAATTTGGTGTGTCGTAGTGAAGCTAGAAAAGTTTTTATGCGATATAGGATGCTTGGTTATTACATTGATATTGCAATATACTTGAAAAATTAGAGAAGGAGAGATCAAGTACACTAAAGAAACTAGTTATGAGGGAGAGGGTAAAATACCAATTCCTTTTAAGCTTGTAGGAATGCATGAGGCACTAGAAAAGAACTTTAATTGGATTGTGCCTGAAAATTTATTTGATGAGGATAGTTTGCCTAAAAGTAATGAAAGGGGAGTTTCTGAAACTTACATAGATAAAATGCAATGCATCGTTGAGAAAACTTCTACTTTCTGTTGATGTTCTTCTCTTGTAACACTTGATTTTCTTTCTGCGCCTAGCTGAAAGGCGTTAAAGAAAAGCGCTTATGGGAGACAACCCATGTTTTTATTTGCTGTTATTTTTGTTTTCTTTGAGTCAAGGTTTGTTACTTCTGTAGCAACTCCTTTGTATCTTTATTTTATTGCATGTTGTGCCAAGTAAAGTCTTTAATTGAAAGTTGATGCAAGATTTGGATTTCTGCGCAGTGACAGATTTTTAGCTGTCACGATTTGAGCTTTCTCCCAGAAAATTCAAAAAATTCTGAAAAAATCACGCATATTCCTCAGATATGTACGCAACTTTCATTATTTTAGGACAGATCCATCTGAGCAACTTAAGTGCCTCGAAAAAATTCGTCATTCCAGACTGTTCTGTTTTTGACAGATTCTGCCTTTTGTTTTGCATTCTCTCTTTTACTGTGTTTGTGTGGATTTCTTTGCTCCACAAAGCATTGGTGGCTGTAGCTAATGTCCAGAAGCTTTATTGATTGTATCACAGAATATGAGAATTTTTGATTATGCACTAACCCTCTAATGAGAACTGTCTTGAGTTTGGTGTGAAGGAAGTTTTCAAGGATCAAGAGAGAAGGATGATATTATGTGATCAAGAAGAGTGAAAAGCCTAAGCTTGGGGATGCCCCCGTGGTTCATCCCCATATTCAAGAGACTCAAGCGTCTAAGCTTGGGGATGCCCAAGGCATCCCCTTCTTCATCAACAACTTATCAGGTCATCTCTAGTGAAACTATATTTTAATTCTTTCACATCTTATGCGCTTTACTTGGAGCGTCTGTGTTTTATTTTTTTTTTTTTTTTTTGAATAAATTCGGATCCTAGCAATCCTTGTGTGGGAGAGAGACACGCTCCGCTTTTTCATGTGAATACTCATGTTCTTCACTTATATTTGTTGAGTATTCTTAACTAGCTACTGCATGCTTTTAGCTCCTGTTTTTCATGCATCTCTTGAGCTGTTAGCACTTGTTATAAATACTCTCTTGCTGCATTATTTATCATTTGGAGAGTTTATGTTTAAATAAATTGATTGGTGTTTGTTTGGAAGAAAGAAAATGCTACATGTAGTAGTTGGTATTGGAAAAGACATATGCATTCTTGTAGATCATTGTCTTGTTTCGATTTGACTTTGCAATTGTTTTGAGCTCTCAAGTAGATCATGTTTAAGCTCTTGCATCATGTAGTTAAAGCCTAGTAGTGGAGAACTACCGTAGAGCTTGTTGAACTGGTTTGCATGTTTGTCTCTCTAAGGTCTAGATATTTTCTGGTAAAATGTTTGAGCAACAAGGAAGACAGTGTAGAGTCTTATAATACTTGCAATATGTTTTTATGTGATTCTTGCTGTACCGGTTTATACTTGTGTTTGCTTCAAACAACCTTGCTAGCCTAAACTCTGTACTGAGAGGGAATGCTTCTCGTGCATCCAAACTTGAGCCAAAACCCATGCCATTTGTGTCCACCATACCTACCTACTATGTGGTATTTCCTGCCATTCCAAGTAAATATTTCATGTGCTACCTTTAAACTATTCAAAACTTTATTACTCCTTATTTGTGTCAATGTTTTATAGCTCATGAGGAAGTATGTGGTGTTTTCTTTCATCTTGTCATTTACTTCTGACAGACTTTCACCAATGGACTAGTGGCATATACACCGCTTATCCAATAATTTGCAAAAAGAGCTGGCAACGGGGTGCCCAGCCCCAATTAATTACAACTTTCATTTAATTCTCTTCACATGTTTGCCCTGATTTATCAGAAGCCAACTTAATTTTGCAAATAGACACTCCTCCATGGTATGTGAATGTTGGAAGGCACCCGAGGATTCGGTTAGCCATGGCTTGTGTAAGCAAAAGGTTGGGAGGAGTGTCATACCAATTTAAAAATACATGTGTAAACAAAAGAGAAGAGGGATGATCTACCTTGGGTAGAAATAACGTCCTTCATGGGAGCCGCTCTTGAAAGTCTGGTTGACAAGGGGGTTAGAGTGCCCACTATTCGTTGACAACAACAAACACCTCTCAAAACTTATTTTGCTCTCTATATGATTTCGAAAACTTAAAAAGCTCTAGCACATGATTTAATCCCTGCTTCCCTCTGCGAAGGGCCTTCTTTTACTTTATGTTGAGTCAGTTTACCTACTCCTTTCTATCTTAGAAGCAAACACTTGTGTCAACTTTGTGTGCATTGATTCTTACATGCTTACTTATTGCACTTGTTATATTGCTTTATGTTGACAACTATCCATGAGATATACATGTTACAAGTTGAAAGCAATTGCTGAAACTTAATCATCCTTTGTGTTGCTTCAATGCCTTTTACTTTGAATCTATTGCTTTATGAGTTACTCTTATGCAAAACTTTTTGATGCTTGTCTTGAAAGTACTATTCATGAAAAGTTTTTGCTTATATGATTCATTGTTTACTCTTTATCTATTTGTTAGCAAACTATAGACCATTGCTTTGAGTCACTTCATTCATGACATGAGCCTTGCAATATTTGATCAAGATTGTGTGAAAGCATGTCTCCTCAGAAATTATTTGTTGTTATCGTTTTACCTACTCGAGGACGAGTAGAACTAAGCTTGGGGATGCTTGATACGTCTCCAACGTATCCATAATTTCTGATGTTCCATGCTTATATTATACCAATTGCTACATGTTTTATATACACTTTATATCTTTTATGCATTTTCTGGGACTAACCTATTAACAAGATGCCACAGTGCCAGTTCCTGTTTTCTGCTGTTTTTGGTTTCAGAAAAGTTACTTCTGGAATATTCTCGGAATTGCACGAAAAAAAGGAAGTCCCTATTTTTCCAACACGTACACGGAGTCCGAAGGAGAGACGAAGGGGACCGAGGTGGCCACACACCTGCGCGTGGGTGGGCCCCTGCCGCGCCGCCTAGGGGTGGGCCCCTCGGTCCCCGACGCGCCCCTTCGCCTATATATTTTATTCGGGAAAACCCTAAAACACCGAGCCATTTTCCAGAAACATTCCGCCGCCGCCACCGTCGTCAACCCTAACTCGGGGGGTTCTGAAGCTCTTCCGGCACCCTGCCGGAGAGGGGAATCATCACCGGAGGGCTCTACATCGCCATGCCCGCCTCCGGAGTGATGTGTGAGTAGTTCATCCTTGGACTATGGGTCCATAGCAGTAGCTAGATGGTTGTCTTCTCCACTTGTGCCATCATGTTTAGATCTTGTGAGCTGCCTATCATGATCAAGATCATCTTATTGTAATGCTACATGTTGTGTTTGCTGGGATCCGATGAATATTGATACTATGTCAAGCTGAATATTATATTATCATGTCTATGTCATTTGTGATCTTGCATGCTCTCCGTTACTTGTTGAAACTTGGCCAAGTGAATACTTGTGACTCCAAGAGGGAGTATTGATGCAGATAGTTGGGTTCAGCCTCTATTAACCTGGGATAGTGACAGCAAGTTCTAAGGTTGTAGATGTGTTGTTGCCACTAGGGGTAAAACAGCAATGCTTTGTCTAAGGATGAATGTGTTGTTTACATTATGCACATTACTTAATGCAATTGTCTGTTGCTTGCAACTTAATACTGGAAGGGGTACGGATGTTAACCGGAAGGTGGACTATTTAGGCACAGATGCATGCTGGATAGCGGTCTGTGTACTTTGTCGTAATGCCCAAATGAATCTCATAGTAGACACTACAACTTGCACATGCATATTATGCACTTATCAATATTGTCAATTGCCCAGCTGTAATTTGTTTACCCAGCATGTTTGTTATCTTATTGGAGAGACACCACTAGTGAACTGTGGACCCCGGTCCATTCTTTTACATCTGAAATACAATCTACTGCAATCATTGTTCTCTTTTTTTTTCTGCAAGCAAACATCATTTTCCACACTATACGTTTAACCCTTTGTTTTCAGCAAGCCGGTGGGGCTGACATCCTCACTGTCTTGTCGGGTCAAAGTAGTTTGATTGTCTTGTGTGCAGGTTCCAAGCCAACAGCTCCAAGCTTTCTGACGCCACGGGGAAGTCAACTCGATCTCCCCTAGGCACCACCAAGTTTTCTGGCGCCGTTGACAACCTCAAAGCATCGTTGATCTCCTACTGGATTGATAACCTCGGTTTCATAACTGAGGGAAGACTTGCCGCTGCACTCATCAAACCTTACACTTGAGGTCTCCTGACGAACGTGTACTTCACACGCATCAAGACCCGACGGACTCCTCTCCATCTGTCTGGGCCAAAGTGGTTGACCCGGACATGGACTCGAACTCTGCCTCATACTGGTCTCCACCGACTCCGGTGGTCCGGATCATGCCAACGAAAACATGGATCTGCCCGAATGTGATCTGAGAGCCGGTATCCAACAGATCCGCTTCTTCTCCCCAGCCTTGACCATCCATGATGCGCTCCCCTCCTGGGAGCGTATGGATCTGACCAATAGCGAGATTTTCCATCTCACGTCGAGCTGCTCCGATGATGGTGATGCTCTTGGCCGCAGGCCCCACGGTGGGCGCCAACTGTCGTGGGATTGTCACGACAGATGTTTCCAAGGGGAAACTTGAGTATGGGGTCATGGCGACTTCTGGCACCGGAGAGGGTTTAGCTCGATGTGGGGAAACAAGGGTTTACCCAGGTTCGGCCCCTCTCTTGGAGGTAAAGACCTACTTCCTGCTTGATTGTATTGATAGGTATGATATCGATAACTCGGCGCCTATGCTTCCGGGTTTCGAGGTTACAATGTGTGTCTCTCTCAAAAGCCTGCCGTCTAAGAAACAAGAGACCCCTTATATAGGCGGCCGGGTCTCCTGGAGGTACAAGCGGGACTCCGGGTTGTTCCCGTAGTCGAGTTCTACTCTAAGTCCTCTTAGATCTAATTTTCCATCTTTGGACTCCGTCTTGTACCTGGACACCGATCTTCGGGATCCTTCCTTGTTGACCAAGTCGCACGTCGCCCTCCGGCTTACGTGAAACCCGGCCATCTTCGTGTCGTCTGACTCGGCCCAAGCCTCCTACTGAGCCGGCCAGTCTTCTACGTCCGAGGGCCTAACGGGTTATGATCCCCCAAACATGATACCTCCTCTGCCAGTTCCAGGAGCGGGAGGCTCCGACGTCGGACCCTCGCGAGGCCCTACACCCGAGGAGCCCTCTGATCCTACCACGCGCTGGGCTCTCACCTCCAAGAAGAGGCGGCATCTTCTCCTTGACGGGGACCTCATCACGTTGGGCACCAGGTCCTCGAGGAGCTTCGCCTCTCCACGAGCTTGAGGAGAAGAAAGCCGCCAGCGAGTGGCGCCGCCTCGTGGAGGGTTACGCGGTGCTGCAGAAAGCCGTGGAGGTGGGTCGCCGTAAGGACGCGGCGGCTCACGGGACCTTGGCGGAGGCGAAGTGCAAGGCTGCCGAGATCCGGGAGAGCGTGGCCAAGGAGGCTCAGGAGATCCTTGCGCGTGCTCGGAACGAGCTGGAGAGGGCTAAGGATCGTGAGATCCTCCTTCTTGGGGAGCAGCATCAGCTACTGTCCGACATTTCCCGCCGTGAGGAGGACCTGAAACTGCGCGAGCTTGACTGTGACCGCCACGAGGAGCACTTCGCGGTCGGGAGGAGGCTGTGGCTGCTCTGGAGGCCCACGCTCAAGAGCGTGCCCACGACCTCGACAAGCTGCGCGCGGCTCTCGACACTCGGGCGATAGAGCTAGAGACGAGGTCCGCCCTCCTGGACACGGACCGAGCGACCTTGGATGCGCGTGCCAAGCGAGTCTCGCTGGCCGAGGGGACCGCCAAGGCCCGTGAGGACAAAGCCAACGAGAAGTTCTTGAGGTGCCTGAGAGAGTATGAGGACGAAGCTAGCAAGAAAGGCAAGGCGGCGGTCCTGGACGCCCAGTAGAGGCACTGGAAAGCTCTGAAGGAGCAGGAGTCGCGCTTCGTCCTGAAGAGGAGAGAGCTGACTGACCGTGTCGAGTTCCTTAAGCGGGAGCTCGGGCTGGCTCAGGAGGAGGCGAACGATCCGCGAACCCAGATCCGCCAAGCCGCTGATGCTGTCGGAGAGGCACATGACGCCTCTTCCGCCTCGCAAATGCTCGATCATCAGCGCAGCAAGATGTTCAGCAATCTTGCGCAGGACGTCCTCATACGTCTTGGGGTGGAGAGCGTCACACTCCCGCTGGACCATACCTCGCCGGCGCACTACCTGGCCTTCTTCTCCGACGTTGTGGCCAGGCTGAAGGGAGTTGCTGCCATGGCACAAGAGAACTTTGACTTCAACTATCGTGACTTCGCATCAGCGGCCGTGCGTCGGGTTTTCTGTAACCTTGTGCTGCTGGATCCTTCCTTCGACCTCTCCCGGCTTCTGGCGATCGTGCCCTCCTCTGTCTCTCGCTCGCTGGAGAAGCAAGTGGGGGAGCACGTGGACGCGCTGGTGGGCGCCTTTGTCCCATCGGCGGATAAGGAGCTGGACCATGCTGCACAGGACGACCTTGAAGATGATACCTCCACGGAGGCGACCCCCTAATAGCTGTGAACTCTTGTTATGTAGTCGCTGGTCTTAACTTGAACTTGGGCAGTGTACTGCGTTCTTAAGACTTGTCCGGTCCGAGCTTGCTGCTGGATTTGGGTTTTTCATATCTGTGTTTCTGGTATTTCGTGACACTCATGTTTTGAGTCCTTCAGGTCTGGGGAACTTGTGGACCCTTCGCGTGGTTCGCGCAACGCAGGTCTGTGCCTCGCGAGGCGTAGCCCCCGAGCGCTTGTGTTGGTTCCCTAGCCACATCCGCTCATGGGGTTTGCATTTTTAAGAGTATGTGCGAGTTTGATTAGGGCACCAAGGACCTTGGTGAGGTGGCATGTGTGGGAGTAAACCCAGCCACCGGCACTCGGCCTTATTGGGTTTTTGGGTGCTGTCTGGACCGGCCCGCTCATCGACTCCGTGCCTTGCGTAGGTGGCACCAAGGACCTTGGTGAGGCGGCATGTGTGGGAGTAGCCCCAGCCACCGGCACTCGGCCTTATTGGGTTTTTCGGTGCTGTCGGGACCGGCCCGCTCATCGATACCGTGCCTTAGGTTTCTTCCTGTGAGTGTCGCGTGAGTTTGGAAAGCACCAAGGACCATGGGTGAGGCAGCATGCATGGGTATTGGCCCATTCCACCGGTACTCGGTCGTTTGGGTTTTGCAGTGCTGCCGGGACAGGCCTGTGCATAGACACCGTGCCTCATGAGGATAGCACCAAGGACCTTGACGAGGTGGCATGCGTGGGAGCCGGCCCAACCACCAACACTCTGTATTCTTGGGTTTCTCGGCACCGGGCAGACTCTGGTCCAAGCAGCCACCGTGCCTAGCCCCTGCTCACGTGACACTTAAGAAGAAACACCGGGTTATCACGAGTTCGTACTACTTGCCGTGGGGTTTGCAAACTTACTGTTGGAAGGGAAATAGTTCATTACATAACGATGTCGTACCCGAGCACACGAATGTGAGGGTGTAGTCACTAGTACAGAACGACACATCGGAAACGGGCCAAAAAGCCCTTCGGCAACGGAGAAAGGGTCCGTGTCCCCGACCCTGTCACTGATGTTAAGGCCCACATCGGTTACGGAGGTAAAACACCGTTTCCGATGAGGTCTCCATTTGGGAACGGTTGTGCCCAGACCTCTGTTTCCGATGTATCGGAACATCAGAAACGGAGATTCTGTTTCTGCTCATTTGCATTGAGGTTTCTTCATAAGCCTAGAGCAGGAATAGATTTGGCACTGGACATTTAAAATTTCACAGCAGAAGCACAAAAAGGCTAAAAAAATCATTCATTCATAAGCTATAACAAATGTCACCGATACATTGCATCACAAGACAACCAATTACTTATCTTCATTGTCATGCCTCTCTAAATCTATCATTGACATGTCTAGCTAAATCTATCTATGTCATGCCACTCTAAACTTATCCTTGTCATTTCCAACTTAATTTATCTTCATGACTTGCTGTTAGAGTTCATGAATTCAATCTTCTTCTTGGACGGTGTCGCCAAAATATAATCAACTCGCCGCTTTGTCCCGACCTTGTATTTAGCTCATTTAAATGAGCTAAACGGATCAGCACCATGCTCTGCACATAGTGCAATAAGCGAGTGCTGATGTACTGAAGGTGCCTCTTTTGTGGTCACTGAAATGCAAAGAGAGAATATATGACTCCATGTTAGCTCACTATACATCTAGCATAAAGGACATACAACACAAAAGGATGCATAAGACAGAATAACAAACTTACAAATCCATTGCATAGTTGTTGTGTACCAACAATTATGCCGGACGACAAGCGCACCTTGGCTAAGGACCCGGCTTTTTATACAGTGTCACCGAAATGTACATCTGTTTTGCAAAGGAGATAAGTCAGCCATGAGTTTCATACACTACCGATCTGTGCTAGTTATGTTCTTTTCGAGCGACACTACGTAGTCGTCCTCAGTGGCGGAGCTAGAACATATTGAACCAGGATGCACACATGTTACCACAATACATTTAAAACAATTTTTAGGGGTGCATATGTGATGAAAAATTGCTAATTTACAAAGAAAAGTTCCTTCTCCCGGTGTCCTGTGCACCCGGCTGGCTCATTCGGATGTATTACAACCCTAGTTCTAGTTATGTTCATGAGTGTCCTATGGAAGAAAACCTAAGCAGAACAATGACATCAACCCTAGTTCGTCGGCACGACGGCCGGTCACAAATAGATGCATTACCTTTGGATCTGGCGGCGGGAGTACGTAGTCGTCCTCGTCGTCCTCGGATCGACACGCCATGCGCCCTCCAGCTACAGATCAGGCGACGAGATCTGCCCGGGTGGAGCAAAGAACGGGTACGCGCTGCCACGGTCGGAGGAGAGGAAGATGCGCGCCGATATGGTCGGAGGGAGGGAGATGCGCGCCGCCACGGTCGGAGGAGAAGAAGATGCGCGCCGCCACGGTCGGAGCGAGGGAGATGCGCGCCGCCACGGTCGGAGGAGAGGAAGATGCGCGCTGCCACGGTCGGAGGGAGGGAGATGCGCGCCGCCACGGTCGGAGGGAGGGAGATGCACACCGCCACGGTGGAGCTAATATCTGGTGCTGTGTGGAGGCGCCGCCACACTTTGAGAGTGAGGCTGAGAGTGAGAGCGATGGAGTTTAGGGCTGTGTGAAGGGCGCATTTATAGCAAAGTAGAACATCGGAAATGGAGGGTATAAACAACCGTTTCCTTTGATTTTTTCACTGACACACTGGGCCTTACACTGATCTCTACTAGTATTGAAGTTGAAGAACATAAAATAAATAACTATAACTACTCCTCGGCCTCCGCCTTCTCCCGCTCGTATGCGAGGAGAGCCGCGTAGTCGTCCGTGTCGTCGCGCGGCTCCTCGCCGACGATGTCATCGCCGCCCGTGCGCCCCTCCCACATCTCGTCGTCGTAGGCAGGATCGTCGCACAGGTCCGGCGGGAGGAGAAGCCGGCGGCTCTGAAGCAGCTCAACTCTTTCCGGCGGCATGGGCACCGACGCGCGGTTGAGGTGCCAGCCACCGGGTAGCCGAACCTTTGACCATGGCACTGGCCTCCTATATTGCCAGTGCCGCTCTGCGACGGCCTGCCCGACGATGACGCGGTTCCATCCAGGCGACCGCGGACGAGCGTCTCTCTGCCGCGGCGAGCGGCTGCGGTCGCGGGCGCCCGAAGATCCCGCGTACTCTTCCGGCGGCATAGGCACCCTCCTGTGGTTGACGCGCCAGCCAGCGGGGAGGCTAACATTTGACCAAGGCACTGGCCTCCTATATTGCCAGTGCCTCTGTGCGACGGCCTCCGGCACGACGACGCGGTTCCAGTTCAGCGAAAGCGGTTCACTGCTGCGGCGAACGCCCGAGGAGTTGCTAGGAGTATCCATGGCTGCGGCGAAGTGGCGTACTGAGATAGCAGGGAGATCGTGGGTTTTTAAGGAGTAGTGGGCGGTGCTGCGGCATCACTACGCCACTACGCCATAGCAGTTACTCCGCTCGCATCGAATTCGACGCAGATGGAACGTGTCCACATTGCACACGGACACACAAAAGTCTCCGTTGCTATAGAGGCACATATCGGAAAAGGAGCCAGAATTAGGACCGTTGCCAATAATATGGGTAACGGAGTTAATACTTTCTCCGTTATCTATGCTGACGGGCCAGCCACGGCCCAGGTCAGGTTTGTACGCACTGGCCGCGCGAAAAGCGCGATTCTCCGTCGCCTAACGCCTGCCGTTTCCATAGAGGGGTATCCGATGTGTCGTTCTGTACTAGTGAGTGGCCGTGGGGCTACCCCCAATGCGAAGAAACGTCGCCGTGGCCTGGCCTGACCACACGAGGGATGCCTCACGAGCCGGGCCTCCTCCCGAGGCCGTTGCGACGAAAAATGCCGAAGTGCCTGGTCACACGGAGTGCTTGTCGTTCTGCTTGTTGCGTCCTTACCGTGAACAGGGGTGCGCCTACCTGGGGGTGTCAGTACGCGGCCTGCCTCACCTCGCTCTCCCTCTCCAGTCCTCCAAGGTGAGCGTGGCGACACAGTTCCTTCGGGCCGCTGCCCTTTCTTGGGCTCGCATCTGCTTCCGCCTTCGGGAGCCACCTGTGAGATACCCCGGATTAGCTATCGAGATACTCGTTATGTTTCCTGCAACAATCCCATGATCAGTCTGTTGTTGCACATAACTCGAATTGGCATCACAGAACACCATAAATACCGAATGAATTACTTACTTGATGGAAGTCATAAACTTCAACAGGTACTCGCAGCGGAAACCATCAAACAACGTGGAGCCCAAGTCATTTGCCATAACCCCACAGGCAGCGGACTGGGAAGCGCCCTAGTTCGCATTGACGTCATTAACAACTCCTCCTTCGGACTGCTCCTCTTCAAAATCTGGCTAAGACAATAGCCAGGGACGAAACCAATATGAGTACATTTGAATGTACTCGCAAACTACCCCGGAATGAGCATGCACCACTCTTTTATTGTTTTAAATAAAACTTTGTTTGCTTTGAAAACTCTATATCCTTGTTGAAAAAGGAAAGAAGGCTTTTAGAACTTTTCCCATAAACCTGTCTTTGTAAGAAGTCTCCTTTAAAACTTTTTCCCGAAAATATATCTTTGTTGAAATAGGTAAGAAGTTTCTTTTAAAGCATTTTCCCGGAAAATCACCATTTGATTTATTTCTCCAAAACTCCTCCTTTTCCGACCATAACCATTCCTGGTCAAATTATTTTTCCAACAACCTTTTACCAACCCCTTTGGTATAGTTGCATAAGACATTTCCCACTTTCAAAACACAAAACCTTGCACTTCTTGACCATAACCCCTCAGGGTCCTCCTCTTTTCCGGCAACCTCATACCGGCTCATCGGTATAGTTGCACCTATACAACATCTCCATTTTCCTTTCAAATCTTAAAACATTTCCAAAACTTGCACATGGTCAGAGGACAGCCTCCCAACTGTCCATATCCGAGGACTCGGCTATTCGAATAGTTTTACCCTCTGCAGAGGTAGCACGCTTTTAACCCACATCCATCCGATAGCTCATCGTGTCCGCCACGTCCCGCCATACAAGGTGTATGCGAAGTTGAGCCACCGACCATAGCCTCTCCTTTGCTCATGCTAGTATAGGATCCTACCCATATGATAATTCCCATCGACACTCAGTCCGGTCCCCGTCGGCAACCCCAAGTGTGAGGACTCATATGTTTTTCCCGGCGACCACATTTATGAAGTCTTCAATCCTCCTCCTTATCTTTCCATAGAGTTTGAGCGAGGACCCAGGTCAGGGGAGTTCACAAACCATCCCCTCACGCATAACGGAGTCATCTCCGTCGATGAGGTATCCCATACTAATAAGAGCAAATTATATGACTAAGCCCCGTTCCCATATGGGGGTAAACGTGGTCGCACAGATTATTGGCTGGTCGTCATAGTACAAAGACACAATGTGCATTTTTCATAAACACCTCCATTCTCCAGTTCTCCACTTCCATACCGACATCTCGGTATTCCATATCCACACAAGTAATTTCAAAGGAGTTTTGAGTAAACAATATTTTTCCCATCCTATAGTTTGATATACCCTATCTTATATATCTACATTGGTGCCAAAATAGTTTCCATATACTTTTTGGAAAAGGTTTTAAATCTTTGCTTTAAAAGTAAAACATTTGCTCAAAGTAGATGCATATATATATGTAGGTGCAAGCTCGGAGAGTAGCTTGCCTGATTTCAGCATAATGTCCTTGGACTTCTTCTCACTGATCAAAGAAATAAACTCCCATCCTTCTTCGATAAATCCTCTCCAAAGATCACTCCGGTAGCGTTTATATCTAGCGTCGCCAAAGAAACAACACTCAATACTCCAAACAAAACCACAAGTGATACACAACAATTAACAAACCACACATGCATAACAAATGCAATGCCCAAACACATGATGACATGACCATTTGGATGCACTGGAAATACTATAACACATCTTGCAATTTAAATGGGGTGCAATTTATAATTATTTTAACAAGGGAAAAGATATAACCCCATAGTTATTTAATGTTCTCCCTAATTTCTAAAAGGTGCAGTACTTCAAAGGTGTTCAAATATGCATGCAAGTGATGTTATTGGTTAGTCCATATTATTCTGAGCATTTTGATGTATTAAACACATTTTTCTGATAATCCAATAAGAAGTTATTGTATTTTCAATATTTGATTTAATGCTGCCATTTTACTAACATCATCTAAATAGCATCAAAACTAATTATCCATGCTTGGTGAAGTGGTGAAACATGAAGTATATTGAGTGCTGAACATTTTGGTATATCCAACTTAATTTTTGGATCAATATTTCATAAGTTATGAATTTTACAAAAGCATTTCTTTTCTGCAATTTTAGTTATTTTAATAAAACAGCTACTAAATTAATTTAGTTGGATGTGTGAGTTATACCAATAGACATGCTTTATTCTTCTGAACAAATTGATATATTATTTGTAATATTTGGATAAGTATTTTAAAAGTTATGTATTTTCCAATTTTTAAACATTTCCTGTCCTTTTCTTTTAATTTCCAGAAATTCATCCCGAAGCGTTTTTCACTCGGGACTGGGCTACACACAGATGCTGACCAGTGGGCCAGCTGCCACGGTGGCAGCCACGCACACGCGCGGGGCCCACGGCCACGTTCTACCGGAGCACGGCGGCGTGGACGCGCGGCGGTGGTCGCCGGCGGCGAATGCACGGCCACGGCGTTCTACTGCGCTTGGGGATGCTCTACTGGGTGCTACGGACTCGCACGGGCACGGGGAACATGAACGGGGCGGCGCCGCTACCTATTGGTCGCAGGAGCGACGAGTTCGACGACGATCCGCGGCGAACTCCGGCGAGCTACGGCGAACTAGAGCTACTGACGTGCATTTACGAATCGGAGAGCACAGGGAGGGTTGCCAGCTTACCCTTGATGCGTGCACGGGCTTTACGAGGATGGAGGAGGTCTAGAACGATGGTGAGCTTGCTCGGAGCGCCGCGGCCGGAGTTGAGGAAGAAGAGGACGGCGAGCTCGATTCCGGGCTCCCCTGTCCGATTCCTTGTACGCAGAGGAAGCAGAGGACACGGCGGTCCTTCTGCCCCACCCATCTCCGAGCGACGGTGGCTACAACTGCGGGAAACAGCGGTCGACGGCGAGCTAGGGTTCGGGCTCGTGCGGAGAAAAGAGAGGAGAGGGAGCAGCGAGGGAGCAGAGGAGCACGGGGTGGTCTTCTTATCCTCCTCGCAGGGGACAGGAGAGGAGGGGGGGTCCGGCGAGGAGCGATGTGGGGGCTTGGGCGGTGCGGTGCCGCGGGGAACACGGCGGCGTGTTGCCCGGCTACAGGAAGAAGACGACACATTTGCGAAAACCCCCCTGCGCTTCTTTTCTCCATCACAGATAGGTCCCCTTCTGTTTTCTTTTGTTTTTCTTTTAAAATCAGTAGCTGTTCAGTGATTTAATTGAGGCACTAAACCATTTTAGAAAAATATGTAAAAATTTGAGTAGACTCCCCTTTGCATGAGGAAGCTCCACAAAAATTGGTATTTGAAAATAAAATGTTGTGGAACATTTTTGTTCATAGGGTTTCAATATGTTATTTTTGGTAAATAAAATTTGTTACTCCTTTAATATTTTTAAATCAAGTGTGAGATATTGTTTTGAACTTTTGGAACTTCCTTGACAAATATGTTAACTCCAAATAATTTATATTTCCATAGAAAGGATATTTATTTGGAGAAAATAGAGAATTTAGAGAAGGAGAATAATTTATTAAGATCATTTTTAAATCATGACCTTAATTTCCTTTTTGTTGTCAGATGTGTTTTATTTTAGTATTAAGCACAATTGGGGAATTATCCTCACAAGCAACAAGCACAACAATATCCACACACAACAATATCAACAACACAGTTCAAGACCACACAATTCAAACCACAAGAATAAATTCATACCACCATTTCCATAATTAACAATGCTATCTTGTAGAGATGATCACACTCAATTATGACAAGATGATGTTATAAAGAATATCTCAACTCATAACTTAATAGTTTTCAGAAGATTTGATAAAGAGAAATATGTGGGGTAATATATTTCCCACTAGTGTTATTTTAAAATGGAGTGGAAATAAGAGTGTATAAAATGGGAGTTGCATACACATGCAAAATATCAAGGTTGAAATATAGATAGGAGCTAACATATAGATCTCCATATTTTTGGGAACACATAATTTTGGAAATCACTTTTACCTTCTCAATAATGGATGTTTTGGTTGTTGCCAAAACCAAGCATCATTGAAATGAACTTTGGTCAAAATAAGAATGGTAAAGATATATGGAATCTATTCTTGTCATAACATGATCACCAAGATTAATATGTCTCTACTTAGATTGGGTTCTTGGGTTGATATTTACTAGTCAAACAACTTAAACACAAGTCACCCAAGTTCCAACATAGCAATGGGAAGAGAAACACAATCATCAGTGAAATATTTCAAAAAGTTTTTGTTGGTTCTGAATTTTGGGTCTGGTAAAACTAAGTTTTTCTTAGTTCCAAAATTTGGGATGTTACAGCTCTTCCCCCCTTAAAATAAATCTCGTCCTCGAGATTTGCCCGGTGGTAACAGGGGAGTACGAGGGCACGGTTTTTGGGCTGACTATACTTCCGAGGTTGTTGCTTCTTCAGTGAGGTCGCCATGTGGGATCTTGACAAATTGATGTTACCAGGCTTTCTTTGTCGATAAGTTCTGTGCTAAGTTCAGATTTTTGATGATAGGGTTGACTCGACGATCGATACTGATGGATAGCCCTGGTTGGCTGTTTCCAGAAACTATAAGGTTAAAACGCCAGGAACTAATTATTAACATCTTCTGGTATACGTAGCGCAGGTCTTCCCCCCTTAAAAAGGGGTTTTTAATGGTCATGTTGGAAGTCGCAGCTGGAGTTGACTTGGAGGCATCATTCTTTTTGAGTAGCTTGACGATCTTCGTCTAGGGTGTCACTCCTTGGTGCTTGGAGTTGGTGCAACATCACTTCCTGATATGGTCTCCTTACGAGGGTCACAGATGGGGACGCGTTGTTTTCAGGATGCGTCGAGCCTATGTACTCGACTCTCTCCGGTTTCCAGTTAGAAGAGGGATGTTATAATCTTCTAAGTGCGTCTGAACTTGCTTGGTGGTGGATGTTGTCAACAGCAGGTGCTTCCGTCTTCAGCTGAGTAAAGGAGGAACACCCTTGTTGACTTCCTTTGTCCTCTTAAGCTTGAGTCTTCATAGGTTAGCAACTCTTATATGCTCGGATCAGATAATTATCTCAAATTTGGGGAAAACAAAAGTTTTCGGTTTTATGTTAGAAAAACTATTGATTTACTTTCATGCATACACATGTTTAAAAACAACAGGGTTTCTTTTTAAAAGAAAAAAATAATTGTGCCACCAATAATTGGCTCACAGGCACAGTGGGTTTTAGCAAGGGTTTTTCACGATGGGACACCGGAAAGGCGAGGGATAAAGGATAGGAGGACATGGAGGTTATCTGCTTACTTGCTGACATCTGGGACCGAGGCCCACCTGGCAGTCCCTTCTTCCTTCTACCTTCTTCTTCCTTGCTCTTTCTTGCTGCATACACGCTCGGGTTTCAGTGCGCCGAGCACTCCTCTGCGGTACTGCTGCGCGTGCAGTCCATCGAGGCAGCGGCCATCACGGCTTTGGGGAACAACGCCTCGATGATTTCGCGCCATTGGGCGAGCACTGCTCGCGATTCCTTCCCTTTTTCCCGCGCAATGCGGTGCCGAGGAGTGGCATCCGAGCCCCGGCTATAAATTAGAAACCCCCAAAACTTTTCTCCTATCGCATCTCAACCATGGGCTTCATTAGTGACTTCTTTAGAGCCTACGTCGATAGGATGGAGGACGCGGGCTTCATCGAGGGCATTATCACCTTCGTGCTCTTCGTGGTCTGGGTTTTGATGGTGTTGACCCTGCTGTTCGTGGCAGTGGTCACCCTCATCGTGGTATTGTACAATTTGTGGTCTGGCGCTGGTGCTGATGCTGCGGTGGAGGGGCAGGCTGTGCCACCGGCGGTGGAGGTGGCGGCTCTTCCCGCTGGAAGTGAGCAGGCTGCTCGAGTCGTCCGTCGTCGTCGCGCGGCTCGCGACTCTGCTTCGGGTGAATCAGGCTCATCTCCTAGTAGCATCGTAGAAAGTGAGAGGGAATAGAGATTTCTGGGGTGCCTTTGTATCCGTACTAAGTAGTTGCAGTGGTCTACGTTGGGGTAGAACTTGTATCTTTGGATTCTGAAATTTCCTTTCTGTACTGATCTCAGCGGATGTATCGAATTCGTCTCCCCTGACGAACTGGAACAGGACTTTCTTATTTAGAACTTGAACATTTCTTAAGTTATACACTTGATTTAAGAAAATTATTATTATCCTTTATTTAAGTTCCAACATCATTTGCCTCACCCTGCGGTGAAGACATCCACTAGTTCCCGCAAAGCTTTCCATTAGTTAGTTGCATAAGAATGTGGGTGTCCTTTATGACCTCGAGTTGCCTTAGTCATACAAGAGGAATTTGTTAACAAGGTAGCTAGTCTTGTCATCAAACCACTTTTCATATTCCAGAGGCTGAGATGTACTGGATTATCTGACATTCCGTTTATTTGGATATGACACTCAATTGTTTGAGCATACAAAAGTGATTTGTTAACAAGTTCATGAGGCTTGTTACCAAAGTACTTCTATATAACACGAACATTGGAATATCACGTTATTTTAGGGAGATTAATAATAATGGATTCTGATATAAGAGTTTCCAAATACTCAGTGATAGTCTGGTATATTACTTCTTTGCCAACCTAAGAAATCTCTATTCAATGTCTTCTTGTCATAGTTCCTCCTCCTTGTGGTCTCTGAGCTCGAATCTTCATAGCAACTCTTATGCACTCCTTGAGTTCCTCTCGTTACCAGTCCTAAATGAGTCTCCTTATGTCCTCGTTTCTTGTCAAGGCTTGCAGACCGAAAGGTTAGTTGGTACCATCATGGACTTGAGTCAGATGTTAATCTAAAGTTAGATACGATAAATTAGTGTGATATTCTTGTAACTTCACAAGTTAATTTTTGCGAGGTAAGACTCGTGTCTTCACGAGGTTGCCGTAAAATTGCAGTTTCCTTCGAGATCTTGACGTACTTGCTCCAGATGGTGCTTGAAGGGCATTGTCTAACTGGCCGGTTAAGTCGCAAAAATCTCAGGCTATTTGGTTAAGGATCGGGGGTCTTTTGTACCTTGCGGAACTGTCAGTTCTTATCGGAAGATGGTTTAGATGAGAGAAAAATATCTTGAAAAGATTTTCCAAAGCGGGTTACATCTGCAACAAAGTGCAACTATGGCGAAGAGGTCAAAAATGGTTTTTGGTCAGATGGAAAAAGGAGCTTTATAATGAGAGAATTTTGAGGTTACTTTGTGTTGCCGACAAGGCGTGATTGTGAAACACACAGGAAGAACAACACACAAGCAGAGGATTCACAAACAAACAATACACAAGCAGAGTACCCACAAGCAAAGAGCACACAAGGTACATTTTGTTCCAAAGGACGTCTAATACTCGTGGTAGTCGGGTGGTATAACCGAGGTTCCTACATTCTTATCCTATGGGTCTTGGTTAAACACCGTGGGTGAAGTCTTCACTTTATCGCCTTACTCCTCAGCTGGAGAAATTGAGATTGTCGAAGTTGTAACTTGACTAGAGTTGTGGATGTTGAGTTGAGGTCTTCGAGGTCTCCTACTTCGTTGATACCGACGATCTTGGTATTTGCAGATCAATCACCTTGATGTTGAATGTTGAATATTTGAGATGAAAGCTTCTTCTTGTAGGTGCTAGATAATTAGGTCTCACTTGGGTTCATCGTCAAGTATTTTGAACGGGTAAGAGGGAGTAGAGAAATCCTTAGAAAATCTTAAAATAGAGGGATGAGACTCGGAAATATTTGAGAAGGTGAGAAGAGTTGAAGTTATTTTTGGACTTCCTTAGATAAAAATATGTTTTTGGTAACAATATATTTTTAACAAAATATTTCTTTCCTAACTAACGTCCATGCTAACTAAGGTCTGTTACAGTCAGGATGGCTCTGATACCAAGTCTGTGAGATACCCCGGATTAGCTATCCGAGATACTCGTTATGTTTCCTGCAACAATCCCATGATCAGTCTGTTGTTGCACATAACTCGAATTGGCATCACAGAACACCCATAAATACCGAATGAATTACTTACTTGATGGAAGTCATAAACTTCAACAGGTACTCGCAGCGGAAACCATCAAACAACGTGGAGCCCAAGTCATTTGCCATAACCCCACAGGCAGCTGACTGGGAAGCGCCCTAGTTCGCATTGACGTCATTAACAACTCCTCCTTCGGACTGCTCCTCTTCAAAATCTGGCTAAGACAATAGCCAGGGACGAAACCAATATGAGTACATTTGAATGTACTCGCAAACTACCCCCGGAATGAGCATGCACCACTCTTTTATTGTTTTAAATAAAACTTTGTTTGCTTTGAAAACTCTATATCCTTGTTGAAAAAGGAAAGAAGGCTTTTAGAACTTTTCCCATAAACCTGTCTTTGTAAGAAGTCTCCTTTAAAACTTTTTCCCGAAAATATATCTTTGTTGAAATAGGTAAGAAGTTTCTTTTAAATCATTTTCCCGGAAAATCACCATTTGATTTATTTCTCCAAAACTCCTCCTTTTCCGACCATAACCATTCCTGGTCAAATTATTTTTCCAACAACCTTTTACCAACCCCTTTGGTATAGTTGCATAAAACATTTCCCACTTTCAAAACACAAAACCTTGCACTTCTTGACCATAACCCCTCAGGGTCCTCCTCTTTTCCGGCAACCTCATACCGACTCATCGGTATAGTTGCACCTATACAACATCTCCATTTTCCTTTCAAATCTTAAAACATTTCCAAAACTTGCACATGGTCAGAGGACAGCCTCCCAACTGTCCATATCCGAGGACTCGGCTATTCGAATAGTTTTACCCTCTGCAGAGGTAGCACGCTTTTAACCCACATCCATCCGATAGCTCATCGTGTCCGCCACGTCCCGCCATACAAGGTGTATGCGAAGTTGAGCCACCGACCATAGCCTCTCCTTTGCTCATGCTAGTATAGGATCCTACCCATATGATAATTCCCATCGACACTCAGTCCGGTCCCCGTCGGCAACCCCAAGTGTGAGGACTCATATGTTTTTCCCGGCGACCACATTTATGAAGTCTTCAATCCTCCTCCTTATCTTTCCATAGAGTTTGAGCGAGGACCCAGGTCAGGGGAGTTCACAAACCATCCCCTCACGCATAACGGAGTCATCTCCGTCGATGAGGTATCCCATACTAATAAGAGCAAATTATATGACTAAGCCCCGTTCCCATATGGGGGTAAACGTGGTCGCACAGATTATTGGCTGGTCGTCATAGTACAAAGACACAATGTGCATTTTTCATAAACACCTCCATTCTCTAGTTCTCCACTTCCATACCGACATCTCGGTATTCCATATCCACACAAGTAATTTCAAAGGAGTTTTGAGTAAACAATATTTTTCCCATCCTATAGTTTGATATACCCTATCTTATATATCTACATTCGTGGCAAAATAGTTTCCATATACTTTTTGGAAAAGGTTTTATAAATCTTTGCTTTAAAAGTAAAACATTTGCTCAAAGTAGATGCATATATATATGTAGGTGCAAGCTCAGAGAGTAGCTTGCCTGATTTCAGCATAATGTCCTTGGACTTCTTCTCACTGATCAAAGAAATAAACTCCCATCCTTCTTCGATAAATCCTCTCCAAAGATCACTCCGGTAGCGTTTATATCTAGCGTCGCCAAAGAAACAACACTCAATACTCCAAACAAAACCACAAGTGATACACAACAATTAACAAACCACACATGCATAACAAATGCAATGTCCAAACACATGATGACAGGACCATTTGGATGCACTGGAAATACTATAACACATCTTGCAATTTAAATGGGGTGCAAGTTATAATTATTTAATGTTCTCCCTAATTTCTAAAAGGTGCAGTACTTCAAAGGTGTTCAAATATGCATGCAAGTGATGTTATTGGTTAGTCCATATTATTCTGAGCATTTTGATGTATTAAACACATTTTTCTGATAATCCAATAAGAAGTTATTGTATTTTCAATATTTGATTTAACGCTGCCATTTTACTAACATCATCTAAATAGCATCAAAACTAATTATCCATGCTTGGTGAAGTGGTGAAACATGAAGTATATTGAGTGCTGAACATTTTGGTATATCCAACTTAATTTTTGGATCAATATTTCATAAGTTATGAATTTTACAAAAGCATTTCTTTTCTGCAATTTTAGTTATTTTAATAAAACAGCAACTAAATTAATTTAGTTGGATGTGTGAGTTATACCAATAGACATGCTTTATTCTTCTGAACAAATTGATATATTATTTGTAATATTTGGATAAGTATTTTAAAAGTTATGTATTTTCCAATTTTTAAACATTTCCTGTCCTTTTCTTTTAATTTCCAGAAATTCATCCCGAAGCGTTTTTCACTCGGGACTGGGCTACACACAGACGCTGACCAGTGGGCCAGCTGCCACGGTGGCAGCCACGCACACGCGCGGGGCCCACGGCCACGTTCTACCGGAGCACGGCGGCGTGGACGCGCGGCGGTGGTCGCCGGCGGCGAATGCACGGCCACGGCGTTCTACTGCGCTAGGGGACGCTCTACTGGGTGCTACGGACTCGCACGGGCACGGGGAACACGAACGGGGCGGCGCCGCTACCTATTGGTCGCAGGAGCGACGAGTTCGACGACGATCCGCGGCGAACTCCGGCGAGCTACGGCGAACTAGAGCTACTGACGTGCATTTACGAATCGGAGAGCACAGGGAGGGTTGCCACCTTACCCTTGACGCGTGCACGGGCTTTACGAGGATGGAGGAGGTCTAGAACGATGGTGAGCTTGCTCGGAGCGCCGCAGCCGGAGTTGAGGAAGAAGAGGACGGCGAGCTCGATTCCGGGCTCCCCTGTCCGATTCCTTGTACGCAGAGGAAGCAGAGGACACGGCGGTCCTTCTGCCCCACCCATCTCCGAGCGACGGTGGCTACAACTGCGGGAAACAGCGGTCGACGGCGAGCTAGGGTTCGGGCTCGTGCGGAGAAAAGAGAGGAGAGGGAGCAGCGAGGGAGCAGAGGAGCACGGGGTGGTCTTCTTATCCTCCTCGCAGGGGACAGGAGAGGAGGGGGGGTCCGGCGAGGAGCGATGTGGGGGCTTGGGCGGTGCGGTGCCGCGGGGAACACGGCGGCGTGTTGCCCGGCTACAGGAAGAAGACGACACATTTGCGAAAACCCCCCTGCGCTTCTTTTCTCCATCACAGATAGGTCCCCTTCTGTTTTCTTTTGTTTTTCTTTTAAAATCAGTAGCTGTTCAGTGATTTAATTGAGGCACTAAACCATTTTAGAAAAATATGTAAAAATTTGAGTAGACTCCCCTTTGCATGAGGAAGCTCCACAAAAATTGGTATTTGAAAATAAAATGTTGTGGAACATTTTTGTTCATAGGGTTTCAATATGTTATTTTTGGTAAATAAAATTTGTTACTCCTTTAATATTTTTAAATCAAGTGTGAGATATTGTTTTGAACTTTTGGAACTTCCTTGACAAATATGTTAACTCCAAATAATTTATATTTCCATAGAAAGGATATTTATTTGGAGAAAATAGAGAATTTAGAGAAGGAGAATAATTTATTAAGATCATTTTTAAATCATGACCTTAATTTCCTTTTTGTTGTCAGATGTGTTTTATTTTAGTATTAAGCACAATTGGGGAATTATCCTCACAAGCAACAAGCACAACAATATCCACACACAACAATATCAACAACACAGTTCAAGACCACACAATTCAAACGACAAGAATAATTCATACCACCATTTCCATAATTAACAATGCTATCTTGTAGAGATGATCACACTCAATTATGACAAGATGATGTTATAAAGAATATCTCAACTCATAACTTAATAGTTTTCAAAAGATTTGATAAAGAGAAATATGTGGGGTAATATATTTCCCACTAGTGTTATTTTAAAATGGAGTGGAAATAAGAGTGTATAAAATGGGAGTTGCATACACATGCAAAATATCAAGGTTGAAATATAGATAGGAGCTAACATATAGATCTCCATATTTTTGGGAACACATAATTTTGGAAATCACTTTTACCTTCTCAATAATGGATGTTTTGGTTGTTGCCAAAACCAAGCATCATTGAAATGAACTTTGGTCAAAATAAGAATGGTAAAGATATATGGAATCTATTCTTGTCATAACATGATCACCAAGATTAATATGTCTCTACTTAGATTGGGTTCTTGGGTTGATATTTACTAGTCAAACAACTTAAACACAAGTCACCCAAGTTCCAACATAGCAATGGGAAGAGAAACACAATCATCAGTGAAATATTTCAAAAAGTTTTTGTTGGTTCTGAATTTTGGGTCTGGTAAAACTAAGTTTTTTCTTAGTTCCAAAATTTGGGATGTTACACCACCAATGTATTCGACTGTGTCCTCGTCGGGAGGCAGAAAGGCAACTCTCGCCCTGTGGGCATGCTCCAGGGAACGGAGGGAAAAATGCTCATCGCAGCGGATGATGATGACGCCGTTATTCCCAGGTATCTTGACCATGTTGTAGGCGTGGTGAACTGCCGCCGTGAACTTAGCTAGCGCCGGGTAGCCTAGGATGGCCTGGTATGGGAGGCTGATGTGCGCCACGTCGAAATCCAAATTCTCGGTGCGGTATCTTTCTCTACCACCAAACGTTACTGGCAAACAGATCTGTCCTATGGGGACAGTGGTTCCTGCAGTCGCGCCTTTGATTGGCCTGCAAGGCCTCAGCTCGGAGCGGCTCACACCCAACCGGTTGAAAACCTCCACCGAGATCACGTTCAGACCCGCACCCTCGTCAATGAGTGTGTTGGAGATGGCGACCTCATTGATCGTAGGGGTGCAGACAAGGGGAATGGTGCCTACTGCTGCCGTGGACCTCGGGTGGTCGCTTAGATCTAACACCAGGGTTCGTTTGGACCACCTGAGGATCCTGGCGGGGGTATCGACGGGGAGAGCTGCGTTCACAGCGCGTGGTACCCTCGTGACGTGGCGGCTGGAGGCCACCGCGGGGGCCCGCCAAGCAAGCACGCCAAACGGCGTCCTCCAGGTGGGCGGCGATTGCTTTCGTGACCGGGCAGCAGCCCCCTGCCCCGGCGGCGGTTGGCGATGTCCAGACGCTCGGCTTGCTGACGCCGGCGGATCTCCTTGAGCTTGATGCAGTCCTCCGTTTTGTGAGAGTTGAGCTTGTGGAAAGCGCAAAACGAGCACTCCTCTGGCTAGTTATCCGCTCTATCCTTCCTTTTGCGGTGCGCGAGCCTCCTGGTGGTGAGCCTCGGGCGTTGGCGCCGTGCTGGAAAAGTTGTCCTTCCTCGGCCTTGGAGCACCTGTCCGCCAAGTTGAAAAACTCGACCACGGACTTGCCGCAGGCGCGCCTGCTTAGCTCCTTCCTGGCCCTGATGTTGGTGGTTCCCTCGGCGAAAGCTGCGATGACAGCCCCTCCGGGCAGTTGACCAGCCTGCTGTACACCTGACTGAACCGCTGAGTGAACTTCCGCAACGTCTCCCCGGGCTTCTGTCGCACCGACCGGAGATCGTCGAGGCTCGAGGGCGACGTGTCCTCCTCCCGGAAGTTAGCGACGAATTTCCGGCAGAGGTCAGCCCATGATGTGACAGAGCACTCCGGGAGGTTCAAGAGCCAGGCACGCGCGGTTCCTCCCAGCACCAGGGGAACCAGTTTGCCATGACCTTATCGTCGCTGCCCGCGGCCTGGATGCTCAAGGTATAGAGCTGTAGGAACTCGAGGGGGCTCCGAGTCCCGTCGTGGCGCGAAGGAATCTCCGGCCGGAAGTTAGGGGGCCACGTGACTCGGTGGAGGCTCTCACAGAGCGCTACGCAGCCCCCGCTGTAGGTGGGGATTCATCCTGCGAGTGAGGCGTGGTTTTGACGCCCTGCCGCCGCTAAGTTCGCCAGGACGTGCTCCCGACGCTCGCGCTGGCGGGCAAGGATAACGCGGGCGTCCTTGGGCACGCGTCGCACTGAACAAGCCTCGGCGTGATCGTGGGCGTCGCGCGGTGGCTACCAGGCATCGCCCGGCGAGGCACCGCGGTCCTCCGGCTCGCTGCCGCGTGCGCGGGTGGGTGTTGTCCCTCGATGCACCGACCGTGTTGTCGAGGACGCCGGCGAGCCGTCCGTCTTGAGCTGTCCATCGGAGGCATCGCGAGGGAGGTCAGGCGTAGCTCGGTGTCCGCCACTCACGTCCTGGGCAGAATGGAAGTGGAGCAGATCCCTGATGAGGCACAGCGCCGGGCGCGAGTCGGGGTCGAACGGCCCGCCTTCTGGGTCGCCGCTGGTGGCGGTCGATGGTGTCGGCGGAGTCCTCGTCCGAGCAGGGCGTGTGCCGCCGTCGAGTATCAGAACCGTGCCGTCCCATTGCCAACCGGACGGAGATCTCGAGGTACACTTCAAAAGCCCCCTACCTGGCGTGCCAAATGTCGGAATATAGTCGGAAGGACTGTACGTGAGGGGTAACGAACACAGGGGGCCTTAGAGCGCAGCCTTTGGACCTCGCGAAGCCCAACGAACGGGAAGAAGCACGACAGAGAGAGACGCTTTGTTTACCCAGGTTCAGGCCACCGCGGAGGTGTAATGCCCTACTCCTGCTTTGTGGTATTGCTTGGGTAGCCTCAAGGGATTACAATGGAGAATGCCCTGTGGCTCTAGGGTTTGAGATTACAAGTGCGAACCCTTTGCTAGGTCGGGGCTCCTCCCCTTTTATAGGCGGCCGGCTTCCCTGGCCTCCAAATCCATGGCGGGAAGACCTCCGCAAGCTTCCAAAACCTGCCTGCTCATTTGCCAGTACCTTTGGTAAAGCCACCGTTCGTGGCAGGCCTGTGGCCCTGCTCTGGCAACGCAGCCCTTGTTCTCTTCTGCCAGCCTCTTGGTCGGGGGCCTCTTTATACGGAAGTGGGTACCTTTGGGGACAGCGAGGGGGGACAGCACGGCTCGCAGGCCCGCCCTTGCACCGAAATGGCAAGTATCATAGCACGGGAACAAGCAGTGCAGCTGGTCTCCTCCTTTTATCACCAAAATGGCAACCTTTCGGGTCGTCGGCTCTGTGGCACGGAGATTGATGATGACTTCCACTGCAGGGGGACCCTCACTATGCCAGTCTCTGCTTCATGTGCATGGACGACCCTCGTGAGGCCCCGGGATGCACCTTCCTCCTGAGGGCCCTCGGGGGATTATTGCCTTCCGAAGGGGTGTGGCCGTTGGCTGTCCGCCCCAGGCTCGGGCAGGTGCTCCTGTCGTAGCCTCGCGAGAGCGGGTCCGCCCGCGCTAGTCGGGCCCGTGCATAGCTCTTCTGTCTCACCACGTCGAAGGGAGACACGGCCCGAGGCACCCCTATTTCCAATGGGCCGACAGCCAATAAAAACCAGATTGTAATACCTTTGCACCTGTGCGATCTCCTGCATGATGCACTCCATAGGGACTATCATGGCAATCTCTTATAATAGCCTGTTGTTCATACTCAGGTACACAACGTCTAATAATACCATCTACACTCTTATAAAGGAAAGGATCATCCCAAAAATAATGTCTAGGATCATAAAAGAATTTCTTTCTTTGTTGAAAAGTGAAGTGTGGTGGTAAAACTTTACCAACAATAAAATTTGCATAGTTGGCAAACCATGGAGATGCAACCTTAGCACTGGAGACATTAATGTTTGCAAGTTGTTCAATAGCAAAACTATCATTAATAGGAATAGGATCATTAGGAATGTTTTCCATTCTAGATAAACTAGTATATAATAGGTTTTATAAAAATAGGTCTTCACTTGAGAAGCCTTCTACGAAAGGCGCTATCAAGAAAATTATATTTTCTAGTAGTATATCCTTACTAGCAAAATGCCAGTGCGTTGCAACGGGCGACGAAAATGAAAATATGAACTATCGAGTCATTTAAGCGAATATCTTCTTTTTGCGTTTGTGTACAAGGAAAATGATAGGAAGCGATAAGAAATATAAGGCTGCGAAATTTGAGCAATTGAAGCAAGAAAACAAAAAAGAAATTATTTTCTATACAGTTGTTTAAGATGACTTTTCTAGCACTTTTTTCTAGCAACGTAGGGGTATCAATAGAAGATATATAATACGAGTAAACGACCGTGGCAGTGGTACGTCGTGCGTCGTGGTCATTTTATATTTTAGCCCCTGAGGTTCTGCGAAAACAACCCGCGCTCCCTTAATACCGGTTTGCTTCTTCTGTTGACTGAACGAAAATAATTGCTCGATCCTCTTTCCTCCGCCTCCCTGCGACGGCGCCGCCAAGCCAGTCCCGGCGACGACACGTCTGCCCTCCGCCGCCATGGATCCCGGCCACTTCAGAGGATGAAGATGAAGCCGGACAGAAGGGAGAGAAGTTGAAGCCGTGGAGGATGCCGCACATGGGAAGCTAAGCCGGCGGCGCTAGACGGCCACCCCCTTTTCGTGGATAGAGGAGGGGACAGACGCCTTGCTCGCCGTGGCCGTGGAGCCGGACGCCCTGCTCACCGTGCCCGAGCGGCCGAGCCAGAAGAGGGGGTCTGGAGGAGGGAGGGGAGGGTGGCCAGCAGACAGCATCTTCGAGGGCTTCCGTCCTTGGGCTGTTGAGCGGCTCATCCCTGTGATCTCAGGCGGCGCCGGATTTGGGGGACGTTGCGATACATAAGAGATATTTTGACCGAGAAAGGTGTTCTTAATTACCCATGTGCGTTTGCTCAAAATCCGTGTACCCAGGATTCTTCTTCCCAGACTACTATAAGTATACAAGTGGTAGAGTAAACACTCGTCTCTAGCTCATGATTATCCTTCTGACTTGAAACAGATCTTGATTTGTCGGGTTTCACCAGGTCTGTGATAGGGTGCAGTCTTTCGCGCATTGCATTTGAAGTCATGTTCGGGCACTTGGAGGGGAGTATAACGGCACAGTGGTGTGTGAAATTTGTTTGTACTTTGTAGTCTCAGCAATTCAGCATTCATTTGACCGTGAATTCTACAATCAGCTAGCTGAAGAGCAGGAAAAATGTGCCATGCAGTAAAGCTGTACGCTTGCTGTTTTTTGTTTTGCGGCAAATGAAGAATCACGAACAACACAAAACATTTTGGATGGCACTACAAAAATGACCTTGCCTTTCACAGCAGAAGTTAGTACACATACATAGAGAATTTTGCGTCTGTAAAATAAGTGTCACATGTTGCAAGTTCAGATCCAAACCAATCGAAGAACCTAACTGAGAGATCACAATGGCTTGGCCCTGAAGGTTGGATGCAGGAGCCGGCCGATCTCCTCGTCGTCCACGTCCAACGGCCGTCCGGTCTCGTTGCTGACGCGGTGCACGGCCGTGGTGTTGAGCGACTCATGCTGGAACCCGTAAAGCTTGAGTATCTGGTCGTCCGCGAAGTTGAAGGCGCGGTCCATGCCTCGCCGGCACTGCGCGGACTCGTAGCTGGCGCCGTTCGGATCCCCGCACGAAGTGCGTGCTGAGCGGCCACCGGTCGTCGCCGAGCCCCGGCCGCCCCTTGCTCCGCATCTCCTCGTACCTGTCCACGATCGCCTTCCAGTAGCCGTGCAGCACGTAGGAGTTCTCCAGGAACACCCTGTCCCCCCACCTCTCTCGCTGCGTCACCAGCAGGTACACGAGTGCCGACTGGTCGTCGGCCTCGTAGGGCTCCCGGTTGGACAGCGTCTCCGCAAAGATCTTCCCGTAGTGCTCGCGCACGGAGACGCTCTGCCCCATCTTCGCCCACGCGTCGAGGAGGTCGAGCGACCACTGGCAGTTCCGGATCACGAAGCTGCCGGCGTTGGTGCCCATCCAGCTCCTGTCGTCGTACACCAGATCGTCCCAGCCGGAGAGCAGCAGGTTGTGGTCCGCATACTTGTCCCACGGCGGCTCGAACAGCATATCCGTGAACACCACGTCGGAGTCCACCCACCAGAGGAGCTCCGTCTCCGGGTGCGCCACCATCAGCGCGCGCAGCAGCGGCAGCTTCGTCCAGAACCCGGACATCTCCGCGTTCAGCGCCGCGTTGCTGTAGAAGATGTCGAAGCCGTGGATGCGGCAGTAGTCCGCCTTGTTCTTGAACGCGCGGAGCAGCATGTGGTCGCCCTCCTGCTCGCTGCACCGGTGCGGCGACGAACCGGTGACCACCAGCACGCGCGGCCGCTCCGGCGCGACGAACGCCGGGAACCGCGGGTGCGCGGCCAGCCACGCCGCTCTAAGGTTGTCGTAGTACGGCACGGCAGGCCCCAGCGAGTACGGACGGACGGTCAGCTGGCGCACCGGCGGGAGCGGCTGCTACTCCTCCTGCCGCTGCTCTTCGATGGGAACAGCCACGGCGGCCTCAGGCGCCGGCGGTGGCGTTCGTTTTTTTTTTGACGCACCAACTAACGACGACGTACCACGGTCGTATCAGGCACGAACTGTTTTTTCACTTATAGGTGGCATGGTGCGTAATTTCTATCAACTTCAGGGGCAGTTCTATCTTGACGTACCGCTGCCAACCATCACCTTTAACGATATTATATAGTAGAGATGATCAGCTACTTGATTATCTTCAACCTTCCTATCAGCAATGTGTAAATCAAATTCTTGCAATAAAAGTACCCATCTTATTAATCTAGGCTTAGCATCTTTCTTACTCATTAGATATTTAATAGCAGAATGATCAAAATGCAATTTAATTTTAGAATCAACAATGTAAGGTCTAAACTTATCACATGCAAATACCACTGCTAAAAATTCTTTTTCAGTTGTAGCATAATTTCTTTGAGCACCATCAAGTGTTTTACTAGCATAATAAATAACATTCAGTTTCTTATCAACACGTTGGCCCAAAACAGCCCCAACTGCATAATCACTAGCATCACACATAATTTCAAAAGGCAATTTCCAATCAGGAGGTTGAATAATAGGAGCACTTATTAAAGCATTCTTCAAAATATTAAAGGATCAATACAATCATCATTAAAAGAAAAGGAACATCCTTTTGCAAAAGATTGGTTAGAGGTTTTGATATTTTGGAGAAATCTTTAATAAACCTACGATAAAAACCTGCATGCCCAAGAAAACTTCTTATACCTTTGATGTCCCTTGGGTATGGTAGCTTTCAATAGCTTCTATCTTTGCGCGGTCAACTTCTATTCCTCTTCCAGAAACCTGCCAAGAACAACACCTTCAGTAACCATGAAGTGACACTTCTCCCAATTAAGAACTAAATGTTGGTCTTCACACGCTGCAAAACTTTGTTAAGGTTGAACAAGCAATTATCGAAGAAGTACCATACACAGAAAAATCATCCATAAAAACTTCCATTATCTTTTCAATATAATCAGCAAATATAGCATTCATGCATCTTTGAAAAGTAGCAGGAGCATTGCACAAACCGAATGGCATTCTCCTATAAGCAAATGTACCATATGGGCAAGTAAAAGTGGTCTTTTCTTGATCATCCTTATGGACAAATTTGTGAGAAACCTGAATAACCATCTAAATAGCAAAAGTGAGAGTGTTTAGATAACCTTTCTAACATTTGATCAATAAATGGCAATGGGTAATGATCTTTACGAGTTGCTTTATTTAACTTCCTGAAATCAATACACATCTATAACCAACAACAGTACGTTGAGCCACAAGTTCATCCTCATCATTTGGAACAACAGTCATTCCACCCTTTTTAGGAACACAATGAACAGGACTAACCCAACTATCAGCTATGGGATAAATGATACCAGCTTCAATAAGTCTTATTACCTCTTTCCTTACCACTTCTTTCATTTTTGGATGAGACGGCGTTGATAATCAACAACAGGTTTTGCATCTCTTCCAAATTAATTTTATGCATACATAGAGCTGGGCTTATACCTTTAAGATCATCAAGAGAGTATCCAATGGCTGGTCGGTGAGCTTTCAATCAAGTAATTTCTCTTCTTCTTCAGCTGAAAGGTTAGCACTAAATAACAGGATATATGCTCTTCTCATCCAATATGCATATTTCAGATTTTCAGGCAAAGGTTTTAATTCAAAGCTAGGATCCCCTTTAGGTGGTGGTAACACTCCTAAATTATCAGGTGGGATATGCAATTGTAATTGTGGTGGTTGTTGTGAAAGTATTTGTTCCAAAACATTTTTTTCCTCTCATTAAATGGTTCATCTTGATTAAGCATATAACGTTCCACCACGTCTGATGAAGCTACATCTACATAAGCAAGAGTTTCAATTATATCTTGACCAAATGGTTCTTTCTTTTAATGTTTTTCAGTAAATTTTGAAAAGTTAAACTCAAGTCTTTCTCCAGCACATCTAATAAACACTTTCTCTTTAGATAAATTAATTTCAGCACCAACAGTATGCAAGAAAGGTCTACCAAAAATGACAGGACAAATGAATCTTGAGCACAACCAAGCACTATAAAATCAGCAGGATATTTATTTTACCAACTAGTCTTCAACATCTCTAACAATTCCAAGAGGACAAATATAATCTTTATTGGCAAGTTGAATTGTTATACCTGTCTCTTCCATTATGATAGAATTAATATCAGGCTTGATTTCAAGATAGAGAGAATATGGAATGACACTAATACTTGCTCCAATATCACATAAACCATGATAACACGAAGTCCCAATAGAACATGATATAACAGGCTTACCAACCTTGGCCGAATCACCTTTAATAACCTTGGTAGCATCTTCACATAAATAAACATCAACAGGGTCTTCTTCATTTAATTGTTTAATTACCGAAATTTGACTGATGACTTCCACCTGTTCATAAGGCTGAGAACATCTTTTGTTACTCTTGTTAGTAATAGCAATAAGTAAATTCTCCTTGACTTTATTTGGATATGGAGGCGTTTCAACATACTCCTCAATTCTCACAGATGACACTGGTTCTACCTATTTAATAACTTTAGGAACAACAATAGAATATTTAACAGGTTCAACATAAACTTCAAATCCATTTTTAGGTACACCAATATGACTAGCAAAAGATTTAGCTATCTCAATTAAAACGTAAGGATCAAGACCAAATTTATCACTCAGATTTTCAAAAAAAATAGTAGTAGAGAAATTCTCTACATATGAATATTCATATTCCAAACGAGGCTCATTACCTTTATCAAGATCCCAATTACCAGTATTCTCAGAAATAGTCTCCAATAAGTTCCATGCTTCTTCTTCAGTATTATTTGTAAAACTCCCACCAGAAGAATTATCCAGAAATTCATTTTGTTGCTTCGGTAGCCTCACATAAAAGTTTATCAATATAATTTTCCTTGTAAGATCATGACAAGGAGTCTTGCGAAGGAGTTCCTTTAACCTCCCCCAAGCTTGAGTAATACTCTCTCCAAGATGTGGCCAGAAATTAAATATATAGCAGCGATTTTCATAAGCTTCTTTAGGAGTAAAATATTTAAGAAAGAAAACCTTCCGCAAAACACTCCATTCAATAGCGACTTCTTCATCCAAAGACCTGAACCAAATACGAGCATTACCAGATAAAGACAAATACAATAGCTTCCTTCTCACCTCATCATCAGAAATACCAGGAAGCCTAAATAGAGAGCATATGTCTTCAATTGTCTCCACGTGTTCACGTGCAGACTTACGTCCATCTCCAGTAAATGGTTGTTTCATAACTCTTTTAACATTACCCATGGGAATTTTAAATCCCACTTTAGGTATCTCAGGCATAGGAGTTTTAACCACTTCATTAGTAATAGCATAAGCACTTTCATATAAAGCAATTTTTAGCAAGGCATGATTTGTAAAATCCATAGTAACAATAAGTTAAACAGTAAATGAAATTCAGCTTTCAAGTTTCCTTACCAAACTTCTTACCAATAGCGCTACGCTCCTCGGCAACGGCGCCAGAAAAGTATCTTGATGGCTCCCAAGTGCAAGAGATCAATTGTAGTATCTTTCAATTAGAAAAGGTTGTCGAACCCACGAGGAGCTGAAGGTATTGGTTAGCAAGTGTTGTTGGGGTTTTTGAGTGTATAATCGCAAGAGAGTAAAAATGCTGAAAATAAATAGTAGCAAGTGAAAGCTCTCAGAGAGAGAAACCCAATCCTCTTTGTGGCAAGAGGACAAGCTCAAGTGATGTGTGTCAAATATGTGGAAAATGTTCCCGAGGGTGACATGGATTTTACTAGGCATAGAGATTTATAAAATAACACGTTGAATATCTTGTCAAGTTTTAATCTTCTTTGGACGGAGCTATTTTTTAGGTGTAGCTAAACAAATAAACTAAACCCCTTATGATGGATCTCATGGCCAAGTTAGTGAACAACACAAGAATTATTAAGACATAAAGTCCCACCATAGCTATAAACTTTAGGGTCCCCGATATTAATCCCCCCTAATGCAACTTTATGTATTGGACTAAGGTTTACATGTCCTCCGAAGTCCTACCCACTCCATTACACTATGGTGTTACCCAATGAGCCCATATAGGTGAAGTGATGTGCAGTCGACGTTCGCACATCACCATCATAGAACAACATAAAAGATAAACACTAGACAAAATACCTACACATGTTATATATAAATCATTGCCAATTCATCCTATGCCCTCAGGAACATACGGGAACTACTCACAACGTGCAAACATAATCATATTCAGTGGCATAAGTGATACAACACAATCTAAAAATATAACTTCCCCTCCAAATAATGACAAGTACTCAATCACAAACATGAATAGGAGCACAAAACAAGTATCTAGGGTTCAGTAACTCTCAAACTACGAGGGGGACGGAGTGTTTCACGGAGATGGTGATGGTCTGGTGATGGTGATGATGGAGAGGCCTCCCCCCACGCCAAGGAGGAGAGGTGATGATGATGGCGATGCTTTCCCCCTTCTCCGGAGCTCCAGAGCAGCAGGATCTGACCCCCTTCGGAGGGAATCAGGAGTTTCGCCGCTGCCGCGGCCTCGGATAGTCTCGGGAAAATTAGGGCGTAACTTTTTGGGCGAGACGAGAGTGTGCTAAAAGGCGGAGGCCGAGACGGTGCCCGAGGGGCAAACGGGTGGGTCCCATGCGGCCAGGGAATCTGGCCGCGTGGGCCATGCCCTTTCAGCCCTCGTGGCACTTATCCCTCGGATCTTTTGCCCACACTCGTTCTCCTGTAAAAATAATGGATGTGCATTTTTCCCCGATCCTTTTGACGTCCAGAAGGTCCTGAAACATTAAAAACAAGGAAAAGGAGGTTTTCTGCCTCCCAGAAATTAAATACCAAAAATAGGGACTTTGTATGAAAGTCCCATAAATCATGTAAAACATGCAAAAAGAATGATATAACAATGCCAATAACATTCTAATATGATAATAAAAGTTATAAAAATGATGATATAAAATGCACGTATCAGCCGTCCTTGACTCGGTCCGAGATGGTCGACATCAAGGCCTTGAAGGTCTTGGGTTCCCCAAAACCCTGGGTGTCCCAGTTCTTCTGAGACCGGGGAAGCCCCTTGGTGAAGGAAGGAAAACTCGGACCGCCATTGGCTTCGGGCAACTCAGGACAATAGAAGAACGTGCGCTCCCAACCGGGGCCCACGTCTATCAGTTGAAGATCTGGGTAGTCGGAGCACCAATGGCTCACTCTCACGACCCCACACTGTCGTTTTGAGTCACCCTCCACGGCGATCTGACCTGAAAGAGAAAACAAGGCACACCATAACCCAAGGTGGGGGTGAACTCTAAGATAGCCCTCGCAAAGAGTTATGAAGCAAGAGATGTGGATGACCGAGTCAAGCGTCAGGTGATGGAGCTGTATCTTATAAAGGCCAAGAAAGTTCCCAAGAAAGGGGTGCACGGGAGGGGAGAGCCCCCTCTCCATGAATGCGGCGAACAACACGCACTCGCCTGCTCGGGGCAGTGGGGCTACCTCCATGGTGGAAAGCCGCCATTGGCAGCGAATTTGGCGAGGTAAGAACCCCACGGCCATGAGGCGATGCATCTTCTTGGAGGTCAGCGAGGAACCGACCCTGGTAGCCCCTCCTCTTAGGTCAGATGATGGAGAGATGAGCTTGACATTGAGGGCACCGGACAGTGGTGGGAGACAGAAGGATTTGAGAAGTGGAAGCTTCGCCTCGAAGCCTCAGTACTTATACTGAGAGAAGGGGCGGGGTCGTGACTACGGCCGCTACTCTTTATGGGCTACGTTTTGTCTTCTCTTCACAGGAATCAAAGCGACACAAGAGACGGGCGGCACGTGGACGCCACCTGCCGCGTCGCCTCGCAGGAAGGCATGCTCCCTGACACGTGGTGCTCCGCGCGCCTCGGGGGCTCAGCCTGGCTGGCCTCGCACTGCTCGACTTCCCCCAGGGGCTACTGTCGGTACCCCACCAACCGGGGTACCAGACTTGGTGCCACACAGACACCCTGGGACCGATGGTATCCGTCTTTCCAGGGAGGAAGGCTTTGCGGAGACCCGATGGTAGATGAGTCGTCGCCCCGGAGGGGGAAGCGGCGAGCCACGCCCCGGCATCAGGAGGAGGCCGACGTGCGGGCGGCAAGGTGTCAAGGTTTTGCCGTTGTAACAGAAGGGTTGTGCCATCTGTCGATGGGCACGCATAGGTGGCATGGCCGTCCGTTAGCCGTGTATGAGCCCCTTGTGCTATAAAAGGGGACTCGGCTCTTCAGGTAAAGGGGTTGGAAGGTGGTTAGCTGAAAGGGTAGGCAGTAGAGGAAGCCTTAGACCGGAGGAGGCGGAGAAGAGGGAAACCGGTGGCTGGGTAGTCAGAGTAGCAGGAAGAACACTACCGTTTGTAATCTTCTACACCTAATCAGAGATCAGACAAGGTGGACGTAGGGTATTACATCCACCTTGGATGGCCTGAACCTTGGTAAAATCTGTGGGTTCTTGTCGTGTGTGTTGTGCCGGCGAGGTTGGTCTGCATTCGTTCGGCATCTCCCGCCGGAGAGGTGTCCGCGTCCCCTTTGCTACCGAACAACTAAAGGGGAGGGATCGCTCCCTCCCTGGTGTCCGCGTACGCAGACGGACAATATTTGTGTGTTTCGTGTTATATCTATAATTATTATAAAGTAAAACCCCACTAATTTATATATCTCAACATGTAAGCTATCCACATCACTTCCTCTTTTAGCCAACCAATTCTCCACATCATCCAACTAATATTCATTACCTATTGTTCTACATGCAAATTAAAATGTCCATGTCATCCTTTTTTATTTTATCATTTCAATAAAAGACCACACAATTATGGAATGTAATTATCAAATTAAATCATGTGTTAGGGGAACAACGAAATTAGTTTGCCATCAAGTGAAATTCTTTACTTGCATTTTTCAATGGCATGCTTCAATTTTTATGCTTTTATTAGTTTCTTAACAGATACCCGCTGCAACGCGCGGGGTATCATTTTAGTATCTACAAGATAACATGACCAAGGACGGTATACTGAATATGAATTAATGACACTTATTACCAAAATCGTGATTGATGTCATATTTATGTTTTTATACGGTTATTTTTCTATAAAAAGGTATTTCCATGATACACTAGATTTTACCTAGTTAATTTCCAATTTGTACACCATCTGATCCGAAATTAGTGTCACGAGTTTGTATGTCAGTCTGTGCAATCCGAGTACCATCTCCCCGACAACTAGTGGACCGGAGGGAGCATCTTTTTTGAGATACCTTTTTGTTTCATGTTCTTTTAATAACGTTATTATTTTTGTGCAAAGATGATGACCAGATAAATGAGTGTGTTAATCTTAAACCGCCTTTAAATGTCATATATTATTTTTAGAAGTTTTAATTTTTAAGTATCCAATGAATTAATTGTGTACCTTTTCTATTTTGAGGACAATAATACCAGAGTTATTATGCAGGTATTTTTTACTACTAATACATTCTAAAAAATCAAAGATTTAGCTTTAATGGGATTTACCCTGATAAGAAAGATCTTCCTCCCACTGTGTCTATATAAAGAGCATCCACAATACTCGTAATGACCAAACAAACCTTTCCAGAGAAGGCCAAAGTCCATATATTTTTCCTTTTTTTTTCGTTGTGTAGTTCAGGGATGGACAGGAATACTAGCATCCTAGGAATCTTCATCGTTTTCCTCATGGCGCAAGTCTGCTTGCTCCTGATGATAGCAGTACCATCAGCTCAGGCAGCCGCAAGGCCTTTGGGATACATTTCAGGTTGTTGCCCTAGAAACATCTTTTGTTGCGGGGTTGGCAGCTTGGTGACCAATGGATCTGTTTCTGTGGTTGGTAATTGACATATAGTTTCATTCTCCTTCCGGGTAATAAGTTAGGGCATGTATCCCTAAACCTCAAAACTTGTACTGCTACTTTCGAATAAAATGGGAGGAGATTTTTATATATCTTGGTTTGAATATGTTGCAAAGAGATTTGAAATGCTGTCTAGTTCATCCTCTTTCAAAAATACTTCTCAGAGTTGACTTAGACACAACGTAATATTGTATTTGAATTTGTTAGTAGGACTTCAAGAAAAGCTCGAGACTCGTGAGAGGCTCGATATCGACTCATCTTTTCGATTGAATCGACCTCCTCGAATCGTGTTTAGGTCGACATGGAAAAAATGAGATAAATATGAGTGTCCTTTATATCTCAATTGAAAAATGAGCTTATCTAGAGCTATAATACAGTGCGTATTATTCTTTGGTTGCGGCGCAGGCTGAGGAAGGAGAGAGGTGCATTTATTATTTGAAAAAAAATAAAATAGGTTTTGCATAAAAATATTATTTTGAGTTGTAGTAAAATATGCAATTGATTAAATGCATGATGATGTCATGATTATACCAAAAAGAAAATTAAGAAAAAATCTAATTGGAGGTAAATCCCGGTGCGTTACAGCAACTCACATAAGAAAGACGAGCATGGCAGCGAGAGAGCACGAACAAGGAAATCGGTGAATATAACCTCTTCACCACTTTCCGGATTAGGGAAAGTTTCGTCACCCGGTGGATGGCATCTCCAGGCCGTAGGTGGTGGTTGTATGCCTGCTTTGAAGTACGGCTCAAGGGTGACCTTGACTACGTTTGATTCGCTACATGTACAGCGAAAGCGCTTTTCGGTTTCCCTTCATTGGTTTTATTTGGATCCATGAGGTTGGGGTAAGGAAGGTGAAACCGGAGGGTATAGGGGTGGAAATGGCGATTGAATCGTCTAATGTAACATGGGTAAAAATCGCTATGTGCAGATTCATAATTTAGCTCGAGCCGGCTGACGCTTTGTGTAATGTTGTGCCGCCTGTACTCAGCGTATGGGAAACCGGGGTGTTTAGCGTGTCGTGATGATTTTGCTTCCTTCTCAAGGCTCGTACGGCAAGGATCCGTGTATAATCTTATAAGTTAGACCAGTGTATTCTGCCGGCACGCGGTTGGGACCGTGGTTTAAAGACAGTGCCAAACTATGCATTTGGTCCGTAGGAGGCGTCATCACGAGATATAGATGCTCGCGTCCTACAATTTTTCATTGGTGCTTGAATGCCATCTGTCTATTATTTGTCTCTTTTTTCCTTGACCTTACATATGGATATAGTTTTTTCTACCAGTCAATTATTACCATTGTGAATGGCGTGTCGTCAACAAAGGGCTTAGGGGATCGTGCGCCAAGATGTACTAACCTAATTAGCTTAACAAGTCCAAGACAAAGGCTTTGTTACTACTACCTAAAAGAGTCTCCAAAGCTATTCTACCATCCGGGAGATATTCATGAATTTTGGGTTTGTCACAATTAGGTCCATAGACTTTGGGGAGATCAACCGTGCGTCAAAATACAACCGTATTGTTAGAACGTGTATAAAATATCACAATCCAAGAATATATTTGTCGGTACCCTGCCAACCGGCGATACCAGACTTGGCGCCGCGCAGACACCTCGGGACCGATGGTATCCGTATTTCCCGAGAGGAAGGCCCGGTGGAGACCCGATGGTGGACAAGTCATCGCCCCGGAAGGGGAAGCAGCGAGCAGCATCAGGGCGGCAAGGTGTCAAGGTTTTGTCGTTATAACAGAAGTGTTGTGCCATCTGTCGATGGGCACGGATAGGTCGCATGGCAGTCCATTAGCCGTGTATCAGCCCCTTGTGCTATAAAAGGGGACTCGGCTCTTCAGGTAAAGGGGTTGGAAGGTGGTTAGCTGTAATCTTCTACACCTAATCAGAGATCAGACAAGAAGGACGTAGGGTATTACATCCACCTTCGATGACCTGAACCTGGGTAAAATCTGTGTGTTCTTGTTGTGTGTGTTGTGCCGGTGAGGTTGGTCTGCATTTGTTTGGCATCTCCCGTCAGAGAGGTCTCCGCGCCCCCTTTGCTACCGAACAACTAAAGGGGAGGGATCACTCTCTCCCTGGTGTCCGCGTACGCAGACACGACATTTGGCGCGCCAGGTAGGGGGCGCTCAGATCTCCTTGGGGTGCGAGTTCATCATCATGGCGGATGGGACACTCGAGGACGCGGCGCTGGCGCTGTGGAACGCAAGCCGCGAAGGAACTCCACACTTTCGGTGTGGGACGACAAGCCGGCATTCCGAGGAGCGCGGCGCCAGCAGTTCCGGTGGCAGGAGGGCCGTCGGAGGGCGGAACCACGCTGATGGAACCAGAGGTACGACCACTGGTGAATTGACTTATCAGTGAATAGTCGTTTCTGAAAGCCACCTCATTCCTCCGGATACGGGTGTCGGAGGACGGGCAGTGGAAGCCTATAACAGGCTCTGCGCGCCGCCTTACCACGGTCAGTGGGAGGAAATGAGCGCATGGTCCGTGGCTTTTTGGGGAATCAACCCGGCTCTTATTGCGGTGGCTTCTCAAGCTGGGTGGACTGTTCAGCAGGTGGCAGGGGCTGTGCAGCTGGGAGGCGCAGCCGGGGAATTTCCACCCCGTCCGGCATCCCCGCGGCATGCCCAGTATCATCAGCCCCCGGCTATAGTTAATAGTTTGATCAGGTCTATTCGAAGACGACAGGAGTCTTTACCGGCATTCTTGTAACGATTCCGCCGGGTGGCTCATCGGTTACAACATCTCAGAGGGGACACATTGTTGTCCGTCTTTGAAGGTAATGTGCGGCACACCCGGCTCCGCCGAAGGCTCCGGCCCGATTATCTCGCTTGGTGGCAGAGATTTGGAATATTATTGAAGAAGCCATTCAAGAAGAAGGATCCGTGGGACCTCCTTAATCCCCAACTATATAATAATATGGATATTATTTGGATCTTTGGATCCGGAAGGCGATGTAATTCCCCGGAACTGAAGTATGGGTATTCCGGATAATATGGATATTATTTTGGATTTCTGGACCCTGGAGGCGATGTGATTCCCCGGAATCAAATCATGGATAATCTGGATATTCTATTGGGGAAGGACTAAGTGACAGTCCCTTTTTTGTGAGATTGGGCGCTTGGAACGTTTAGTTTGCTACTTGGCCTAAAGACATCTCCCACCGAGGTCGGACGCACCATTCCGTGGCAATAGTATTTCTCCAAGCGCGGTCAAAAAGGTCCATCCTTGTCGGTTGCGAGGTGTCTCAGAGCGGCCTCTGTATAATTCGCCGTACCGGAAAAAAGCAAGGATGGAGCCACCCATATCGGCCACAAGGTATGGTAGGGTGTCCCCTGCGTAATTCGCCATGTGATGGCTCCCCAAGTGCAGGAGATCAATTGTAGTACCTTTCAATTAGAAAAGGTTGTCGAACCCCGAGGAGCTGAAGGTATTGGTTAACAAGAGTGATAAATAAAACAATAAAAGTTGCAAGTGTTTTGGGGGTTTTTGGTGTATAATGCAAGTAAATGCTGAAAATAAAATATAGCAAGTAAAAGCTCTCAAAGAGAGAAAGCCAAATCCTCCTCTTAGCAAGAGGAAAAGCTTGAGTGATGTGTGTCTTATATGTGGAAAATGTTCCCGATGGCGGCTTGGATTTTACTAGGCATAGAGATTTCTAAAATAGCATGTTGCATATCTTGTCAAGTTTTAATCTTCTTTGGACGGAGTCATATTGATGTGCAGCCAAATAGATAAACTAAGCCCCTTATGATGGATCTCATGGCCAAGTTAATGAGCAACACAAGAATTATTAAGACATAGAAGTCCCACCATAGCTATAAACTCTAGGGTCCCCGCTATTAATCCCCCCTAATGTAACTTTATGTATTGGACTAATGTTTCATGTCCTCAGAAGTCCTAGCTACTCCATTACACTACGGTGTTACTCTATGAGCCCATATAGGTGAAGTGATGTGCAGTCAACGTTCGCACATCACCATCATAGAACAACATAAAAGATAAAAACTAGACCAAATACCAACATATGTTATATAAAAATCATTGCCAATTCATCCTATGCCCTCAAGAAAATACGGGAACTACTCACAACATGCAAACATAATGAGATTCAGTGGCATAAGTGATACAACACAATCTGAAAATATAACTTCCCCTCCAAATAATGACAAGTGCTCAATCACAAACATGTATAGTACCACAAAACAATTATCTAGGGTTTGGTAACTCTCAAACAACAAGGGGGACGGAGTGGATCACGGAGATGATGATGGAGATGGTGCTGGTCTTGGTGATGGTAATGATGGAGATGCCTCCTCCCACGCCAAGGAGGAGAGGTGATGACGATGGCGATGTTTTCCCCTTCTCCGGAGTTCCGGAGCAGTAGGATCTGTCCCCCTTCGGAAGGGATCAGGAGTTTCGCCGCCGCCGTGGCCTCGAATAGTCTCGGGAAAATTAGGGCGTAAGTTTTTGGGCGAGACGAAGGCGTGCTAAAAGGTGGAGCACGAGACGGTGCCGAGGTGCAAACGGGCTGGTCCCATGCGGCTAAGGAATCTGGCCGCGTGGGCAATGCTCGTTTGGCCCTCGTGGCTCTTCTCCTCTGGAACTTTTGCCCACGGTCGTTCTCCCGATGAAAAACTTGATGTGCATTTTTCCCCGATCCTTTTGACTCCAGAAGGTCCTGAAACATTAAAAACAAGGAAAAGGAGGTTTTCTGCCTCCCAGAAATTAAATACCAAAAATAGGGACTTTGTAGGAAAGTCACATAAATCATCTAAAACATGCAAAAACAATGATATAACAATGCCAATAACATTCTAATATGATAATATAAGTTATAAAAATGATGATATAAAATGCACCTATCAACTCCCCCAGGCCTTAATCCTTTACTCGTCCTCGAGTAAGTAAGCGAATAGATCATTACATGCATCAATGAGCTTATGGTTGATAAATAAATACGAGCATTGTATCATCTTCATGTTCAATTGTAATGAAAAGATTAATGAACTAAAACTCATACACATGAGGGCAACATAAGAAGAAGCTCTAGCAAATCACCCCATACTTTTGAACACAAATAACCATTGCATGTTGGACAATTGAATCATAATCTTTTTCATATATATTTGCTCCATTGGCCAGCATTATAATATTTGATACTTTGCTAAAATTTAAAGATAAGATATACTCTCATTGAATAACTAGTTAAAGGAACAGAAATAAAAAGATAGATATGAAATTGTTTACAGCCTTGTTTCCCTAGTAACTAGTATAAACCTTATTCATGGATCTTTCAATCAAGTTCTTATGCTCAATTCAACCTTTGTCTCACACTTTCCATTGCTAACCGAGTTCTCGGGTGCCTTCCTTTTCATTCACTTTTCAAAAGCATAAGTATTGAAATATCCATGACCATCAATTTGCTCAAAAGCTACTAGAGTTAAACAAGAATGTTTCATATCCTTTTCATTACCCCTTCGTAACTTTTTATCTTACAAGACTAAATCTCCACTTTAAACTACTATCTTTCATGTCATATTGACTCATTCTTTTTTACTTGTTCTTTTGATGAGATAAATTCTACAATTGTCCAACACACTCAAGTTAATTAAATTCAAGGAAAGATGTGACTGAAACTTCTAAACATGCCACGATCATTTGCATGAGTGTTACCCATAAATCTCCAAACAAGAGAGCCATGGATGACACCATACTTTAATATTCATTGATAAACCACAAGATAGGGGATACATGATAATACTCTATGAGCTCACAGAGCCTAGGAGAAATCGATAACTAAACGATAAAAGCAAAACACACCATGACTAGATAGATATGATAAACTAGCAAAGATAAAGACTAGGTTGAACTCCCCAAGCTTAACCAGTTGCCTCTGCCTCCTCCTCTGCAGCCTGTTTCTTCTCATAATCCGCCTCCCATTCTTCCATCTTCCATGGGAAAGGCCTCCCATTGTAGAAGGATGTAGGTGGATCATTATACCTGAGGGTGGCATCAGTTGCAATCTTCTTAAAGCGCTCTTCATACTCACAGTTCTGGTTCTCCATGTCCCACATCAGAGATTGGAACCTGTCCAGCTGTGATAAAACATGTATGTACCTCTCCTTCAAGTCCTTAAACCTCTCCTTGTACTCTTCAATCTTCTTCTCCAGCTCCAGGTTCATGAAGTGGTGAGCATCGAGGTTGCGTTCAACAACAGTGCTATACCTGAAGGTCTTCTCTTCCAGATCATCCAACCTCTCTTCCACCGTGCCGGTGGTCTTGGGAGCCTTCACCTCCTCCATGAGCTGCACCCCCTCCTTGAAGGACAAGGTCTTCAGGGGTGCCATCACGGAGTAGTGGTTCACAACACCTCCCTTGGTGGAGCCTTCCCCCTCTTGATTGGATCCGGAGCTTGACATGGCTAAAACCTGACAGATAGAAACAACAAGAACAAAGATCGCTCGAGAACGCTTGGTGCGAGATTAGATTGGCGGAAGGGGTATATATTGACGGTTTTTCGGACAAGATGAAGAGTCAGAGTCAAAAACGAGACGAAACGGGACACCGAGGAGCAAACGAGCAGGCCCCACGCTGCCAAGGAATCTGGCTGCATGGGCCATGCCCGTTTCCTCCTCGGGACTCTGTTCCTTCCAATTTTCTTATCCCCCATGGTAATTTCCATTAAAAAAATGCTTCCCATAAAATTTGACGGAATTCCGAGAAAGTTGCGAACACAAAAGTTACCTTTTATTGATTTAGGGTTTCTGTTACAGCACGGTTCTTCGCAATTACGGCCTCCGGTGTTTGTAAGTTCAACACCTCCACCTTTCCGATGAAGCTCTTTCCTGCAATATAATGTTTAAGGCGTTGTCCATTGACTACATGAGGTTTACCTTTCATATTTTCGTGGAGTCGGATAGCTCCTGAACGGTACACCTCATGTATTACAAATGGTCCTTGCCACTTTGAAGCCAACTTCCCTGCAAAAACTTGAAACGAGAGTTGTACAATAAAACTTGATCACCTACCTTGAAATCCTTTCTTTTAATTTTCCTATCGTGCAAATTTTAACTTTCTCTTTAAACATTCTTGCACTTCCATAAGCTTCATTTCTCCATTCATCTAGAAGGTTTAAGTCAAGAATTCTTTTCTCTCCCGCAGTTTTAAATTCAAAGTTCAGTTGTTTAATAGCCCATCTAGCTTTATGTTCTAGTTCTACGGGTAAATGACAAGCTTTTCCATAAACCATTTTATAAGGAGACATCCCCATAGGATTTTTAAATGCAGTTCTATAAGCCCATAATGCATCATTAATTTTAAGTGGCCAATCAGACCTAGACTTATTCACTGTCTTTTCCAAAATGAGTTTAATTTCCCTATTACTGAGTTCAACTTGTCCACTTGTTTGAGGATGATAAGGAGATGCAACTCTATGATTAACATCATATTTTGCTAATATTTTCCTAAGAACACCATGTAAGAAATGAGAACCACCATCAGTATTAAAAACAGGTATTATCTGATGACTCCTAAACGTGTAGATGACCAAGGGACCTTGATGTAGCTCCTTAGCACCTGCGTTTAGAAAAATATGAGTTAGGTTGAAACCCCAAGAGCAGAGTGTATAGTATGGGAAGCTTATTTTCCCCACGAGGGTGACTCGGGGTTTAATCGAACTCTCCGGGAACTGTGTGTAAATGATTTGTCTTCTTGTCCTTCTCTTGAAAACCTACAAAACAAAACAAATTGTTTTGTGACCTCAACCTTACCAAGTGGTTGTCAAGCACAAGGTGTGAGTAAGACATGAAAATAAAGATGTAATGCAAAAACAAGAAATAAATATGCAATAATGATAAATAAATATGCAAGGATGATGGAAACAATAATAGATGGTGTTTTTGGGTTTTGGTTTGTGAATGCAAGTAATAAAAGTGTTTTTGTATTTTCGGATTTTTTAATAGCTGAAAATGAAAAGTGATTATAAAGTGTTGGAAAGGTGTTTCTTATGATTAAAATTGGACCGGGGTTCATGGCTTGACAAATACACTCTCTCTCTTAATGTAGTGATGGATAATGGAACACTAGAATTCACATATTTGATTGCAACAATGTTTATGTCAAGATTATAATTATATGGGCATCACGTCCTAACATAGAGATGTTTTGGTTATTCATCTCTCTCATACTCCACTAGGATGGGAATTAAATCTAATCACCCTAGTATTAAGATAAATCAGAGTATAGCATTAAGTTCAATGATATGAAGTTAAAATAAGAACATGCTAGATCTAGTCATGGAGAAGTGGCATGGTCACACCCAAATCCCCGGTAGCATGGTATTTTCTTTATCCCTAGTGAGGTAACAAAGTAAGGTAAAACACCCAAGTGGATCACGAGATTTCAGTTGTCAGCTTCCCGTACTAGCCACCCCCGTTACTCCATCTAATGCACACGTTTCCCCTCACACGCCCTCATGAACATGCTTGATCAAAACAAGTAAACAAGAATGGGGTACATAATATGCATCTACTCTCATGACTGAAATAAAACAATTGCAATCTCATATATTAACTCATAAAAAGATCCACCACAAAGGGTAATACAACGGTGACCGTAATCATGTTCAGCAGCTCATACGGTGCTAATACAATGAAGTTCAAGAGAGGAGAGATACATAAGTTACTTCCACAAACCCATAGTCCAGGGGTGGACTACTCCCTCTTCATCATGGTGACGGTGGTGGAGTCGTTGGAGAAGATGTAGACCACGCCGGCAGCGCCCTGCCAGAGTTTCCCCCCTCCAATCTGCAGCTCCAGATCTCTGTTTCGTGGTTCTGTGTTTCTGCGGCGCTCTCTTTCGAAAGCCGTCGTGGACTATTTTTATAGTCATTTTGAGGCCAAGATGAAGGCACGGAGATGAAGATCGACAGCATCGGAGGCCTGAGGGGGAAAAGGGACCCCCCACGTGGCCAGGGAATCTGGCCACGTGGGCCCCCCTCTTATCTTCCTCAGACTTCCTTTTTTGACGATCCTTGGCTTGTACGTTTCCTTTCTTCCAAAAAATGAACCCAGTGAAATATTAGGTCATTTGGACGTCGTTTGAGTCCCTGAAACATCAAAATATAGGAAAATAGGGTTTCTGACGGTGCAGGGTTAATTCCAGAAAAATAGGGAAACTATGAATTATTCCCATAGATCAATATAAAACATTAATATAACCCTCATATGATGCAAATATGATAGAATAACAAGTAATATAATGCAAAGTTCATGTATGCATTTTACATGCATCAACATCCCCAAGCTTAACATATACTCGTCCGCGAGTATGAAGGTGATAAAACTAATATGGACTTTGCACTTTAATACTACCATTGGATATCAAAGATGATTATTATTGCTACACAAAGTTAAATGATTCATTCTTAAAGGAGTAGCAATATACAAGATAGATTATAAAGTGATATCAAATATTTAATGCAAGGATGTTCAATGGTAATTCACAAAGTGTAACATAGAAGAAAGTGCTATGGACCAAATGTATGCATAATGAAAAGTAAAAACATCCTATAATGGTCATAGAGTATTCTTCTAAAATCTGAATATAAAAGGTGGACACTTTGGATAGATAGATAAATAAGTAGAGGTCAAACATGCATAAGTTTCATATAGCTTCCAAATGCTTTTCTCTTGAGTATATGTTGGCAATGTGGTATTCATTTGTGTTGAGCTCCCATTGCCCCTATCATAGCATCTTGAATGGTTAAGTTTAAAGTGAAAGCAAATATGACTAATGTGCTTGACAAAGTATGGGTTGAATGCCTCACGCCCCGTGAATACGAGTACCTACACCACGGTGTTAGTCAACTTAGGACACAAAGCAAGTTCTTGTCATTGTAAGTAATAATAGTATCATCAAGAGCGTCAACTGGGGTACCTCTTGCCTCAGGACATGGAAACTAGCCCATGTCAAAATGACAAGACAAACAGATAATGAACAATCTCATCACTCTTTTATTTACCATGGGTATAGCTTTTTATTGTGAGGTGCATCACGGAATGTCCACTATGATATGTTGTAAATTTCCACCATGAATGATGCATGGCTTAGGTTAGCGGCCCAGGCGTCTCTCTAACCATTTATACAAACTCCATGAACTCACTAAGTTTCTGCATTCTTTTGGCACTATGATAGGCATCCATAACAAAAGTACATAATATCAACTAAATATAAATAAGTGCAATGTTGAAAGCTTGCCCTATGACAGCATAGATGAGCTAACTTCCAACCAAGACTCTTGTCAAGCACACAACTTCATAATTTTAGTCACAATGGTTCAGGTTTATTGAGTGCAATAAAAGTAAAGTGTGCATTCAAATTCGTGGGAGCTTTTTAACCAACTTTTCCCATAACAAACATAAACATAAGCATTATAAATTTGGAAGCATAGATAAAAAGATATAACAATGAGAAACATACTTGGAATAGCATAAAGCTAATAGGTAGGTATGGTGGACTCACTGGAATAAATTTGGGTCAAAGGTGTTGGAAAAACAAGTTTTTGACTTGTTGGAATTTTTGGGCTAGCGAGAGGGAGAAAGTTGACCGTCTAAATGCATGCATAAGTGTAACAGCCCCAAGTTTGTGAACCTAAAATGTGAACCAAATTTTCACTTTTGCATCTCATTCATGCATCATAGCATTATTTGTTTTTAGTGTTCAAGTTGAAACAAAGTGATGAAAACAAATTAAAACAAATGAAAACAAGGGCACCAACTAAATTCAACCCTTGCAATTCAAATGTGTTGTTTTTGACAAACACAAATACAAATGCTAATCCATATTTGTCAAGGAAGTTCCAAGAGTTCTAATCCATATTTGTCAAGGAAGTTCCAAAAGCTCAAGAATAATATTTTGAACTTGCTTTAAAATTTCTAAAGGATTATAACTCTCTATTTAAGAAAAATAACAAATTCAAACTCTATGAACAAAAGTGGTGCAAAACATTTTATTTGGGCACACCAATTTTTGTGAAACCTCTACATGATATGGGGAGGCTACATGAATTTTCTTATAATTTTCTAAAATGTTTAAGTGTCCCAAATAATTTAAATATAGTGATGTCTATTTAATACAGAAGGGAAAAGGACTTCTTTGTAAATAGAAAAAGGTAGGCGAGGGGGTTTTTGCAAAACGTCGTCATCTTCCTGTAGCCGCACGGCATGGCGCCGTGTTCCTCGCGCCCGTGTCGCGCCGCTCGCCGCCCAGGCCCCCCCACAACGCCCTGCCGCGTCCTCGCGGTGAAAAGAGAGCACCGCACCCCTCTGCTCTCCTCACTTCCCCAAAATATCTAGCTCTCCCTCTCCATTTCTCCCCCCATGGCCGCACCCTGGCCTAGCACGCCGTCGTGCATCGCCGTCGTTTGGGAGCTCCCCGAGCCAAGCCAGGACCGCCCGAAGTTCCGCCGCGTCTTCCTCTTCATGCTCGTTGAAGGAATCGAGGCGGGACGCCGTCGTTCGCGAGATTGAGCTCGTCTTCTTCCTCTCCGGCCACCGCGCTTCGAGCAAGCTCGCCGCCGTTCCTGCCCACCTCTGCACCAACGGATCGCACCCACGCGTTGAGGGTGAGCACGCGGATCTCCTAGACATATCCGTTCCCCCCTCTCGCCGTAGTTCGTTGTGGCGTTGCAAGCCGTGTCCATCCGCCGCCGTAGCTCGCCGTAGTCGCCGTCTCCGGCGACCTTTGGGTCCATAACGCCGCCACTAGGTACCCCGTGCTCGTGCGTGTCGAGTGCGAGCGTCAGTAGGTCCCCGCGCGCCGTATATCGTCGCAGCCGTGCACTGTCACCACCTCAAATAGGTGTGCTCCCGTATACAAACAAGAAGCGCGAGCCGCCCCAGTGGCTAGCGCGTGCGCACGTTCGTGCGAGACGTGGGTTCGAAACCCCGCAGCGCGCTGCCCTTTTTCATTTTATTTTCACACGCTGACAAGCGGGCCCCACCGGTCAGTGACCGTGGCGGCCAGCGCAACCACACACGCCCAGTCAGCGCCAGCTTGGCGCTCGGGCCCGCGTGGCAGTGGCACTGGCTAGCCTCTGCCTCGGTGGAAAACGTTTCACCGTGTTTTTCTGGAAAAATAAAAGAAAAGGCAGAAAATTGATTAAGTTTGTAAAATGCATATCTTTTTGAATATTGATCCAGAAATTACAAATAATATACCAAAATGTTCAGAAAAATAAAGTGTGCCTGTGGGTATAACTCACACATAAAACTAAATTAATTTAGTTGCTGTTCTATTAAAATAAATAAATTGGCAGAAAAGAAATACTTTTTGGAAAATCAATAACTTAATAAATAAAGATCCAAAAATTAAGTTTGAGCTATCAAAATGTTCAGCACTTAATATACTTCATGTTTCACCTTGTTTCCAAACATGGATAATTAGTTCTAATGTTGTTTAAAATGATTTCTACAATGGTAGATTTAAAAGGGAGTTTATAAATTCAATAACTTTTTATTGGTTTATCAGAAAATGTGTTTAATATGTCAAAATGCTCAGAAGAGTAAGCACTGTCCAGTAACATCATTTGCATGCATATTTAAACACAATGCCAGTACTGCACTTTTACAAGTTAGGGAAAATCATTAAGTTAAAAATGGGGCTTTATTTTTCTCTTGTTGAAATAATTATTTGTTCACCCCATTTAAATTGCTAGATAGTTTATAGTAAATTCAGTGCATTAAAAATGGCATGCCATCATGTGTTTGTGCATTGCACTTGTTATGCATGTGTGGTTATTGATTGTAACTTTCCGGTGTTTTTATGCATCGATAGATCAGGCAGTCGGGGTTCCACCGCAATACCCTGACGACCCGTATTACCAGCCTGCTGAACAAGGCAAGCGTAATCCCCCCTCTGAGCATGTCTCCTCCTATATTTCCGCAATTATTTTCCCCACTATAATATTGCATTCGGTTCCAAATGTCTTTTGCTTGGAGTAGAGTATCCTATTAGTTGCATTAGAAATATGTTGCCATTACCTGTATCCTTCCAAATATCCATAGGATTGAAGTGTTGGCCTGATAAGTATAATTGCTATGTATATGCTTAGCCATGCTTAGTTTAAATGCTTAGATGTCTGGTGGATGTTTCATTGTTGGAACAGTTGATGGAATGGCCGGATGTGATGGAAAATGGTGGTGACGGATAATAAATTGTTGAAAGGCGGGGATGAGAGGCCACGGGGAATGTGGTGGGTTGTCTCGTTCTCGCCGCCTAAGTGCGAGTTCTCGCCTTCGAGCCAAGACTGAGCGTGCAACCATGCGTGGGCGTATGGGATCCCCATTGATCGACTAACTTGTGGCGGACTAGCCGAGGGTCCTCTAGTTTGGCTTTCCATTTGCGCGTGCGTTGAGATGGTGGCCAAGACTGAGATGAGGATGGTGGTGTTTAGGAAAATGAGTGGCCGCTGGGCAGGGTGTTGGAGGCACTGTTGTCCTACCGCCACTGATGATCCTTAGTTAGTCTCAAGCAAGGTAAAGGTTGTAACCGCTCCCACTCAGCCGGCTTTCCCCGGAAGAGAGCTAATGTACAGGCAATGAGCCGGACGGTACGCATGGATAAGAAGCTGGGAGGGCCCTCGGGAACCTAGCGACTTTCACATTGTACACCCCTGCAGGGATAAATCTTTTCGAAAAGCCGTGTCTGTGGTTATGGACGACTTGGTGCCGGATTCAGAGACCATAGAAAACCTGAACGGAATGATTCAAACCTGAGTACTAAAGGTACTACCAAGAATGCAAGGTTGACTTCCTCGAGGGTGATTCGGGGAGGTGCCTTAGGAGACAGGTGAAGTGATTGATGGTGGTTGTTGTTAAAGTTGATCAAAAGAAAAGAGTTTACTTCTTACCCCCTTTGAAAAATATTCTGATTAGTCGGTGCCATGGAGTTAGGTCTTTTATAAAGAAAAACTAGCTTTATGCAAAATAGCCATAAAACCTTTTGAGAGCCATTCATCGAGCTAGTAGCTCTAAATAATCTTGCAAGAGTTCGTCGAACTCAACGTCGTTTTGCTTCTTTCAGTGGAGGACTTCACCGACGCTGAAGGTGGGTTCTATGTGGACGTCGACGAGTAGTCTGGGGTTCCCAGGTGGCAGCTTGGGACATCCCGGAGCAGCTGGCGCTGGAATGTTTAACTATAGGCCTCTTAGGCCATAATTTGAATCTTGTTGTTTAGAACAACACACTTCGCTTCCGCTTGATGTACTGTTGGGCCTGTGACCCCTGGTTGTAATATTTGCTATCTTTCTCGATTATAAGAGTTGAACTATAATGTTTTGAGTCGTAGAGTCTGTAATGTGCCAGTTGTTCCACAAGTCTTGATCTCTCTATTGTGCATTGATAGTTGTGCATGTGTTAAGGCATCAATCGGGGTGTTGCGTTGCCGATATTTCGAGCAACGCCTGCCAAAGGTTTTGGCCGGGGATTGGTAAACCCGTAACCTCCGGTTGTATCGCTTAACCGGTGACACACAGCATCACTGTATAGCAGTCGGGTCGGGGCGCCACGAGTTGGTATCAGAGCCGACCCTCGTGGCAACACGGGCGTGTGCGGGTCAGTGGGCGGACATGTGGAGCATGTGCCGGCACTGGGCGCACAGACGCGTACCAAGAGGGGAAGTTCCTGGACTGGTGCTGACCGACGAGGGCGTCGGTCTTCTAAGGGGGGAAGGATGTGAGATCCTGGCTCAGGGCTTAATAGGATTGATAGGATACTCATGTCAACAAGTTGCAACTTCTTTTCCGGAAGCTCATCTGGAAGGAACTCTGAGGTTAAGCGTGCTTGGCCCGAAGCACTCCCAAGGATGGGTGACCGACCGGGAAGTACTTTCCAGGTCCTCACGAGTGAGGACAAAGTGCGCAGAAAAGACCGGTGTTGATCCTAGAGAGCTGCCACGGGTGACAGGCTCGGCCTGGGGGTGGGCCTGGGTGTTACAATAAGTGTCCATAGAACTAATCAATCCATGTTAAACAAAGTAAAGTAACATTTAGCATCAAAACATGAATAAAAGATAGCTCTTGATAAAACACTTGCAAATTAATACTCATTAAAAAGCACATGAATCATGCAACTATATGTCTCTTTTTGAATCAACTCAAACATCCCTATCCCAAAAATTTTAATAGCATCCAACTTAATTCAACCCAAATTTCCAGTAGCTCTCTCATAACATAAATAAAAGTGGTGGTCTCAAGAAAATAAAAATCAAACGAAATACAAAAACAAAGTAAAAGACGCTCCAAGTTCATGTGATGAAGTGCATTGATCGAAAAACAAAAATTAGACGTGTGCAAACCGAGAGTGTTTTGGTCCAGTGGGGTTGTCTTCACATCCCAAGCTTATGGTCTTCACCATCCTTGGATAGCTCTTGGAGCATCTCCTCTAATCACTGAGAAAAAACTTCAAAACACCGTTTCTCCCATTTCTTTTCTGTGGGGTGACATTAGTAGGCATAAATAGTTGAATTGCTTGCTGCAAGAAATCCTTAAACAAATGTTCATAAAAGATGTCCAGAAATTGTATAATGTTTTATACCTTCTCATAAACTCAAATCAATAAAAAAGATTCAACTTAAAAGTTCAAAGAATGCATCAAACAAAATGGGACAGAATCTGTCCAGAAAAACAGCATCAGCAAAACGAATTTTTTACCCCAATTAAATATGTCCTAAAATCACGAACAAATTCACGCATACAGAGATTCAAAATTTGCAACTACAGTTCAAATTTGAGCTTAATCGGAATTACAGAATAAGAATTAAAAATCATACCGTGCACAGATTCGTGCAGAAATAAAATCTCCGAATACAATGAGCAACTTTTTCAATCCAAATAGGTAAAACTTGGCACTTTATTAAAAATTCCAGAAACTAAACTAAAAACTAATTCTCTTGTTACAGCAAGAGGATACAAAGAAAATGAAAACAAAAACAACCGGGTTGCCCCGTAAAGCGCTTTCTTTATAGCCATGTAGCTAGGCTTACTTACTTGGTTTTTATGATGGACGAAGCTCATGAGGGAGTTTGAACTTTGGTGTGTCTCCCTTCCTTGGGAAGTGTTCTATGCACTTCTTGTGTGGGAACTGAAACTTCACATTGCCTTCCTTAGAATCAATAATAGCACCTGTAGTACGAAGAAAAGGTCTTACAAGAATAATTGGACTAGAGGTTTTATTCCCCATATCCATGATTAGAAAATCAACAGGCACAAATATCATATGTAGCTCTACCATAACATCACTTACTTTTCCTAAAGCATGTTTAATAGAATCATCAGCAAGTTGTAGTTCTATAGAGCACTTTTCAAGATTTTTTAATTCAAGTGCTTCATACAAATCTTTAGATAAAACAGAGACACTAGATCTTAGATCAAGTATTGCATGGTGTGTCTCTTTCCAATGGTTACTAGTACTTTGGGAAACCACATATCCCAAGCTTAGGTGGTATCAGAACCTCTTGGTTGTACCTAGCAATCTTTTCTTTTAATACATGATTGGCTATATAAGAGCCAAAACCTGCTTGGTTAGTGTTGATGGATGGATCACTTGCAAACTTTTGTAAGATAGATATTAATTCATGCAAGCTACAATTTTCTAAGTCAAGCAATGGATCCTTGACTTCACTAAGCATTTTAACTTCCTCAACCTTTCTTTGTCTATTATATAGATTAAAAATCTCATAATGACATCAAAGACATCTTCAGGTACTTGGGCTTTTTCTAAACTTTCTTTAATTTTTACTTCCAAAAGTAAGCCATCAAGTAAAATATGAGTATTTGCAGCAGTGGTATTCATAAAAGCACCTTCACATTCATTATCCAAAAAGACTCTAGAGGTGTCAGATAATCCTCTATAAAATACATACATGAGCATCCAATCTCTAAGACCATGTTCCATTACAAAAGCTATTCCTCTAAACCTTTCCCAAGCTTTTACTAAAGGTTCTTCTTCTTGTTTAAAGGTGATAACTATTTGTCTAAGATTACAAACCGTTTCAGTGGAACAAAATCTTTCAATGAATGAGGCCTTCAACTTAAACCAAGTGCTAAAGTTTTCAGTAGGCCATTTTAAAATCCAATCTAATGCTTTTCCAGCAAGTGAATAGGGAAAAAGCTTAACTTTAATTATATTATTATTGGCATGGTTCAGATTCAATACTTTGCACCTTTCATTGAATTTCCTAAGATGATGTATAGGATCTCCTTTTGGTTTCCCATAAAAGCGGTGTTCATAAATCATTTTAGTGATATTATGATCTACTTCAAATTCTTCTACGGGATATTCATATCTTGAGGAAAATTCTTATCACTAAACGGCCAATAAGTTCTCTTTTCCATGCTTCAAGTTTTTATGTGTTTTTAATTTTTAAATGAAAACTGAAAGTAAATGATACTAAAACAATGCAAACCGAAATAACAAATGCAAAACAAAATGCAAAACTGAAATAAAATATGAAACCGAAATATAAATATGATATGCAAGATAATAACAAAACAAAATAAAATGCTTTGAAGGTAAAGATGGACGAGATGATGCTCACGTAGGTGCAACCTCCCAAGCTTAGGTGTGTACACACGTTGGTGACGAAGTTAACTTTGTTGTGAGGTAATCTTCTACTATTTCCCTGTCAACGGCGCCAGAAAATATGCTTGATGACTCCTAAACGTGTAGATGACCAAGGGACCTTGATGTAGCTCCTTAGCACCTGTGTTTAGAAAAATATGAGTTAGGCTGAGACTCCAAGAGCAGAGTGTATAGTATGGGAAGCTTATTTCCCCACGAGGGTGACTCGAGGGTTTAATCGAACTCTCGGGGAACTGTGTGTAAATGATTTATCTTCTTGTCCTTCTCTTCAGAACCTACAAAACAAAAAAATTGTTTTGTTCCCTCAACCTCACCAAGTGGTTGTCAAGCACAAAGTGTGAGTAAGATATGAAAATAAGATATAATTCAAAACAAGAAATAAATATGCAATGATGTTAAATAAATATGCAAGGATGATGGAAACAATAATAGATGGTGTTTTTGGGTTTTGGTTTGTGAATGCAAGTAATAAAAGTGTTTTTGTATTTTCGAATTTTTTAATAGCTGAAAATGAAAAGTGATTATAAAGTGCTGGAAAGGTGTTTATTATGATTAAAATTGGACCGGGGTTCATGGTTTCACAAATGCACTCTCTCTTTAATGTAGTGATGGATAATGGAACACTAGAATTCACATATTTGATTGCAACAATGTTTTGTCAAGATTATAATTATATGGGCATCACGTCCTAACATAAAGATGTTTTGGTTTTTCATCTCTCTCATACTCCACCAGGATGGGAATTAAATCTAATCACCCTAGTATTAAGATAAATCAGAGTATAGCCTTAAGTTCATTGACATGAAGTTAAAATAAGAACATGCTAGATCTAGTCATGGAGAAGTGGCATGGTCACACCCAAATCCCCGGTAGCATGGTATTTTCTTTATCCCTAGTGAGGTAACAAAGTAAGGTAAAACACCCAAGTGGATCACGAGATTTCAGTTGTCAGCTTCCCGTACTAGCCACCCCCGTTACTCCATCTAATGCACACGTTCCCCTCACACGCCCTCATGAACATGCTTGATCAAAACAAGTAAACAAGAACGGGTACATAATATGCATTAGTCTCATAACTGAAATAAAACAATTGCAATCTCATATATTAACTCATAAAAAGATCCACCACAAAGGGTAATACAACGGTGACCGTAATCATGTTCAGCAGCTCATACGGTGCTAATACAATGAAGTTCAAGAGAGGAGAGATACATAAGTTACTTCCACAAACCCATATTCCAGGGGTGGACTACTCCCTCTTCATCATGGTGACGATGGTGGAGTCGTTGGAGAAGATGGAGACCACGCCGGCAGTGCCCCGCCGGAGTTTTCCCCCCAATCTGCAGCTCTAGGTCTCTGTTTCGTGGTTCTGTGTTTCTGTGGTGCTCTTCGAAAGCCGTCGGGGGACTATATTTATAGTCGTTTTTAGGTCAAGACGAAGGCACGGTGTCAGGGATATAATCCCCGGGTACCAGAGATTCATCCAATCAAAACGCAAAATGCCAACAGGCATGTCCAAACCGGCTGGCGCCGTACGACCGACTGCCGCGCAGCCAACCTACCGCTGGCCGGACTCACAAGCAAGACCATGAAATCAACCAGAAGATGCTAAGTTTGGCTCCCCCGAAGGGGCCAACCTCCGGATAAACACGGCCGGCTGCCCCTAGCCGGCCGCCTGATTAAGACTAGCCTTTACAGGCCTAGAAGACAAGTCAAAGCCTATATGTGCTACATGTCAGGCTACCTCACCGACAAGATGTTGGAGCGGCGACGAGATGGGGTGACCGGCTGGCGCCGTCCACCGATGGGACGTTTACGGTGGGTTAGCCGGCACGCCAGATAGTTAGCCTGCTAACTAGCTACAGTATAGCTACAGTGTTCCCCCAGCAGTCGGCTGTCTAGCTCGGCGCTGCAATGATGCTCCCTCGACTTGGCTCGCAAGGCAGCCGTCTCAGATTACCCCCCAAGACATCTACGTGGCAGCCGGCCCACCTGTAAGCCAGCTTGCCGAACTCTATATAAGGCAGGCTGGACACACTTAATAGAGAGATCACTTTCCCCCTTACGTGAAACCCTAGTTCATTCCACCTTCCACCTCAAGAAAAGCTCAAGGAGCAACTTGTAGCTCCCTTACTCATATATACGAGTCCGTGCAGGAGTAGGAGTGTTACCTCACCACGAGGGCTCCGAACCTGGGTATGTCTTGGTGTCTCCCTGCTCATACCCGATCCCGCCAGCGGGCACCGTTGTTCGTAAACCTTAGGATCACCCACGAAGTCATTCGAGATGACACTGCCGTGCACAATACCACGACAGTTGACGCCTACCGTGGGGCCGATAGCGGCGACCGGAGTCACGTTCCGCTCGGGACCATTCACCGCTTCCAGCCGGCGCATCGCGTCCGGCCTCGTCCTGACGCTCGGCGCATTTGACTGCGTCACCGACAACGTGGCCTGCTTCACAGGTTCGCCTCCGCCTGAAGGAGGCTCCATCATGCACTTCAGCGACCACCGCGTATACGTCACCCTCATGCACAACGAGTACCCTGAGAAGGTGCTCGACTTCACCGACTCGTCCTCCTCCGAGCCGGATTCGGATGGAGACGCCTGCGCCTACGCAGAAGTCTTCACCGCCACTGATAATGGGACGGCCGCCGCACCGACGCCGGCTCGTCTCGCGTCACCTACGGTCCCCTTGACCCGGTGCTTGATGAGCTGCGCACCCCTTCAACCTCACATCTGACCCGGCTACGCATTTGGAGCAGCTGGAGGCCGCCCGCCTACGCCTGGTGAGCGGCGCCGAGCAAGTCAACACCGTCCACCGCAGGACGACTGCCAGCATGCGCGAGTTCAACTCCGCCCATGGCTTCACCCCAGCCGGCAACCGCGTCAGCCGGCTGGAGGAAGTCCGCCGCAAGGGCCGAGAGCTCGGCCACATGACGGACGAAACCCAGCCGGAGATCGTCACCCCGGTCTACAGCACCCCCGCACAGAACATGCGCGCGGCAGAGGCGGCTGCCGCGGAGTTTTCAGGCCTCCAAGGCGAAGAGCTGATCGCGCAGGCGAAGCGTGTCCAAGAGCTCCTGATCGTCGCCGACCGGATGAATGCTGCATCACCCAACTCCAGCCGGTACAGCAAGTCCAAGGGAGGCTCCTCCGGCAGCAAGAAGACCTACCGCGAGAAGAGCGTCAACTCCGGTAAGAGCAAGAAGCCAGCTGACGACACTGTCAAGAAGCCGACTGAAGGCAGCCGGACCCACAACCCCGAGCCGGCCAAAGCTACTAGCCGCGTCTTGGCGCACGACCGGCTGGGACCCTTGGGGCCCCCAACCAGCGCTGATGCGCGCGACCGCATCAACAAGCTCCTCGCCTCCAAAGCCATCGAGGACGAGGGGGTAGCCGGCCCGTGTGTTTCGGAGCACACATCCGGCACGAGTTGTTCCCCGCCAAGTTCCAGCTTCCCCACGACACGGCGAAGTACGCCGGCTCCAACAAGCCAGAAGACTGGTTATCCGACTACGCCACCACCGTCGGCATCGCAGGCGGCAACATGCGCGTCGCCGTCAGCTACATCCCCCTCATGCTTACCGGCTCGGCTAGAGCCTGGCTGAATAACCTACCGGCGGACAGCATCAACTCGTGGCTAGACTTCAGCGCGGTCTTCGTCGCCAACTTCTCTAGCTCCTACCGGCGGCCGGGTCAATCGTGCCACCACAGGGCGAGAACGAGTCCGACCGCGACTACCTCACTCGGTGGTCCGAGCTGCGCCTCACCTGCGAAGGGGTGCAAGACGTACAGGCCATCCAGTTCTTCTCGGACGGATGCAGGCCAAGCACTGGCCAAGCACTCTGCTCAAGCACAAGCTCATGCGCTCTGAGCCCAAGACCGTGGCCGAAATGATGGCCACCGCGTACAAGTACGCCATAGCCGACTCCGCCATGACCAAGAGCATCCGGGTAGATGATGCCGGAAGATTAATTCCGGACGACCCGAAGAAGAAAGACCCGCCTCGGTCACGTGACGACGCCGGCTCCTCCAGGCGTTACCCGATAGCCGGAGGGATGACGGCAAGAGGAAGGACCGCTACTCCGACAACCGGCGCGAAGCTCAGTTCGTAGCATGGCCGAAGGCGGACGAGCCCCGCCGGCTGAGGAAGGCCGGGCACGAGACAACCGCCCCTGGCAGAAGACGAAGTACACACTTGAGGCCATGTTCGAGCAGACCTGCAAGTACCACAGCGTACAGGGCAAGCCGGCCAACCACACCACTGCGGCATGCAGCTGGACCCAGCGCATCAGCCGGGGCGACGGACTACCACCTCGCCCTAACCGGAATCCGGATAACCGCGAAGCCGGCAACCAGAACCGCAACAACCACGACGACCACGGAGACCGGGAGGAGCGCCAGTGCTCTCCGGCTAAAGCTGCAGACGACGGCGTCCCCAACCAGGCGGCCGCTTCATGATCTACACAGCGAACGCAACGACAAGCGCGCGCAGCGTGCACGCTACAAGGAGGTGAACGCCGAAGTTCCCCTCGTCCCCAGTACATGCACTGGTCGGACAAGCCCATCAGCTGGAGCCGAGAAGACCATCCGGGTGTCATGCCGAACCCGGTAACTACGCCCTGGTGCTAGACCCCACCATCATCTCCAGCAGGCGTGCACCTTCAGCCGGGTGCTCGTCGAAGGAGGCAGCAGCATCAACATCTCTACCGCGAAGCCGCGGAAAAACTCGGGATCAACGAGTATATGCTGGAGCCCAGTCCGACTGTCTTCCACGCATCGTACCCGGCCAATCCTGCTCGGCCATGGGCCAGATCAGGCTCGATGTCATCTTCGGCACTCGGGAGAACTTCCGCCGTGAGCCATCTGGTTCGAAGTGGTGGACCACAGCAGCGCCTACCACGCTATCTTGGGGCGGCCGGCTCTCGCCAAGTTCATGGCGGTCCCGCACTTGCCCACTCAAAATGAAGATACCCAGCAAGAAGGGCGTCATCATCGTAACCGGCATTACAAGAGATCCATGGCCTGCTCATCCAGGAGCGCCAAGATGGCGGTCTCTCATGATCTCCCAGGAGTTTGACGCCAACAAGCGCAAGGTGGCGACGAGCCGCCTGAAGCCCCCGAGGCCAAGAAGTCGGCTGGCGAATCATCCTTCCAGCCGGCCAAGGACACAAGGCAGATCCCACTAGACCCGGCCAACCCCGACAAGTGTGTCGTTATCGGTGTCGGCCTCAGCCAAAAATAGGAAAGCGAGCTTGTCGACTTCCTCCGTGAGAATCGGGATATCTTTGCATGGTCCCCCAAAGACATGCGGGTGTTCCGAGGGAGTTCGCCGAGCACTCACTCCACGTCAACCGGGTATGAAACCCGTCCGACAAGGCCTTTGCCGCTTCACGGAGGAAAGAAGAAAAGCAATCAGAGAAGAGATTGCCGGCTACTGGCAGCCGGCTTCATCATGGAGGTTTTCCATCCGAATGGCTGGCCAACCCCGTCTGGTGTTGAAGAAAACAAGACCTGGCGTGTGTATCGACTACACGAGCCTAAACAAGGCATGCCCCAAGGACCCCTTCGCCCTGCCGGATCGATCAGGTCATCGACTCCCCCGCCGGCTGCGAGCTACTATTATTTGACGCTACTCCGGCTACCACCAGATCAAGCTGAACCCGGAGGACCACCTGAAGACGTCCTTCATCACGCCCTATGGGCCTTCTGCTACGTCACCATGCCCTTTGGGCTGAAAATGCTGAGCCACTTACTAGCGGTGCATGCAGAAATGCCTGCACGAGCAGATCGGCAGGAACGTTCACACTTATGTGGACGACATTGTCGTGAAGACAAAAGAGAGAGGCACCCTGCTAGGGGACCTCGAGGAGACGTTCGCCAACTTGGCGTTTCAAGATGAAGCTTAACCCAGAAGTGCGTCTTCGGGGTGCTGGCCAGCTACTCGTATTCTCGTCTCGGCGCAGGAAACGAGGCCAAACCGGACAAGATAGCAGCCATCAGCGCATGGAGGCGCCCAAGAATCTGAGGGAGGTACAAAAGTTTGCGGCTGCCTGGCGTCCCTCAGTCGGTTCGTCAGCCGGCTGGGCAAAAAGGCGCTGCCACTCTAAGCCCTCATGCGCAAGACAAAGTTCACTTGGACGGACGAGGCCAACACCGCCTTCGAACTTAAGCGAGCCCTGTCCACCAGGCCAGTTCTAGCGCCACCCACGCCAAAGGAGCCATGCTCATGTACATTGCCGCCACTAATCGGGTGGTCAGCATTGTCTTGGTGGTGGAAAGAACAGAGGACGGCAAGCCCCAGCCGGTCCAGAGGCCGTTTACTACTTGAGTGAAGTGCTCTCACTCTCAAAGCAAAACTACCCGCACTACCAGAAGATGGCATACGGCGTGCACCTCGCGCCAAGAAGCTCAAGCACTACTTCCAAGAGCATACCATCACGTGGTGAGCACCGCCCCGCTGAGCGACATCATCGGCAACAAGGACGCAACCGACTGGGTGGCCAAATGGGTGTCGCCATAGCCCCCACCACGTCCTCTACGAGCCCAGGACCGCCATCAAGTCCCAATTCTTGGCGATTTTTTCATCGACTGGGCAGAAACTCAGTACCTGCCGCCTGCTCCGGACAACTCGCACTGGACCATGCACTTTGACGGCTCAAAGATGCTGGGAGGACTCGGAGCCGGCATCGTCCTCACCTCGCCAAAGGGATACAAGCTGGAGTACGTGCTCCAAATCCACTTCACGCCTCCAACAATTGGCCGAGTACGAGGCACTAGCCCACGGGCTCAAGCTGGCCAAGGAGATGAATATACGCCGGATACTCTGCTATGGAGATTCGGACCTAGTGGTGCAGCAGGTCTCAGGCAACTGGACGCCAAGGACGCAAACATGGCCGCCTACCGCTTCTTCGTCCTGCAGCTGAGCGGATGCTTCGAGGGCTGCGAGTTCCACCAGTCCCACACACCCACAACGAGGCGGCCGATACATTGGCCCGGATAGGATCACCGGCAAGAAATCCCACCCGGCATCTCCCTCGAGCACCTGCGCAAGCCGTCCATCAAACCGTCGCCGGACTCAGAATCCATCTTCGTACAGCCGGCCCAGAAAGCACCCACTTCGGCTGCGATAGCCGGCTCGCCGACCGGGAGACGAAATGATCGACGCGGGGACTGGGGATCCCGTTTCACCACCCGGCTCTCCAGACCCGGGGACTGAGGAGGACATCTTCGTCGTCCAAGAGGTGCATCTTGGGCACAACCGCTGCTAAACTTCATCGTCAAGGGCGAGCTACCGAAGATGAAGTCCACGCGCGGCAAGTACAACGCCGAGCCAAAGCATACACCATCATCAACAACCAGCTGTACAAACGCAGCGTAGCCGGCATATTCCTGCGCAGCGTGAAAAGAGAAGACGGCTACGACATGCTGAAAGAGATCCACCAAGGGGAGTGCGGCCACCACGCATCCTCAAGGGCCATCGTGGCCAAAGCTCTGCGCCACGGTTTCTACTGACCAACAGCGCTCGAAGACGCAGAAGAGATCGTCCGGAAGTGCGCTGGCTGCCAGCTCTTCCGGGTACAGCAACAACAGCCGGCCTCAGCACTCAAGACAATCCCCATCACCTGGCCGTTCGCTGTCTGGGGGTTGGACATGGTCCCCATTCCGAACAGCACGCGGAGGGCTCACTCATCTCCTGGTGGCCGTGGATAAATTCACCAAGTGGTTAGAAGTCAAGCCCATCAAGAAGCTAGACGGCTACAGCACCATCGTCTTCTTCGAGGACATCATCTACCGCTACGGATACCCCCACATCATCATCACCGACAATGGCACAAACTTCGCCAAGGGGTGTTCAGGCAGTTTTGCGGGGACAAAGGCATCCGGCTAGATCTGGCCGTGGTGGCCCACCCGCAGACAAACGGCCAGGTCGAGAGGACCAATGGCCTCATCCTATCTTGGATCCGGCCCCGGCTAGAAGAGCCCCTCCACCGCGCACCCGGATGCTGGCTCGACGAGCTGGCAGCTGTGCTTTGGAGCCTGCGCACAACTCCCGACTGATCGACCGGCTACACGCCGTTCTTCCTCGTCTACGGCGCCGAAGCTGTCCTCCCGATGGACATAGAGCACAATGCGCCAAGAGTAGCCCTCTTCACTGAGGCAGAGGCCAAAGAGGCCAGAGAAGATGGGGTAGACCACCTAGAAGAGGCACGCGAGCTAACCCTAGAGAGATCTGCTATATATCAGCAGAACTTGCGACGCTACCACAGTCGGCGTATCCGCAAGATAGAGTTTCGCGAAGGAGACCTTGTTCTCCGCCTGATCCAGGACCGCAAAGGCTTACATAAGCTATCCCCGCCGTGGGAAGGGCCATTCATCGTGAGCCGGGTACTGCACAATGATGCATACTATCTCATTGATGCAAGAGCGCCAAGAAAAACAAGAAAGATACAGCCGGCGAAGAAACGGAGAGGCCATGGAATGCCAACCTCCTCCGCCCATTTTATACCTAAGCACAAGTTGGTATGTACCCCATGTATGAAAGCTATCAATAAAATCAGGCAGCCAAGTCATGGGCTGACCTTTGGTATCAAATGCCTTTTATGTTGGTTAAATTTCGCCGGCTACCTCGGGCAGACACCCGGGGACTGCCCGGCTACCCGCGCCCTTTTTTTCCCAAGGACTCGGCTTAGTAACGTGACAATTCCAAAGGCCCACTCTTCCGATCCAGCCACATACCCCAACCCGGCTGTCCGGCAGGCAAGAGCAAAAGCCCCAAAGAACTCACGTGAACAACACCTAAGAAAAACACGGCCGCCGGCTACTTGACGAATCCCCTAAAAACGGCTAAGGAATCCAGTACTGTGTAAAACGCCCTGACATCTCTTCGGATCCGGCTGCAGACCGCAACACGGCAGACCAGCCGGCAAGAGCCTGCGACCAGTCGGCAAAACACACGAAAACAATCTCCGAAACGGATCAGGCGGTAGTCATCTTATTCCGCAGGAAAAACTCCCAAAAATTGGGCTAACAAGTCTAAAAATTTCTTTCAAGGAACAACATTTTTGAAGAGTTTCGACCCGGTACCCCTTTGGCACACCAGCCCGAAACTCGGAGAATGGAAGAATCGAAGTCCGTCCGGCTAAAGAGGAATAGCCGGACCTAAGGAATCCCAGGCGGACAAATAACGCGAAGGCACTCGGAGGAAATCCCATCACCGACTAAAGAAGTTTCCACCCGGCTACCCTACGGCCAACCGGCCAGAAACTCGGGGACTGGGAGCCGGTGGATACACACAAGCACACAAGACAAAATCAGCACGACAAAGGTTTAACACAGAATCATTGGCAAAAGCAGCCGGACAAAGTGCAACCGACACCAGAAGTTTTGAAGACATAGTACGATACATAGTCTACCCGGCATCCCGGGGCAAATCAAATTATGGCAAAGACTGTATCAGGCAAACACAAATACTCCCGGCATCCCGGGGAACAAGCAGATAAGCAAAGCTCGGCGTGACCAGAGGCACCAGCCTTGGAGGAAGCAGCAACATCTTTGGCAGGCGACAGTGGACCCTTGCCCTTGTTGGCACCCGACTGCTCAGAGGTGGCATCATCAGAATCTTAGCCGGCGGCGGTTGCCAGGTTGGCATCCGGACGGATGGGCTTGAAGGCCACAAAGTCTGCAATGGTCGAGGCCGCTGTCAGAATTCCTGGGCTCAGGCGGACCTCTGCGTGAGTGTCGTCGCTCCGGAACGCGTCCTTAAAGACGTTCACGTCCACCTCCGGGTACCAGGAGGCCATCAAGCATAGAGCCCATTCCGGACCTCCACGGGCCGCGGACTCCTCCAGCATGATTATACCTTCCACGGCACCACTCAGCTCGGCGCCACCTTCCAGCCGGCCAGCCAGCTCGGAGAGGACCGCAGGTGGAGTGTCATTGGGCCAGATGTATTCAAACACCGGCCTGAGAGAACTCGCCAGAGCCCGAGCCTCCTCGCCCAGCTGAGCCACACACTCCTCAATGGAGACATGGCAGCCGGCAAGAGAAGCGGCAGTAGCTGGGATGTCTTTCTCGGCCAGAGAACTCTTCTTCGTCTGCTCCTCCACAGCCGGATAGTAGGCTGCCAAAAGATAAAGAACTAAGAAAACCGCGGTGAATAAAAACTCCATCGACAAAGAAGAAAAACTCACCCTTGACCGCCTACAGGATGTGAGCCAGCTCCCCCCGATGAGCATCACGCTCAAGGGTTAGCTGGCGGACTTCCGCCTGAAGTGCGTCCTGGGCCAGGCGGTCCGCTTTGGCCTTCTCCGTAGTGGTCTTCTCCAAGCTGTCAAAGGCATCGGTGCATGCTTTGATAATCGTGTTGAATTCAGCAGCCGCCTTCTCCAGCCGGCCTTTGGCTTTCTTCACCTCCTCCAGCTCCTACGGGCGCAGCCGGTCCTGTTCCCTAAGACGGGAAACCTCAGCCTCCAGCGTAGCTGGGCGGGTTGCCTCCATCCGGGCCCGCAGGTCCCGCTGCCTCCTCTACTGGAAATAAAGAGTTAGCGGCAAGCGAAAAACAACGACAGAAAACATGACATCTGGAGGGAAGACTCACTCTGTGCCGCCTCCTCCTTCCCCTTCAACTTGGCCAACACTTTAGCATGTCTCTTTTGATCAAACTGCAGTCAATCAAAAATCATATGCCATTCGACTGGGATAATTAAACAGGAGAAAAGAAGACACGCACCTCCAACAACTGACAGAAACACTTAAAATCCTTTAACTGCACCTGTAGCTCCCTCTCGATGATCCGGGCGCTCTCGACGACATCGGCCGGCTGCCGAAGCTGGCCTGCTCTGTCGCCAAGGACCAACGCCCCGGCACCCGGCGCAGCCGGCGAGGAAGCCGTACCAGCCGGGCGAGGGACAAGGGTGGTAGCCGGCGCCTCCACCTCCATCACCACCTGCTCGGACTGCGCCGCGTCCGTCGTCGCCATCGGTTCCGGCAGCGTCGCCTCCGGCGCAGCCGGGGTGGTCTCGCCGCCGCCTTCGACAACTGGAGGCACCAAGGTCTCCTCCGCCACCTGCTCCTCCGGGCGGGGCGACGGCTGCAGCACCGGACTGGCCGCTGCAGTGCCCGCCATGTCGCCTGGCCCTGACAGCTTCTTCGGAGGGCTGCAAGAAAAATAATTGGTCCAGCCGGACACGACGAAAGATGAAGAATAAAAGAACGGAGAAGTTACTTACGCTACCACCACGGCCGGAGTCTTGGGCTCCCGGATGCGCCGCCTCTTCAGAGCCGCCCCCTCGGCGTCGGTCGCCGCGCCGGCTGGCGCCTTGCCGGAGCCAGAGGACTTGGCCAGCTTGCCGCGAGGAGCCGCCGACTCTACGGTGCCCGCACTTTCATCAGAAGAAATATAAAAGATATCCCGGGGAACCGCCTGCTCAGGCGGAACTAAGCCAGGAGACTTACCCCGAGCAGTCGGTGCCCTCTCGTCGACGCCCTCGTCATCGCCGCCGCCTGCGGCAGATGCGGCGCCCGCGACCCGGCCCGGCCGAGGCAAATCCCGCTGTCCGTTGGGGCCATCCTCCGAATCCTAGAGGGCGAACAGCTGCCCACCCGGAAGAAACATTCGGAAGAACGAACTAAAGCGAAAACAAAACCATGGCAAGAAAACTTACCCGAGGCGGAGGTTTCACGCGGCTGTACGGCTCCAGGCCATAGGTCCAGCCCTCCTTCACGTGCTCATTCGTCACCGTCCAGAGCCAGCTGTCCGAGCCGGCTATCGACAGCCGGCGCGGAGTCAGCAGGGTGGGGTCGCCCCTACCCGACATCTGGCAGATCTTGTGGGAGCGCTCCTGCAGAGGGGCCACCCGGCGCTCCAGCTAGCAGAGCGACAGGTCGCGAGCGGTCAGGCCATCCGCCTCCAGCTGTTCCATCCGGGCGAGCATCTTGCCGACCTCCTTGGCGTCGCTGCCGTCCGGTTGCCCCACGCGTCCATGCGAGGGACGGTAAGGGCAAACGGTGGGAGGTTGATCCGTTCAGCAGGCTCTGCCTAGCCCTCCTGCGCGTTGTTGAAGACCTAGAGGTACGACTGCTGCCACTCCTTGACGGAGTCCTGCGGCTTGAAGGGCGGCAGATGCGTCTGACGCCGCTTGTAGACCACGGCGCAGTCACAGTCCACCATCTCCTGGCCAGTGCCGACTGTTCACAGCCGGCAGCGGAGGAAGAAGAGCCGGATGAAGAGGTCCATCGTGGGCCGAATGCCTAGATAGCCCTCGCACAGCGCCACGAAGGCGCTGATCTGCGCAACCGAATTTTCCCCCAAGTGGTGGGGCTGGAGATCGTAGTACCTGATGAGGTCGCGGAAGAAGGTGCTCGCCGGGAGCACCAAGCCGCGGTCGATGTGGTCGACGAAGACCACGTACTCGCCTTCCTGCGGCGCCGGCATGCGCTCGGCGGTGTCAGGGACGCGAGTGCCCATGAGCTCTTCAGAGGGGAGGAGGCATTGCCGCCGGAGTGTGGCGATGTCCTCCTCCGAGACCACCGAGACCCTCCACGCGCCGTCGTCGGTGTTGGCCATCTCTGGCTCTGGGGCGACGGTGGCGAACGGGAGGCGCGCAGTGGAAATACGGGGCCCCGTGGCTCGCTTCGGTCGACGAGGGAGCCGCGCCACCGCAGGAACCCAAGCGCTCGCTGGAGAACATGAGGAGGCAAGAAAGCAGAGAAGAAGGAGAGCGCAACGGCGAAGTGGGGTGCGGGAGCGAGGAACCGTTCCCCACTCTGGTGCCGCCGTATTTATAGGCGGCAACCAGCCCCTGGCCTCTTCACCGCACGATGCTTCCACGTGGCGGCCATCCGGCAGGCCGGTTATACTGTACCGGCACAAAGAATCCAGCCCTCACAAGACGGCCACAGAAGATCCTGCTGCGGAACCCCAGGCGTCGCGCCTGTCCGTGCCGGTAGTGGAGGTGCATGCCGATGGGACGGCCGGTCATCATCCTGACGTCATTCGCTCCAGCCGGCGTACGCGGAGTTGCCGATACAAATTCTAGTCGGAATCTCCTTCAACAACGAAGACATGTGAACACCCAGACGCTGCACCAACCGCCTGCTCCTGCAGCCGGCCATGAAGCCCCAGTGTGTCCGGGGACTACTGTCAGGGATATAATCCCCGGGTACCAGAGATTCATCCAATCAAAACACAAAATGCCAACATGCATGTACAAACGGCTGGCGCCGTACGACCGACTGCCCGCGCAGCCGACCTACCGCTGGCCGGACCACAAGCAAGACCATGAAGATCAACCAGAAGATGCTAAGTCTTGGCTCCCCGAAGGGGCCAACCTCCAGATAAACACGGCCGTCTGCCCCTAGCCGGCCGCCTGATCAAGACTAGCCTTTACAGGCCTAGAAGCACAAGTTGTAGCACCCCCAAGAGCTAAGCTAGGCAAATCTGAGACCTTAATCTGAGATAAGCCTAACATAGACCTCGAAAGCCAACAGTTGAGAAATCGGTAACACAACAGTGACCCTACAACACAAGAAGCAATATATTAAGCTCTTAACATAGCGAAGAAGCAAATATCATCAAAATAAGGTCACTGACCTGTCAATCACCAATACAACGGAAGGCAAATTATGCTATTAGACATAGCAAGATTAGCAATAGGCCTAAGAGGCCAAAGCATAACGGCGACGTCCCAGTCCATAGATTCCAGGCTGTCGTCTGGGAACCCCAAGCTACGCGTCGATGTCGATGTCCACCAAACTTACCTATCCAATAATTGTGCAGGGCTGAGTACTGGAGGTACTCAACAAGACTTAATTAACCTATTATATATCTGCTCGTTCAGAGAGTATTCATGAATGTCCTTTGCATAAAGCCATCTTTGTTGTTAAATCGAGGGAGGAGAGAATCTCGCATCAGTAGACTTTTAAAAGGGGATAAGAGAGGGAAACACTAGCTTCATCCACATCTTCAGTCTCCACCAGATCATCATGAGTTGGCAGTAATTCTAACCACCCTTAGTTGGCAGTTTTATGATTAGGTTAAGTTTGTCTATGATCACCGAAATAAGGTACCAAGTCGTCTATAACCGTGGACACGGCTTTCCGAAAAGATTTACCCTACAGGGGATGTAACTACCCACACGCCAACCAACCGATGCGCCAATTCTTTTAGCACTCTTCCGGGGAGTGCCGACAGAAGGGTTGGCCATGACCTTTCCCAAGCTTCGCCTATGTCCATGAGCCACAGCAGTAGGTCAGACCGCCATCTCAGCGATCCCTAGTGCAGGTTGCCAGGGTCAAGATCATAGCGTCACACTCTCCTGACCGAGCCCTAATTTTCCTCAAATCATTTTACCGCACACGCAAATGGAACACTCGAACTAGTGGCTTCACGTAGTAGGCTAGGCAAGTTGGAGCCGAGGGGTTTCCGAGCCCTGTGTGGATGCACGAATAGTCTTGGTTCCAAACCCAGGAACTCAGTTCCTAAGATCGACAAGAACGAGACAACCCACCACAGTCCCATTGTGGCCTCTCATCCAAGTCTTTAGCATATTCAACACATCTCTGATCATTCCACGTCATCCTTCATGGCAGTTCCTTCATAGCTTTGATTCATCAACCAGATGGAGCAGAGGGAAGATCTAAGCAGGGCTAAGCATAGCAGACTCTGGCGATGCAACACTTAAGACACTCTATAACTCAACTAAAACCACATTTGAATCGTATGCATAACACAAGAATCAAATACTTTGAAACCATATATGTGCAGATAAGAGGTTATGCTTCTCTTGTCCTTCGATAACAAGATATAAAGCTTCTAGAAATCTTTGGCTTGACTTGATTAAAATAACCCAGAATAACTCCTTTATAGATTGTCGCTTGATTTGATCGTCGATGATCCATCACTGGCCTTCACTATTATCAATCTCCACTTCGGATTCGCGTTCTACCGAAGAACGAAACACCGGAAAAGAAACGAAAAACAACATTCAACCATGGCATCGATGCAATGCGCACAATGTATGCATGACAATTTAAGGGGTTCAATTCAAGCCCTATAACATAATTAACCAATAATTAAAGAAGATGGCATTTTAGTAATTCTAGACATTTCTTAATTTAGGTTGTTCAAGTATGCATGATTTGGACATAATTAGATAGATCTTATTTTTCTGCAAATTTTGATATATTAATCATATTTTTTTTATAAAATGAATTAGTTATGAATTTCCAAAGTATAAACAATTCAATTTAATTTAAAGCAATTAAGAAATTAAATAAATAAATTGGACCCACATGTCAGACTTTTACTAATTTCTAAAATCATTTTGGAAAAGATTAAATATCTGACAGAGGACCCCACATGTCATAAATTTAAACAATTACAAAAAATTGATAAATCATTTTCAAAAAAGAAAAAGGAGAGATGACGTCATCCGACGTCGTCAATGGAGGAATGCCTCTGCCGATCACCAATCCTTTGATTGGGAGCGCGAGGGGCAGAGCGACCACGCGCGTTGAACGCGGGAGAGCGGGGAGCCAGAAACGGGCGGCGCCGCAACCAAATGGTCGCCGGCGTTGCTCCGGTGAGCAATCCGCGCGGCGGCCCAAGGGCACGCACGGCGCCAGAGCCAAGGGCAGCGCTAGGGAGAGGACGAAGGGGTCCGCGAGGACCTACAGCTCACCAGGAGCGTGATGAGGAGGTCGAAGAGGCGAGGGGAGGCCGAGGTTCGCCGGAACCAAGCTTGAAGGCGGCGGACCGAGGCGGGACATGGCGGCGGAATTCGTTGGATTTCCCGCACCCGGAAGCTTGGCTCGGAAAGGAGGAAAAGGAGAGAACGTCAGAGCTCCAGGGCATCTCGTGGGTGCTTGGAGCTGCCGGAATCAACGGCAATCCGTAGAGGAGCCAAAGCTAGGGTTTGGGAAGAATACGGGGAAGAGAGGAGAATGGGTGGGGAATTAGGGTTTCCCAAGCGGCGGAGAGGAGGCCTTATACGCCGGGCGAGGTCGGTAGCGCGAATCGCGACGCAGCGTGGCGGCGGACGGCCGGGGACGCGACACCGAGCTGCTTGGAGTCAAAAGGTTGAAGACGACGGCAGTTTTCTGGAAAACCCCCTGCGTTTCTCGATAACTACAAAACCATTGGAAAACAGGCCCCTGCCTTGGTAAAAAAGGTTTTGAGGGCCTTTTTGCAAACAGAAAATTTGTATAAAAATACTAGGAAACTCAAAATTTTACAAGGAAGCCATTGGCAACTTTAGATTTTGAAAAAGTTTGAAATATTTTTAACACATTCAAAATAACAAGTGGTTTGGGCCACTTTAGGGTTTTCTCTTTTATTTTAAAACTCAGATTTTGTGCAACTTTTAAATTAGATGCAAATTATGCTCATGATGCACAAAGCAAATTTACCAATTAACTAATTTGGGGATGTTACAAATCTATCCCCCTTTCAAGAATCTCGTCCCCGAGATTCCTAAGGTAGGAAAAGAGATACAGAGAAGAGGGCTACACCGATCTTGGATGATCTTCTCGATCCCACGACGATCTTCTTTCTTGAAGAGGTTGATCCACGACTTCATGGATGATTGTAACACTTCATCTTCCTTCGGACTGTTGATTGTAACACTTCATCTTCCTTCGGACTGTTCTTCAACTACACTAAAGAGAAGAGGGAGATAACTCTAGAACGAGGATCTTCAGGAAGATCGAGCATCTCATGGTTAACTCAAGGGAGGAGTGTGCAAGAACAACTTTTGAGCTAACAAGCATGAAACACATCAAGGTAACAGAGGGAAAGGAAGAAGTTTCAAGTTGATAGACAACTGTTCCTCCGAAGGATTTGAATATGAGCTTTACACAAAGCTAAGATGGATAGATAACGAGATCTTGACACAATAAGACGTAATAACCCTTTTCAGATTTCAAACACTTGGCTTACTAGACGTTTGCCATACGATTAAAAGTCCAAGGCCCTAAGATGACAGAAAAATTAACACAATGTGTGAGTTGAATAGAAATTCAAGTACACACAACAGGAAGGAAGAATGGATCAACGAAATGTTGAAGATTACCATAGAAAGAAAATTCACATGATGGATATGTTGTCAAAAGATAAGAAAAGTATCAAGAGGATCGATCGGGAGACATTCAGAATCTCCGAGAACATTGGAAGTATGAATTTCCCAATGATCTTCTAGATACCCATGTCAAGCTCATAACAAGCCATCAACAGGTGATGAGGTAAAGATCGGATTTTGTTATGAGAGAAATACCATAAGGGGCAACTTCTAGAATAAGCCGCACAACAATCCTCATGGAGAGTGGTTGTTATCGATAACTCAAAGGAATTAGGGCAATAGGCCTTCCGGTTAATTGGGTCAACCACAACCTCAACCTTGCCAGATTTTAAAATGACCTATGTCGAAATCCTTGACGAACACCAACCGTCGTTGCTGCTTGAGATTCAACTCTGGTTAGTTGGGATGATAGTTCAGACTCATCATGTCCGAACAGAGAGTTGTAATGGATACCACAGAGGTAAAGTTGCTGGATTCTCAAGATATGGACAACAATGTCAAGCCCGAAAAGATGAGCGAGATTGCAAAACCCATGTATTAGCCATGTGTCCAAAGACAACAGCATCTACCTGAATCACTTGCAACAAACACGACAAAGTCCTTGTTGGAAAACAACAAAGAAGATAATGAAGTTTTTCGACTTCTTCTCATTTCTTGAACTAATCAATCAGTGGCTTGGTGTGCATATATGACTTCTTCAAGGAATGGAGGTAACAACCTATCATCCCATGAATAATCCGCACATGCATGACCGACTAGAGATGATTCCCGAGGAAACAAAGAGAAACTCTACTTGGATTCACGGCGACATCTTTCAGCAAATGCACGTGAACCAGAAAAGGTTACTTCCAACATTCATAACACATACTTCGTGATGGAATCATAATGATCCTATTCAGACACTGAGGCAATAAGAATGTTATCGATGGGTCAACAACAAGCTTATCAAGATACTCCAAGAAGATGGAATCATATGATACATGAACAAGGCAAACATATTGGTCAGACCAAGGACATGAAGATGTAATCTGGCGAAACACCATGAGTAGAACATCATCAAGATGGTCCTTGGGACTGAGTTCAATTTGACGATAGCCCAAATCAAATCAAAGATTGTAAAGATAGTAGATCCGTTAGGATATACCATCTGGCTTCAACACGAACAAGTAGACATCACGGTCAGGTGAAAACCTGGCAGTGCTTCTCAAAAGATATGCAGAATATCACGAAGCACCGGGATATCTCAAGCTGAGAGGAGTCTTGCCTTTCAAGGAAAAATGATGTGGCCTTAAGATTTGGCGTAAACCTAACTCTTTGACCGAGAATGTGCATCAGAACAAATAGACTTGGCATCACAGTCAACTTCGCTTAGTGATCGGACAACCTATCACACAAGGAAGGAATCAAATGTCCTTAGATGTCAAAGCAATGAACATTTGCTATGAACATTCGATAGCCACATCAATACGCACGCCATAGCATTCCGAGCACGAGCAGCGAGGAGAAAAGCGCGAGTATGGACGTGTAAAAGCATCACTTCATCAATAAAGTCATGAGACTCAGCACGACCTCTTGATATGTAAGAGTGTGATACCTTAAGGTGGAACAGAATAGAGTAAACAAAGCCTCTTGATCTGTGGATTACAACACTTTGACCTGGTCCTAGACATGGACGAGGTACGGGAGTTTGTTTCTCCCTGACATCCCGAAGTAGAATGTCACGATGGACCACAAGAGCAACACGCATTAGTACACCAATGCACATTTACAACTTGGATGCCAACTGGCATATGCGGGTCGGAACACAAACACGGAAGAAGGAACATGCTCAGGAAAATCCTGAGATGTAGATGATCAAGTTGGCATACATATGATAACTTGTTCCGATAAGAAAGGTGTGGCAGAGTCACCAACTTAGATGTGAGACTCATAAAGAGCACTCTTATCGTGATCCTTTTGGTTCCATGACAGAACCTCTGCCAAAGCTCGTGGAAGGTGAAGACCTTGGAAGTCGCAACTTAATCACGACAATAACCACAAGCTTGAGGGCTAGCTGGAGCAGAAATTACTAGCCATTCTGAGGTAGCAAGCATTCCTCAGGGATCAACAGAATGGATCTTGCGTTAAAGGTCAGCTTCAGGTACTGAGAGGGTGAGCATTACATGGTTAAGAAACCACATAATTCAACACACCGCAAACCAGCACAATCCGGGACCTTCGGTTCAAGTCCAAGGGTTAAAACTCAGAGAAGGTGTAGATACCATTCGGATGTCGGAAACGACACAACGATGTCGTATTCACGAGATAGCTTCAGAGACCAACCATAGCTTCCGAAGTACCAGAAGAGGAAAAAGAGATATTTAAGGTGAAAGATACCACAAAGACTTAGAATAGAATGAGGTGAAACCGACAAAGCTGAAAAATCACGAGGGAAGGTAGCTCTTATGTCAAACGAGAGAAAGACATGTCAAAGGACACACCGGACTCTAGAAAACATAACACTAGGTCAACTTGGCTGAGAAACGACTTGCACTTGAGGCACCTATATTTTGAATGACCAGAGAAAGGGAGAGCAAATGTTTTCAACCAAAACAAGGTAAGGTGACCCAGAATTAGAGCGATACCAGATAAGGAGTAAAAAGAATCCTACTCAGAGTTTTGCAAATAGTTTCAGATTTCAAATAGTTTTCACAACCACTAGACTCAACATCGACCAGTAGAAAGGTTTTCCTACAGGCGGTCCTGCTCTGATACCAAAACATGTAGCACCCCCAAGAGCTAAGCTAGGCAAATCTGAGACCTTAATCTGAGATAAGCCTAACATAGACCTCGAAAGCCAACAGTTGAAAAATCGGTAACACAACAGTGACCCTACAACACAAGAAGCAATATATTAAGCTCTTAACAGAGCGAAGAAGCAAATATCATCAAAATAAGGTCACTGACCTGTCAATCACCAATACAACGGAAGGCAAATTATGCTATTAGACATAGCAAGATTAGCAAAAGGCCTAAGAGGCCAATGTATAACGGCGACGTCCCAGTCCATAGATTCCAGGCTGCCGTCTGGAAACCCCAAGCTACGCGTCGATGTCTATGTCCACCAAACTTACCTGTCCAATAATTGTGCAAGGTTGAGTACTGGAGGTACTCAACAAGACTTAATTAACCTATTATATATTTGCTCGTTCAGAGAGTATTCATGAATGTCCTTTGCATAAAGCCATCTTTGTTGCTAAATCGAGGGAGGAGAGAATCTCGCATCAGTGGACTTTTAAAAGGGGATAAGAGAGTGAAACACTAGCTTCATCCACATCTTCAGTCTCCACCAGATCATCATGAGTTGTACCACCCATCAGAATCACCCCCTCGCTCAACCCGAGGAAGTAATTCTAACCACCCTTAGTTGGCAGTTTTATGATTAGGTTAAGTTTGTCTATGATCACCAAAATAAGGTACCAAGTCGTCCATAACCGTGGACACGGCTTTCCAAAAAGATTTACCCTGCAGGGGGTGTAACTACCCACACACACACCAACGAACCGATGCGCCAGTACTTTTAGCACTCTTCCGGGGAATGCCGGCAGAAGGTGTCGGCCCATCGGAAACCAGGGTGTGCTGGGCCGCTCGTTCTCGGCCTAAGATCGCAGGCCCCCAGGTCTGCGGAACGCCCAGAGAAGCTCCCACGTGAGGCCCTCCCCCTCGGGACATCGTCTCTTGAGAAGCACTTGAAGAGCCTGGAAAGCGCAGCTGCCTCGCTGTTGCCGAGGAGTGGATGAGGCCTCATCCGGTCTTCCCCCATGGCTCTGGTCCCCCCGGCGGGCGGGGACACACGGGCCAGAGACGCATACGCAGCAGAGACATCACGGCCCACTACCCGTGCTGGCCACGCATCGCGAAGGCTTGCCTTTTCCGTGATAGCACGGTGCCGACCAACTGTGGCCGCAAAAACTGAGGGAGGGAAGACTTTCCTCTTTGATGCAAGAATGGGACGCGCGCCAGGCCGCCTCTCTCGCTAACACTAAAAGCGCCCGTTTACGTGGAAGGGGAGCGACGACCAACGCTGCAGCCAAAGGGAGACAAGGACCGCGTTGCCAGGGTAGGGCCGCTGGCCTGTCACGAACGGTGGCTTTGCCAAAGCTGCTGGCAGAGGAGCAGAAAAGAGTTTGGAAGGTTGCGAGGCTCTCCCGCCGTGGATTTGGAGGACCAAGGCAGCCGGCCGCCTATAAAAGGGGAGGAGCCCCAACCTAGCAGGGGGTTCGCACTTGTAATCTCAAACCATAGAACCACAAAGCATTCCTCCATTGTAGCCTCTTGAGGCCATCCAAGCAATACCACAAAGCGGCTATATTCCAACATTTGGCACGCCAGGTAGGGGGCTTTAAAAGCGCGCCTCGAAACTCCGTGCACCGGCAATGGAAGGACATGGCCCTGAGCCGCGACTACCGTGCACCCTTTCAGACGAAGAGTACATCATCGACATCGCCGAGCACCCGCTGGAGTGGGCAAGCGAGCCGGAGCCGTCGGTGCCACTCGTTGGCACCCACTCGACCGCGGCGTCGCCCCTCGCCGTCCCACGAGAGCGGTGCGGCTCGGTCCACGATGGCCTAGCTGAACCACGAGTACCTCACCATCCTTAGAGGCACCCGCGAGGTTACATCCAAACCGCGGAAGGGCAAGCCCGACGAGTGTGGAGTATAGCCCCGGCGATGTGTGGTCATCGTCGAAGTGCCCGCACCGCCCCTGCTGGTCGAAAAGGCACCCCACACTGTGCCCCGAGGAGCGCGTGCCCACGGCACGAGCATGGAAGGGCACCAGATGGCGTATCAAGGGACCTGGGTCAGTTCACCCCAGCTCACCGCAGAGGTTGCCTGGCACCCAGCGGATACCCCGGCGACGGGGGGCGAAGCGGCAAGTCAAGGCCGAGTTTCCGCGAGCACTACGCGGGGACCGGTGACCCGGTTCGCTTCCTACATCTCTACATGCAGGAGGTACGAGACGCGGCCGGCAACGACCTGGACATTATGGACTGGTTCTCGTGGGCACTTGGAGGGGCAGCGCACGCCTGGTGGTCCGGGCTCGCGAGGGGCTCCATTACGTCATGGGTAGGCCTATGCCGAACTTTCGTGGCCCGCTTCAGGAAGGAGGCACCTGAGCCCCCGGAGCGGGCTCCCAGTATCCGCAACGCCCAACCCACGGAGTTCCTCCGCCCCTGACCTGGGGCCCACGAAGCCTCGACGTCGCCAAAGGACGTTACGGGTCGGAGGACGAGCCTGGATGCAGGGGGACGGAGACACTCCTTGGACCTCCCCTCATCGAACGAGCCCCGACAGAGAACGCCCTCGGAGGAGCCAGAGGAAAGCGCAAGGCCACGCCGGAGGAGCCGAGCGCGGTCGAGTGGCCCAGCTCGCCGCAACCTCACCTCGGGGCCTCAAGCCGCGAGCGCTCCGTGGCAAGCATACTGGGAGGCACGGGGGCTGTCCGCCGAGGCCGCCGAAGCAAGCGTTTCCCACGCACAGCGGGGTTAGACCCCTCCAGGCTTGGACCCCTCAGGTCGCTCCGTTGGGCAGAGCAGCCTTTGGTGTTCAACCTGAGCGACCACCCCGAAGCACCACGGCAGTGTGTGTGGTCCCACTGGTGTGCTCTCCCGAGATCAACAACGTCGTCGTCCCCGACACCCTGATCGACGGTGGAGCCGGCCTCAACGTACTCTCCCAAAAAACATTTTTTCAGATGAAGATAGACCCTGTGCATCTGCGTCCCACCCGACCAATCGCCAGTCTAACCGCGGGCATTACCACTAGGGCAGGTACGTCTGACAGTCTCATTTGGCCAGAGCAGGAACCGCCGGACGGAGCACATCGACTTCGACGTCGCCGACATAAGGCTTCCCTACAACACCATCCTCGTTTTTACCCGGCGCTGGCACGCTTCATGGCGGCCACCCACCATGCCTACAACATCGTCAAAATTCCCGGCCGCGCCGGGACGATTACCGTCCGTGGTGAGAAAGAGCTTCCCTGGTGCGCTTGTGGGCGGAGCCACGGAGCAGCCACCCAGGACGACTCCGACCGCATGGGGGCTACCCGCCTAGCCCCCTGGGAGTTCCCGCAACTAAGGTAAAGTCGAGCTTGACGTGAGGCACGGTGTGGGTCGCTCGCGACCCACACCTCAACAAGCCTCCCCGTGGACCTCATGGGGAGACTCGATGCAAGGCACGGTGTAGGTCGCTCCGCGCGACCCACACCTCAACAAGCCTCCCCGTGGACCTCATGGGGAGACTCGACGCAAGGCACGGTGTAGGTCGCTCCGCGTGTCCCACACCTCAACAAGCCTCCTCGTGGTCATCATGAGGGGACTCAACGCGAGGCACGGTGCAGGCCGCTTCGCGCGGCTGGTATCTCAACAAGCCCTCTCGTGGCCGTCGCGAGAGGACTCGTCACGAGGCTTCCCGCGGGAAGACCTCCCTGGAGAACTCCAGTCCACGCCTAGTGAAGGCCTCGTGTTCACCGTGACGGCATGCTCCATGCTCATCATGGCAGCAACTTTGGTTTTTTGCATTTGAGGGCGCCACGAGGCCACTACATCCTCAAGCCACATGCTTGGACACGGCGGCGCAATGCAAATCCTCATGCTCAGGCACGACGGAACGAAATCGAAAACCACTTACCCAATTTGTTGGTACAGGTTACGAACTCGCGGCTGGACCGTGACCACATTTTCCGCGTTTTTTCCTTCTCGGCCATCTCGTGAGCGGGGGGCTAGGCACGGAGGCTGCTTGGGCCAGAGTCTGCACAGCGCCGAAAAACCCAATAAGACCAAGTGTCGGCGGTTGGGCCTGTTCCCACGCATGCCACCTCACCAAGGTCCTTGGTGCAATCCTCGCGAGGCATGGTACCTGTTCCGGGCCAGTCCCGGCAGCGCCAAAAAACCCAAATTGACTGAGCGCTGGTGGATGGGCCTGCCCCACACATGCCACCTCACCTGGGTCCTTGGTGCCCATACTTCCTCACGAAACAGCCGGAAGGAGGGCGCGGGTGCGGTCACGGAAGAGTGCGGTGTTTACCCTCCCGAGGAGCGAAGGAGGCCGAGAAGCCACCGGCATCGCAAACGCCCGCTGGCCTACCCAGAGTCGCGCACACCCCTTCAGGCTGCAGCAGAGCGCCGGAAGCACAAGGAAAACACGTGTATCGGTACGACGACACCAAACTACAACGCGCGAGCTCCACCAAGGCCCGAAGGCAGGTTCAAGGATACATTACAGAACAAGTTTTTCGGACAGAACATTAAAAAGCATCAGAAAACAAGAGTCAGCGCGCGTCCGCATCAGAGCCCTTGGAACCGCGAGCGCTGGCCTCCTCTCCAGGCGCCTCAGGTTGGCGCGTGAAGGCATCCACCAATCCCTTCACGGCCCCTCCACGCGGCTCTCCAGGCGACGACTAACAGAAGTTGGCACGATCTTCAGTAGAAGGAACAAATCGAGGGCGGGCTCTAGCTGGACGAGGTTGCAGAAGACCCGGCGCACCGCTTGCGCCGTGAAGTCGCGGCACTCTGCATCAAGGGTAGCGTCCAGGGCAGCCTGGACCTCTTCCAAGCTAGCCACCGCATCGGCCAGGAAGGCAAGGCGCTGACGAAGCAGGTTCGGCTCCACCGGCAGAGCAACTGGCTTGGCACCAAGATGGACCAGCACGTGCTGCAAGCGGAGGGCCAGCCTTTGAAAAACCAGGCTGCAGGAGTCCCTGTGAGGCCGGGCGAAGTCTCCCGTGAGCCGAGCCATGGCACCAGCAAGCGTTGAGGGGTGACCACAGCAGGCCCCGAGTCCCCCGAGAGCTGGGAAGGTCGTTGCGTAAGCCGAGAAAGGCGGTCCTCCAGCTCTCTCTTCTGCTGCTCGAGCCTCTCCTCAAGAGCCTTTAGAGCCTCACGGTGCTCCCAGGCAGCTCGCTCCAGCGCCTCACCATTCTCCCGGCTGTTCTTCTCCTCGAGCTGCCTCAGCTTCTCCGCCCGTTTAACGGCAGCGGCTTTCGCGCGCTCCTCTGCCTGGGTAAGTTGCTCCGCGCGGCTGTCCAGAGCACTGCGCTCTTGGGCGAGTGCCGCCTTGGCGTCTGGCAGCCCCTGGGCACCAGCGGACACCTCCCTCCGTTCAGTCGCCAGAGTCGCCAAATCAGCCTCGAGCTTGAGCTGCTGAGCTTGGAGCTGCCTTTGGAGGTCAGCCGCGCCCGTCTCCCGAACAACCAGCTCCGCTTCACGGCGCGAGCACTCCTGCTCATGAGTTTTCAACACCTCGGCGTGTTGAAGAATCTCGGCTGTGACGCACTCTTTCGCGATGGAGAGCGCCAAACCTTGAGCCATAGCGTCATCAAGCTGTTGGTTGGCTTGATCCACCACCTCATTGGCCTCCTTTGTTGCCTTGCTCGAATCTCCTTGGCATCCTCGAGGGCTTTCTCGCGGGCCGCGCGGGCGGAGGCATCCTTACGACGGCTAGCGGACACCACCTTTTCCAGTCGTGCGAACCCCAGGGCGAGGCGGCGCCGATCACGCTTGAGCCTTTCCTCCTCCAACAGATGCCCCAGACGAAGCTTGTCGAGAATCTCATGGCCAAATGAAATGAGATCGTCGTCTAGGACCCAGTTCCACCGACCCTGGAAGGTCATGGTCCACTCACCCAGGGGGTAAGGACCCGACCCCGCGTCTTCGCGTGGTTCCCTCCGAGGCAGCGGCGGGTTAGGCTCGGAGGCCTGGCTTCTGTCCTCGTCCTCATCATCGTCTTCGCCCACGTCCTCCACCAATGGCTCCTTACCCAGCTCCTCTCGACGCGAGCTCTGGCCAGCGCGGTCGGCGCCAGAAGAGCGCGCAGCACCCTCGCAGGCCCCCCCAGTAGGCATCACAGGGACAGGGTCGGAGCCAGCGGCTGGGACCTCCTCGGCCCCGCAAACGTGGCACCCGTCTCATGGGGTGTGCGACTGCCGGACACGCCCCTGTATCCCATGCGCCCCGGCAGGGGCTCCGCCCCAGACACCCCCTCCATCGGAGTAACGACAGCGGCAGGGGTGCTCGCCTCACGAGCAGCCTCAGGACTACCTCCTCCCGCCTCTGCTTCAGGGTCGTCAAGGAGGGGCTGCTCGGCGCCGCCCACCGTGAGGCCCTCAGAAGCCACGTCCGCAGCAGGCCGCGGTGTCGCCTGCGGAGGGGAGTGGCTCGAAGAATCAGAAGTGCTGCCCCGGGAAGGTACCGAAGCACACACCTTCCTCTTCTTAGCCCGAGACGCCCCGCCAGTGACAGCCTCTGCCCCTGCGACTCCCAAGGTAGAGGCGGCGTGCTCCTCCTCCGCGCGGTCCGCTGCAGCCCTGCAGACACAAGATGGGTCAGGGCGTGATCTACGGCGCTCATGCGAAATATGAAGGAAGGAGACTCACTGAGCTGGGTCGTGCCATGACCCTCTTCTCTTACGAGTCGCGCCAAAGGCGCGCGAGGCCCCCGGAGGACAGTCACCGGAGGCAGGCCTCACAGCGCCCCCCACGGGTGCCTTGACTACGCGTGCCTCGGCCTCCCTCTCCGCGGGCTCGAATCGCTGAGCCACTACAAATTGCTCGTCGTTATCATCTGAGGAGGACGAAGACGAGGAGCGTGGGTGAGAGGAGCTATAACCGCCCCCGCAGGACCGGTGCTCAGTTGGATTCCCTTCGAAGCTTGGGCACCGCCGCCGGCCGTCCATGGATTGGAGGTCCTCCGCTCCTGCCCCTCCGCAAGGAGCCCCCACTGGTCGAAGCGGGGCATAGGGGCCGTGACCTCCTTTAGGTCCTCCTTCTCAAGCATGTACAACGGCGCGAGCTCGCCATCCAGTGAAGGAACCTCCCCCACGGAGGAGGAGAAGAGGGTTTTTATCAACGAGTCCACCACCCCCTCCCCGTGGTCGGAGGCGTGAAGGCGCATCCTGTCCTGGATGCCAGCGTAAAACCGAGTGGGGACGGTACGCCGCTGGAGAGGCGCGATACGCCTCGTGAGGAACTCCTTGGCCACCATCGGCCCAGTCAGCCCGTGCTCCTTCAGGAGTGTAACATCCCAAAATTATCAACAAGTATTATTAGTTCCAAAAATGAGAGCCAACAAAAACTTTTGTTAAAATTATATGTGTTGATCTCATACTCTTGCTTGTGTTGTTTATTTCTTCTTGTTGGTGTGTTGCTTGCTCTAAAGACAAACATGAAGAAAAGGAGAGGCTAGGGTCGGTGGCTCAACTTCGCATACACCTTGTATGGCGGGACGTGGCTGACACGATGAGTTACCGGATGGGTGTGGGATAAAAAGCGTGCTACCTCTGCAGAGGGTCAAAACTATTCGAATAGCCGAGTCCTCGGATATGGACAATTGGGAGGCTGTCCTAAGATCATGTGCAATTTTTGGAAAAGCTTTTAAGTTTAAAAGAAAATGAATTGGTGATGGTGTGACACAACTATACCAAATGGAGTGGTATGAGTTGTTGGAATAAATGGACCATGGTGAGCCTTGGTCAGGAAAAGAAAGGGTTTTGGAGAAACAAATGAGATGGTGATTTCTTTTAAAAATAGTTATAAAACTCTTCTTACCTTTTTCAATAAAGATATAGAGATATTTTAAAACAATAAAAGTTGTAAGTTAAAATAAAGCTAGTGCATACTCATGTTGGGGTAGTTTGCGAGTACATTCAAATGTACTCATATTGGTTTCGTCCCTGGCTATTGTCCTAGCCAGACTACGAGGAGGAGCACTACGCCGAGCAGGAGTATGGCGACTTCTACGCGAACTAAGGATCTCCACAAGTCAGCTGCCTGTCGGGTCGTCATCGTTAGAGAGATGATTCTACTACGCCGTAGCTTCCGCTGATATTTTGGTTTGGCCCTTGAAGGCACCTATGTAAGAACTTGGTCTAAATGACCATTTATGTAAGACTTTTTATTCGGTACTGTAATGGATGTAAACTTTGGTATCCAATTCGGATTATGTGCAACGACAGACTGATCACGGGATCGTTGTGTTAAGCATAATCGGGTATTTCGGACAGCTAGTCCGGGGTCCCCACAGACTTGGTATCAGAGCCATCCTGACTTTAGGAAACCTTAGTTAGCATGGTCGTCAACAAATGTTATCAAAAAGATTAATTTCTAAAAGAAAGGAGTGAAGTATTTTCGAAAACTGCTTATCTCTAATCCTCTTACTTCTGAAAAAATTTACTCTCATTAAATATTACATTTCCTTTGTACCTTAAAATTATGCACACTTCTCATTAAACTTAAATTTCGACTCACTTGTTGCCTCACTACATTTAAAATTTTGATACACTCGTCAGATTACTAACTTAAAACTTGCTTAAAAATTTGTAGATGGCACTCCACTGGACCGAGTTCGTTCAGCTTGAGAAGGATAGCAAGCTGACGTTCGAGATGACTTGTTCGAGTTGAGCAAGCTGTTAGGTCGCCCCGCTCCAGAGTTTGAGGGAGCTCAGATTGATGTTCACGGTGTCGGAAGGCTGAGCTGGCTCATCAGGTCGTCAGTTCGCAGGAACATCAAGTCTCCCAGTTCCAGGACACTCGTCTTCACCACCAAGGAGGCCACCTGGGTTGATGGTCTCTGTACTGCTACACAGAGGATGCTAGCCCGACTTTGTGAGGAGCACAAGGCGGAGTTAGTAGACTCCCGTTTCCGGTTCTACGGGAGGCGCAACTGCGACGGACACCCTACTCCTTCCCCTTGCCACCCGATGTTTGGGAGCTACATCATGGACATGGAGCTCTTACTTCAGCACACCAGGATGATCTGATGCGCACTAGGATTCAGCTTCGCTTTGACCGCGAGTCGCTCGTTGAGCTTCGCGAGAATGAGGAGAAGCTGCTGGAGGATAAGGTCGCTCTTCTCGGAAGAGGGCCCAGCTGAGGAGGACCATCGTGAAGCTCCGCAAGAAGGTGGCGGAGCAGGACCAGCTGATCGAGGATCTAGAGCACCATACTGACGAGATGGAGGAGGAGGGCGAGGATCTCCGCAAGGAGAACAACGCTTTCCTCAGTGACGATGATGACTTTGAGGAGGAGATGGACTGTGAGGAGGAGGATGATGAGGAGGAGTTAGTTGACGAGGAGGAGGAGCCACTCGAGGCAGTTCTCGAGGACGAGGAGGAGGATCCCGAGGAGCCACCTACCAGTCAGATGCTGACGTGTTAGAGCTGGAGGTTCCACCTCAGTAGGCGAGTGACTTGATCACTACCGCAGGATTAGGTTGACCCCTATCGCTAGTCGAGTCGGAGTAGTGGTTCTTTTGGAAACCAGATGCTATGTCTTAGATGTAAGGTGATGTTGTAAGCTTGAGGTTGTAAGCTTGATGTTGTTGTGAACTCCTTGATGTGATGTTTGTGAAATATAAGTATGTTTGTCTTGTTAGATCTGTGTAAATATTTTCATATAATCCTTAAATTAATCAACCACTTGCGAAATCGTCTTTTCCCTTAGTCGAACTTTTCTTGCCTTGCCTCTTATACCCGGTGTGCTTCAGGATGCCGCCCCGTCGCGACAATACGGGAGGATCAGGATCAGCACCACCACCACCGGACCCAACCCCCGCCCAACTTCTCGCGCTTATCATGGAGGAACGTGAAAATGCCCGGCAGGAGCGCCAGGCTCATCTCACTGCCCTGCAACAACTCGCAGCCGCTTACAACAACAACAACAACAACAACAACAATGGTGGTAATGGCAATGGCAATGAGAACCAGCGATCCACCTTAGGCGATTTCCAGAAAACCAACCCCCTACCTTCTCCAAGGGACTTCACCCACTGGAAGCCGATGATTGGCTTCTTACCATTGGGAACAATCTGGAAGTTGCTGCTGTAGGAGACAATGAAAAGGTGCTGTATGCAACCCACTATCTTGCTGGACCTGCACGAGCTTGGTGGGAAGCTACCAAGGCTCTCCAGCAGGCTGACCACGTCATCAACTGGGCTGAGTTCAAGGAGAAGTTTCGCAAGAAGCACATTTCTGGTGGACTCATTGATAGGAAGAAGGATGAATTCCGCAAGCTGAGGCAGGGAAGTAGAGATGTAGTCGGCTATCTTGATGAGTTTACCGACTTATCTCGGTATGCTCCGAGGACACCGACAAAGAGGAGAAGAAGATGGAACGTTTCCTGAATGGGCTGCATGATGAACTGCAGTGTGCTTTGGTTGTCCATGACTTCCGTGATCTGGAGTCACTTGTGGACAAAGCCATCCAGCTGGAGACCAAGCGCAAGTCTATGTTGAAGGTCGCAAGAGGAGGATGAATGCTCAGGAAGGTTCGAGCAGTCAGAAGCCTCGTATCTTTCAGCAAACCCCAAACCTGCCTATCGACCACCCCAAGCTCCACGCCCCAATTTCCCTAACCGCCCAAACAACTTCAACCGCCCCAATGACAATAACCGTCCCAGAGGAAACTTCAACAACTTCAACCCCAATGCCAATGTTGTCTGCTTTGAATGTGGCAACAAAGGTCACTACTCCAGGAATGCCCCAATCCCAAGAGGAATGTTCAGCGCCCCACGCACCGAACAATGGTCAAGGCCGCAATGGAAATGGTAATGGCAAGAATGCCGCACCCCGCGGAAATGCTGCTGTTGTCAAGGGTCGTCTGCACCACATCAATGCTGAAGAAGCTCAGATGCGCCGGATGTTGTGCTGGGTACGTTCCTTGTCAACTCAGTACCTGCAACTGTTCTGTTTGATTCTGGTGCAACACATTCATTTGTTACCGAGGAGTTTGTTGCTAAGGGAGGTTTAGTAGAAGGCTTCCTAACTAAAACCTTGAGTATACAAATCCCTGGTTCCACCCTAGAAACCAAGAGATTTTGTCCAAATACTGCCATAGAGATTTCAGGCGAAAAATTTGCAGCCGACCTAATTTTTAGGAACCCAAGGCATAGATGTCATACTCGGTATGAATTGGCTAGCCAAGTACCATGGTCGAATAGACTGTGCCAGAAGAGCTGTATCCATCACCACCGACAAAGAAGTAGAAGTGGAGTATGTGTCTGAACCCAATCACTCCCAACCAGGCTGCCATGAGAGCATAGCTCGACCCACCTAGATGAGATCCGTGTTGTTCACCTATTCCGAGATGTTTTCCCTGAGGAATTACCTGGTATGCCGCCAGACCGGGAAATTGAGTTCATAATTGAGCTTATCCCAGGAACAGCCCCAATATCCCAAAGGCCTTATCGGATGAATCCGGAAGAACTGGTTGAGTTGAAGAAGCAGTTGGCAGATATGCTTAGCAAAGGACTTGTTCGTCCAAGTGCTTCACCCTGGGGATCACCCATTATTTTTGTGGACAAGAGAGACGGTACCACACGACTGTGTGTGGATTATCGCAGGCTAAATGACGTGACCATTAAAAACAAGTATCCCCTTCCCAAGATCGAGGATCTGTTCGATCAGATGAACGGAGCCCGAGTCTTTTCAAAGATCGATCTTCGGACAGGTTACCATCAGTTGAAGATCAGAGAGACAGACATTCCCAAGACCGCCTTCACCACTCGTTACGGTTTGTTTGAATACACGTGATGTCCTTTGGTCTGACCAATGCCCCAGCCTATTTCATGAATCTCATGAACAAGATTTTCATGGAGTACCTCGACAAGTTCGTGGTAGTTTTCCTTGATGACATCCTTATTTATTCCAAGACCGAAGAAGAGCATGCTGAACACCTGCGTCTAGTTTTGGAGACCCTCCGAGAGCACCAGCTGTATGCCAAGCTTAGCAAGTGTGAGTTTTGGCTCATGAAGTGGCATTTCTCGGACACATAGTATCTGCTGGAGGAATTTCTGTTGACCCGAGAAGATCCAAGCCATTATTGACTGGTTATCCCCAACCAGTGTGACTGAAATCCGAAGCTTTCTCGGACTCGCCGGTTATTACCGCAAGTTCGTTGAAGGATTTTCCAGTATAGCCAAGCCTTGACCCAACTGTTGAAGAAGGACAAGAAATTTGAATGGACTCAGAAGTGCGAAGATAGTTTCCAAGAGTTGAAGAAGAGACTAACCTCCACCCCAATCCTGGTTATGCCAGACGTCACCCAGAGTTTCGACGTGTATTGCGATGCATCACGCCTCGGACTTGGTTGCGTTCTGATGCAAGAAGGCAAAGTTGTGTCGTACCTGTCCCGGCAGTTGCGACCGCATGAAGAGAATTACCCAACCCATGACCTGGAATTAGCTGCTGTTGTCCTTGCTCTTAAAAAGTGGCGTCCCTATCTTGCGGGACATCGCTGTGAGATCTATACGGATCATAAGAGCTTGAAGTATATTTTCACCCAGAAGGAGTTGAACCTGCGACAGAGGAGATGGATGGAATTAATCAAGGATTATGATATTGGAATCCACTATCACCCCGGAAAGGCTAATGTAGTTGCCGATGCCCTTAGTCGCAAACCCTGTACCCTGAATGCCTTGATCCAAGCCGAACAACCAGCCTTGTTCAAAGAGTTCGAAATTTTGGACTAGAACTTGTTAGCCATGGATATCTCGCCAATTTGGAGTTAGCCCCAACCCTGATGGATCAAATCAAAGAAGCCCAAAAAGGTCATGAAAGCATTGAAGGAATTAGGAAGAAGATCTCCCTCGGCAAAGCACCCGGTTTTACCGAAGATGCTGAAGGAGTGCTGAAATTCAATGATCGTATCTGTGTGCCCAATGTCACGGAACTTAAGGAGTTAATCCTGAAGGAAGCCCATGAGACCCCTTATTCAATCCACCCCGGCGGAACCAAGATGTACCAAGACCTTCGAGAAAGATTTTGGTGGCATGGAATGAAGCGAGAGATTGGTTCTTTCGTAGCCAAGTGTGATATCTGTCAGCGAGTCAAGGCTGAACATCAGCGGCCCGCTGGATTGCTTCAACCTTTGAAAGTTCCCGAGTGGAAGTGGGATGAGATTGGAATGGATTTTATTACCGGACTTCCAAGATCCAACCGAGGCCATGATTCAATCTGGGTCATCGTTGATCGATTGACCAAGGTTGCTCATTTTATACCTGTCAAGACCACCATACGGAGCTCAGTTAGCAGACTTGTATATTTCCAGAATAGTAAGCCTGCATGGTGTGCCTAAGAAGATTGTATCTGATAGAGGTACGCAATTCACCTCAAGATTCTGGAAATCCCTTCATGAAGCCCTCGGAACCAAGTTAGCATTTAGCACAGCTTATCATCCCCAGACCGATGGCCAAACTGAACGAGTGAACCAGATATTGGAGGACATGCTTCGCGCATGTGTTCTATCCTATGGTTCCAAGTGGGAAGATTGTCTTCCGTTTGCAGAGTTCTCATACAACAATAGTTATCAGTCCAGTCTGCAAATGGCCCCTTTTGAAGCCCTTTACGGCAAGAAGTGTCGTACACCCCTGAATTGGTCTGATACCGGAGAAAGCAAATTGTTCGGTCCAGATACCCTCCGTGAAGCTGAAGAGCAAGTTCAGCTTATTCGTGAACGCCTCAAAACTGCCCAATCCCGTCAGAAGAGTTACGCTGACACCAAGCGCCGTGACCTCACTTTCAGTCGGAGATTATGTTTATCTCCGAGTGACACCCCTAAAGGAATGCAGCGTTTCCATGTCAAAGGAAATTAGCGCCAAGGTATATTGGACCCTTCAAGATCATCGCTCGTCGAGGAGAAGTATCCTATCAGCTGGAATTGCCACCGGAGTTAGGAGATTATCATGATGTCTTCCACATTTCCTTGCTCCGGAAGTGTCTTGAAGTTCCTGACCAGCCTGATGTTTTCAAAAACATCGACCACCTCTCCATCGACCTGAACCAAGATTTGACTTATCGCGAGAGACCCCTCAAGATTCTCGAAGAAGATGTTCGTGTTACCCGAAGGCGTGCGATCAAATTTACAAAGTCCAGTGGACTAACCACTCTGAAGAAGAAGCAACTTGGGAACGCGAAGATTATCTTCGAAGCGAATTCCCGACCTCTTTAGTACCTAAGCCTAGCAAATCTCGGGACGAGATTTATTTTAAGGAGGGAAGGATTGTAACATCCCAAAATTATCAACAAGTATTATTAGTTCCAAAAATGAGAGCCAACAAAAACTTTTGTTAAAATTATATGTGTTGATCTCATACTCTTGCTTGTGTTGTTTATTTCTTCTTGTTGGTGTGTTGCTTGCTCTAAAGACAAACATGAAGAAAAGGAGAGGCTAGGGTCGGTGGCTCAACTTCGCATACACCTTGTATGGCGGGACGTGGCTGACACGATGAGTTACCGGATGGGTGTGGGATAAAAAGCGTGCTACCTCTGCAGAGGGTCAAAACTATTCGAATAGCCGAGTCCTCGGATATGGACAATTGGGAGGCTGTCCTAAGATCATGTGCAAATTTTTGGAAAAGCTTTTAAGTTTAAAAGAAAATGAATTGGTGATGGTGTGACACAACTATACCAAATGGAGTGGTATGAGTTGTTGGAATAAATGGACCATGGTGAGCCTTGGTCAGGAAAAGAAAGGGTTTTGGAGAAACAAATGAGATGGTGATTTCTTTTAAAAATAGTTATAAAACTCTTCTTACCTTTTTCAATAAAGATATAGAGATATTTTAAAACAATTAAAAGTTGTAAGTTAAAATAAAGCTAGTGCATACTCATGCTGGGGTAGTTTGCGAGTACATTCAAATGTACTCATATTGGTTTCGTCCCTGGCTATTGTCCTAGCCAGACTACGAGGAGGAGCACTACGCCGAGCAGGAGTATGGCGACTTCTACGCGAACTAAGGATCTCCACAAGTCAGCTGCCTGTCGGGTCGTCATCGTTAGAGAGATGATTTCTTCTACGCCGTAGCTTCCGCTGATATTTTGGTTTGGCCCTTGAAGGCACCTATGTAAGAACTTGGTCTAAAATGACCATTTATGTAAGACTTTTTATTCGGTACTGTAATGGATGTAAACTTTGGTATCCAATTCGGATTATGTGCAACGACAGACTGATCACGGGATCGTTGTGTTAAGCATAATCGGGTATCTTAGGCTGAGAACAAGCGGCCAGATGAAGCGACCGGCGCAGCGTTTTTCTTCCCCTTTGCTGCGGCGGAGTTTCCACGACCGGCCATCGCCTCCCTACCGGCGGAGCGAGAAGTCGGGGAGCTCGGGTGCGTCGAAGGCAAAGAGAAGATTGGATCTGGAAGTAGAAAAGTCGAGAGGCAGGCGGGCGCTTCGAGGAACCACGGCACGCTTTATTCCCCTAGCACCCCGAGAAGTTGGGCCGCGGTGCAGAAACCGACAGCCGGGCACCAACCACTGAGTCCTAGGCCTTGCACTCGTCTGCTGGCCCCATGACGACCCGTCCCGAGGGGACACCGTGCGCGTCATGGGCCCGGGGGCTACTGTCGGCCCATTGGAAACCAGGGTGTGCTGGGCCACTTGTTCTCGGCCTAAGATCGCAGGCCCCCAGGTCTGAGGAACGCCCAGAGAAGCTCCCACATGAGGCCCTCCCCCACGGGAGCCTAGTCTCTTGAGGAGCACTCGAAGAGCCTAGAGAGCGCAGCTGCCTCTCTGTTGCCGAGGAGTGGACGAGGCCTCATCCGGTCTTCCCCCTACGGCTCTGGTCCCCCCCGGCGGGCCGGGACACACGGGCCAGAGACGCATACGCAGCGGAGACGTCACGGCCCACTACCCATGCTGGCCACGCATCACGAAGGCTTGCCTTTTCTATGATAGCACGGTGCCGACCAACTGTGGCCGCAAAACTGAGGGAGGGAAGACTTTCCTCTTTGGTGCAAGAATGGGACCGCGTGCCAGGCCGCCTCTCTCGCTAACACTAAAAAGCGCCGTTTATGTGGAAGGGGAGCGGCGACCAACGCTGCAGGCAAAGGGAGACAAGGACCGCGTTGCCAGGGTAGGGCCACTGGCCTATCACGAACGGTGGCTTTGCCAAAGCTGCTGGCAGAGGAGCAGAAAAGAGTTTGGAAGGTTGCGAGGCTCTCCCGCCGTGGATTTGGAGGACCAAGGCAGCCGGCCGCCTACAGAAGGGGAGGAGCCCCAACCTAGCAGGGGGTTCGCACTTGTAATCTCAAACCCTAGAACCACAAAGCATTCCTCCATTGTAGCCTCTTGAGGCCATCCAAGCAATACCACAAAGCAGGAGTAAGGCATTCACCTCCGCGGTGGCCTGAACCTGGGTAAACAAAGTGTCTCTCTCTGTTATGCCTTCTTCCCGTTTGCCGAGCTCCACGAGGTTAGAGGCAGCGCTCTAAGGCCCCCTGTGTTCGATACCCTTCACATATAGCCCTTGCGGCTATATTTCGACAGAAGGGTTGGCCACGACCTTTCCCAAGCTTCGCCTATGTCCATGAGCCATAGCAGTAGGTCAGATCGCCATCTCAGCGATCCCTAGAGCGGGTTGCCAGGGTCAAGATCAGAGCGTCACACTCTCCTGACCCGAGCCCTAATTTTCCTCAAATCATTTTACCGCACACGCAAATGGAACACTCGAACTAGTGGCTTCACGTAGTAGGCTAGGCAAGTTGGAGCCGAGGGTTTCCGAGCCCTGTGTGGATGCACGAATAGTCTTGGTTTCGAACCCAGGAACTCAGTTCCTAAGATCGACAAGAACGAGACAACCCACCACAATCACATTGTGGCCTCTCATCCAAGTCTTTAGCATATTCAACACCTCTCTGATCATTCCACGCCATCCTTCATGGCAGTTCCTTCACAGCTTTGATTCATCAACCAGATGGAGCAGAGGGAAGATCTAAGCAGGGCTAAGCATAGCAGACTCTGGTGATGCAACACTTAAGACACTCTATAACTCAACTAAAACCACATTTGAATCGTATGCATAACACAAGAATCAAATACTTTGAAACCATATATGTGCAGATAAGAGGTTATGCTTGCCTTGTTCTTCGATAACAAGATATAAAGCTTCTAGAAATCTTTGGCTTGACTTGATTAAAATAACCAAGAATAACTCCTTTATAGATTGTCGCTTGATTTGATCGTCGATGATCCATCACTGGCCTTCACTATTGTCAATCTCCACTTCGGATTCGCGTTCTACCGAAAGAACGAAACACCGGAAAAGAAACGGAAAACAACATTCAACCATGGCATCGATGCAATGCGCACAATGTATGCATGACAATTTAAGGGGTTCAATTTAAGCCCTATAACATAATTAACCATTTAGATGGGGTCCAAATACCACTAAAAGTAATATTTGGAAAACAACCAATAATTAAAGAAGATGGCATTTTAGTAATTCTAGACATTTCTTAATTTCGGTTGTTCAAGTATGCATGATTTGGACATAATTAGATAGATCTTATTTTTCTACAAATTTTGATATATTAATCATATTTTTCTGATATAAAATGAATTAGTTATGAATTTCCAAAGTATAAACAATTCAATATAATTTAAACAATTATGAAAATAAATAAATAAATTGGACCCACATGTCAGACTGTTATTAATTTCTGAAATCATTTTGGAAAAGATTAAATATCTGACAGAGGACCCCACATGTCATAAATTTAAACAATTACAAAAAAATTGATAAATCATTTTCAGAAAAGAAAAAGGAGAGATGACGTCATCGACGTCATCAATGGAGGAATGCCTCTGCCGATCACCAATCCTTTGATTGGGAGCGCGAGGGGCAGAGCGACCACGCGCGTTGAACGTGCGGGAGAGCGGGGAGCCAGAAACTGGCGGCGCCGCGACCAAATTTGTCGTCGGCGTTGCTCCGGCGAGCAATCCGCGCGGCGGCCCGAGGGCACGCATGGCGCCAGAGCCAAGGGGAGCGCTAGGGAGAGGACGAAGGGGCCGCGAGGACCTACAGCTCACCAGGAGCGCGATGAGGAGGTCGAGGAGGCGAGGGGAGGCCGAGGTTCGCCGGAACCGAGCTTGAAGGCGGCGGACCGAGGCGGGACATGGCGGCGAAATTCGTTGGATTTCCCGCACCCCGGCAAGCTTGGCTCGGAAAGGAGGAAAAGGAGAGAACGTCAGAGCTCCAGGGTGTCTCGCGGGTGCTTGGAGCTGCCAGAATCAACGGCAACCTGTAGAGGAGCCGAATCTAGGGTTTGGGAAGAATACGGGGAAGAGAGGAGAATGGGTGGGGAATTAGGGTTTCCCAGGCTGCGGCGAGGAGGCCTTATACGCCGGGCGAGGTCGGCAGCGCGAATCTCGACGCAGCGCGGTGGCGGACGGCTGGGGACGCGACACCGAGCTGCTTGGAGTCGGAAGGATGAAGACAACGGCAGTTTTCTAGAAAAACCCCTGCGTTTCTGGATAACTACAAACCATTGGAAAACAGGCCCCTGCCTTGGTAAAAAAGGTTTTGAGGGCCTTTTTGCAAGCAGAAAATTTGTATAAAAATACTAAGAAACTCAAAATTTTACAGGGAAGCCATTGGCAACTTTAGATTTTGAAAAAGTTTGAAATATTTTTAACACATTCAAAATAACAAGTGGTTTGGGCCACTTTAGGGTTTTCTTTTTTATTTTAAAACTCAGATTTTGTGCAACTTTTAAATTAGATGGAAATGATGCACAAAGCAAATCCTAGTTACCAATTAACTAATTTGGGTATGTTACACAAGTCAAAGCCTATATTGTGCTACATGTCAGGCTACCTCACCGACAAGACGTTGGAGCGACGACAAGATGGGGTGACCGGCTGGCGCCGTCCACCGATGGGATGTTTACGGCGGGTTAGCAGGCACACCAGACAGTTAGCCTGCTAACTAGCTACAGTATAGCTACAGTGTTCCCCAGCAGCCGGCCGCCTAGCTCGGCGCTGCAATGATGCTCCCTCGACTTGGCTCGCAAGGCAGACGTCTTGGATTACCTCCCAAGACATCTGCGTGGCCAGCCGGCCCACCTGTAAGCCAGCCTGCCGAACTCTATATAAGGCAGGCTGGACACACTTAATAGAGAGATCACTTCCCCCTTACGTGCAACCCTAGTTCATTCCACCTTCCACCTCAAGAATAGCTCAAGGAGCTACTTGTAGCTCCCTTACTCATATATATACGAGTCCGTGCAGGAGTAGGAGTGTTACCTCACCACGAGGGCTCTGAACCTGGGTATGTCTTGGTGTCTCCCTGCTCATACCTGATCCCGCCAGCGGGCACCGTCGTTCGTAAACCTTAGGCCTCACCCACGAAGTCATTCCGAGATGACACTGCCGTGCACAATACCACGACACACGGAGACTAAGATCGACGACATCGGAGGCCTGAGGGGGAAAAGGGACCCCCCACGCGGCCAGGGAATCTGGCCGCGTGGGCCCCTTCTTTCCTTCCTCAGACTTCCTTTTTTGACGATCCTAGGCTTGTACGTTTCCTTTCTTCCAAAAAATGACCCCCGTGAAATATTAGGTCATTTGGACGTTGTTTAAGTCCCTGAAACATCAAAATATAGGAAAATAAGGTTTCTGACTGTGCAGGGTTAATTCCAAGAAAATAGGGAAACTGTGAATTATTTCCATAAATCAATATAAAACATTAATATAACCCTCATATGATGCAAATATGATAGAATAACAAGTAATATAATGCAAAGTTCATGTATGCATTTTACATGCATCACTATCATGGCAATCTCTTATTATAGCTTGTTGTTCATACTCAGGTACACAACATCTAATAATACCATCTACATCTTCTTATAAAGGAAAGGATCATCCCAAAAATAATGTCTAAGATCATAGAAGAATTTCTTTCTTTGTTGCAAAGTGAAGTGTGGTGGTAAAACTTTACCAACAATAAAATTTGCATAATTAGCAAACCAAGGAGATGCAACTTTAGCACTAGAAACATTAATATTTGCAAGTTGCTCATTAGCAAAACTATCATTAATAGGAATAGGATCATTAGGAATGTTTTCCATTCTAGATAAATGATCAGCTACTTGATTATCTTCACCCTTCCTATCGACAATATGTAAATCAAATCCTTGCAATAGAAGTACCCATCTTATTAATCTAGGATTAGCATCTTTCTTATTCATGAGATATTTAATAGTAGAATGGTCAGAATGCACTATGATTTTAGAGTCAACAATGTAAAGTCTAAACTTATCACATGCAAATACCACTGCTAAGAATCCTTTTTCAGTTATAGCATAATTTCTTTAAGCACCAACGAGTGTTTTACTAGCATAGTAAAAAACATTCAGTTTCTTATCAACACGTTGGCCCAAAACAGCCCCAACTGCATAATCACTAGCATCACACATAATTTCAAATGGCAAATTCCAATCAGGAGGTTGAATAATAGGAGCACATATCAAAGCATTCATCAAAACATTAAAGGATTCAACACAATCATCATTAAAAGAGAAATGGACATCTTTTTGCAAAAGATTGGTTAGAGGCTTTGATATTTTAGAGAAATCCTTAATGAACCTACGATAAAAACATGCATGCCCAAGAAAGCTTCTTATACCTTTGATGTCCTTCGGGTATGGTAGCTTCCCAATAGCTTCTATCTTTACGCGGTCAACTTCTATTCGTCTACCAGAAACTCGGTGTCCAAGAACAACACCTTCAGTAACCATAAAGTGACACTTCTCCCAATTAAGCACTAAGTGTTGGTCTTCACAACACTGCAAAACTTTGTTAAGGTTGAACAAGCAATTATCGAAGGAAGTACTATACACAGAAAAATCATCCATAAAAACTTCCATTATCTATTCAATATAATCAGCAAATATAGCATTCATGCGTCTTTAGAAAGTAGCAGGAGCATTGCATAAACCGAATGACATTCTCCTATAAGCAAAAGTACCAAATGGACAAGTAAAAGTGGTATTTTCTTGATCATCCTTGTGCACAGGAATTTGTGCGAAACCTGAATAACCATCTAAATAACAAAAGTGAGAATGTTTAGACAATTTTTCTATCATTTGATCAATAAATGGCAATGGGTAATGATCTTTACGACTAGCTTTATTTAACTTCATGAAATCAATATACATTCTATAACCAACAACAGTACGTTGAGCCACAAGTTCATCTTCATTATTTGGAACAACAGTCATTCTACCCTTTTTGGGAACACAATAAACAGTACTAACCCACTTACTATCAGCTATGGGATAAATGATACCAGATTCAATAAGTTTTATTACCTCTTTCCTTACCACTTCTTTCATTTTGGGTGAAGACGGCGTTGAAAATCAACAACAGGCTTTGCATCTTCTTCCAAATTAATTTTATGCATACATAGAGCTGGGCTTGTACCTTTTAGATCATCAAGAGAATATCCAATAGCTGCTCGGTGAGCTTTCAATACATCAAGTAATTTCTCTTATTCTTCAGCTGAAAGGTTAGCTCTAATAATAACAGGATATATATTCTTTTCATCCAAGTACGCATATTTCAGATTTTCAGGCAAAGGTTTTAATTCAAAGCTAGGATCCCCATTAGGTGGTGGTAACACTCCTAAATTATCAGGTGGGATATGCAATTGTAGTTGTGGTGGTTGTTGTGAAAGTATTTGTTCCAAAGCTTCTTTTTCCTCTTCATTAAATGGTTCATCTTGATTAAGCATATATCGTTCCACCACGTCTGATGAAGCTACAGCTACATAAGTAAGAGTTTCAATTATATCTTTAGCAAATGGTTCGTTCTTTGAGTGTTTATCAGTAAATTTAGAAAAGTTAAACTCAAGTCTTTCTCCACACATTTAATAAACACTTTCTCTTTAGGTAATTAATTTCAGCACCAACAGTATGTAAGAAAGGTCTGCCAAAAATGACAGGACAAAATGAATCTTGAGGACAACCAAGCACTATAAAATCAGCAGTATATTTTATTTTACCAACTAGCACTTAAAATCTCTCACAACTCCAAGAGGATAAATATATTCTTTATTTGCAATTTGAATGGCCATACATGTCTCTTTCATAATGATGGGATCAATATCAGGCTTGTTTTCATGATAGAGAGAATATGGTATGACACTAATACTTGCTCCAATATCACATAAACCATGATAACACGAAGTCCCAATAGAGCATGGTATAATAGGCTTACCAACCTTGGTTGAATCCCCTTTAATAACCTTGGTAGCATCTTCACATAAATAAATAAACATCAACAGGGTCTTCTTCATTTAATTGTTTAATAACCAAAATTTGACTGTTGACTTCCACCTGTTCATATGACTGAGAACATCTTTTGTTACTTTTGTTAGTAACAGCAATAATTAAATTCTCCTTGACTTTATTTGGATATGGAGGTGTTTCAACATACTCCTCAATTCTCACAGATGATACATGATCTACCTGTTTAATAACTTTAGGAACAATAATAGAATGCTTAACAGGTTCAAGATAAACATCAAATCCACTTTTAGGGATACCAATATGATTAGCAAAATATTAAGCTATCTCAATTAAAACATAAAGATCAAGACCAAATTTATCACTCAGATTCTCAAACAAAATAGAAGTAGAGAAATTCTCTACACATGAATATTCATATTCTAGATGAGGCTCATTACCGTTATCAAGATCCCAATTAACAGTACTAGTCGTCAACCCGTGCATTCGCACGGGCTAGATGTCATCATGCAGAACACTATGCAAACTTTATTAAATACAGAATAGAACATATGTGATTTAAATTATGTATGCGAATTAAAGTATGTACAAACTTGTTCGTAGTCCGTTATTAGGAACACACAATACTTTGGTGTTACAACCGAACACATTAACAATAACTGGAACTAATGCCCATTTCAGATTAAACTCTTAAGCATTATTTTGGTAGTAGAAATATAACTTTAAATAGATTGCTTCTATATATTGATGGTTTTGAGTGAAAAAAAATCTCAAAAAACTATTTTTCTCTATATAATACTCTATACATTCATAAATAGGAGACTGTCTTAAAAGTTTGCATTCCGATAATTTCTCTCCTTTATACTTCCACCAGTAATTGACAAAAATATATTTAGATTGGTAATGTGAAATTAGCATTACGTGGTTTCGCATGAAAGTTCATACTATAAATTTAGTAATCTTTTGCCGACATGGCTCACAAAGGTCAAGTACACAATTAGCATACATAGACTTGTGTCGTCAACTCCATTGGGACACAAACCTATTTCTACAAAATATCGAAAACCGGGACTCATGGGAGAATATATGTTTTTTATGGCTGACTTGCATGTACATCAGATGAAAAAGTAATAATAATCATAATAATAGATTATGAATATAAATCTTCCTACTTTGTTTTGTGGATAGCATGCTATTTATTGGAGTAACTTTTTGAACGTGTATATTTTGAGCAAGGAGAATTAAAAATATTGTGGAGCCTTAGTTGGTCTATCAAGGCAGAGCCGCATCACATATACATGTGAACTTATAAATATATAAATATACAAAAAAAATGTGTCGTGGAGCATTACAGTTCAAATGCAGATTAATTATTCAAATGCATATACGAATATGTGTTGACAAACTAAGCAGCATGCTCAGAAACTACGGAAGATGCAGCTTGCTCAGAAATTTGGTATACCGGCAATTCGCGGACACTCGGAAATCAGGGCAGCAAAGAAAGTGGCTGCTGTTTTATGGGAGAAACAGAGGTGCCGGTCGGAGATGAGGCTGCATTATGAAATCAGGGGGCATCTAGGGTGTAGAACCACGGTGGCGCCGCTGAAGTGGTAACATTTATACATGTGTGATCGAATATATGTCAAAACTTAACTAAATGTATTGATTAAACATGTTGCATGATGGAGTTGCACTTTGCCCGTAGAAGTAATATAGAACAAAAGCAGGCAAGAAAATGAGGCCGCCCTACAGAGAGATTACCTGGAGATTGGATATTAAGTTATTAGTGGTCAAATGGATTCTTGTTCTTTTGAAAATTGTACAACGGAAATTACCGTGCTTCTTTAGTTGTGGATAGAGTGCCATCAATCAATGAGAACAGAAAGGTCTATAGATCCTGTGAAAAAAGTATATAGAGAGACTTGATCAGAAGCGCATTAGCTGAGATGAAAATATTTGATATGGAGCATAAGTGAGAATGAAGTGGTGCAGCATACCTGAACGTGATAGGAAGAAAAACGTGTGGTTAGTATTTAGTACATTCAGATCACGTGATTGCATTTTATATTACCATGAATATTTGATAATTAGTCTTTTAAAAATAAAATCATCACAGAGAAGAGAAGCCCTGCGAAGAACTAAACTGAGAACGCTTGCAAGCCTACAAAATAACACAAATCACCAATAATGATTCACTAATGTATTCTTCATTACTCTTTCACACTAAGGATAGCATACCACATAATTTTTCTCCATCGAACTGCACGCACAGGTATGACCAATTCCAACCCAGCCATCCAGTACGTGAAATCGTGAGGTTTTCTTCATATATAGTATAGCAGATTAGGAATTGAGGACGCCTTCTGCACCATCAGGCAGGCATCATTTTAGATCCTGTAAAAAATAGAGACTTGATCAGAAGCATTAATTAGCTGATATGAAATAGAAAAAATGCAACGCAGTTTGCACAACAGGAGCTTTTACCTGAGATATTGCCATAAGCGCCCATGCCAAAGAAGCGCCCATGCCAACAGTTTGCCAGAAGTGGGATCCATGAAAATTAATCCACTGGACAACTCAAGAATTATGCTAGTCGACAGCATGCAAATTATGTCCATCGGACAGCGCCGTTAGGAACCGATGCTTCCTGGCTGATGCTGCGGAAGGCATCCTCAATTCCTAGTTCAAACTCAGGACAGATTCAATCAGTGGCATGCTTATATACGATAGGAATATATAGGGCGAAAATCTGCTATATATGAAAAATCTTCACGATTTCACGTACTGGATGGCTGGGTATTAGGAATATCTGCAGTCCGGCCTCCGGCGTCGCTACTCGATCTCGTCACCCTGGATTGTTTAAGGGATGAGACAATAAGCTCACAGGGAGCCGTGGTGCAGGCCATACAGAATAAGAACTTGGATCAGATTGGAAAAGAAAGATCATTTTTTTAGAACAAACTGAAATATTCCGAAGGTCTGTATAAACATCTCTGGAAGAGGAATACTCCTAAAGTACAGCTTTAGGTCGAATCAGAACACGGACCATATAGGATGACCATATAGGAAAGAGAAGATCACGTTGCTTACCCCAGATGAGTCAAACTTGTTTCAGAGCCGATTCCGGCCACCGCTGCTGTAAATCGCTGCATAATCTCAACGTGTATAGCCTAATTAACTTCCATATGCGGGTGCCATGGTGCCACATAGAGAGAAATCTGTACGATGCCATGAAGGCCATGAGAGACCTATTTCTTTTTCCGATGACTGGGACAGACCAAACAGAACACGACTCGCGTGCATGCGCGTGGGACAGCAGGCGTGGACTCCGTGATAGGGTAGTTGATCTAACGGCTGGAAATTATTATTTAGATGATCTAGGATTAACGTGGTGGCTCCGTTGGTGCCTCCAATTAGTAAATATAAGATTCTCAGAAATAATCTCCAATAAGTTCCATGCTTCTTCCTTAGTATTATTTGTAAAACTCCCACCAGAAGAATTATCCAGAAATTCCTTTTGTTGCTTTGGTAGCATCACATAAAAGTTTATCAATATAATTTTCCTTGTAAGATCATGACAAGGGTTCTTGCGAAAAAGTTCCTTTAACCTCCCCTAAGCTTGAGTAATACTCTCTCCAAGGTGTGGGCAAAAATTAAATATATAGCAGCGATTCTCATAAACTTCTTTAGGAGTAAAATATTTAACAAAGAAAACCTTCCTCATAACACTCCATTCAATAGTGACTTCTTCATCCAATGACCTGAACCAAATACGAGCATTACCAGATAAAGACAAATATAATAGCTTCCTTCTCACCTCATCATCAGAAATACGAGGAAGCCTAAATAGAGAGCATATGTCTTCAATCAACTCCACGTGTTCACGTGCAGACTTACTTCAATCTCCGGTAAAAGGCTGCTTCATAACTCTTTTAACATGACCCATGGGAATTTTATATCCCACTTTAGGCACAGGAGTTTCAACAACTTTATTAGTAATACCATAAGCACTTTAATATAAAGCAATTTTCAGCGAGGCGTGATTCGTAAAAGCCATAGTAACACTAAAACAAAACAGTAAATAAAAATCAGCTTTCAAGTTTCCTTACCAAACTTCTTACCAATAGCGCTACGCTCCCAGGCAGCGGCGCCAGAAAAGTATCTTGATGGCTCCCAAGTGTAGGAGATCAATTGTAGTACCTTTCAATTAGAGAAGGTTGTCGAACCCACGAGGAGCTGAAGGTATTGGCTAGCAAGAGTGATAAATAAAACAATAAAAGTTGCAAGTGTTTTTGGGTTTTTTGGTGTATAATTGCAAGAAAGTAAATGGTGAAAATAAAATATAGCAAGTAAAAGCTCTCAAAGAGAGAAAGCCCAATCCTCCTTTTAGCAAGAGGACAAGCTTGAGTGATGTGTGTCTTATATGTAGAAAACGTTCCCGAGGACGGCATGGATTTTACTAGGCATAGAGATTTCTAAAATAACACGTTGCATATATTGTCAAGTTTTAATCTTCTTTGCACGGAGCCATATTTAGGTACAGCCAAATAAATAAACTAAACCCCTTATGATGGATCTCATGGCCAAGTTAATGAGCAACACAAGAATTATTAAGACATAGAAGTCCCACCATTGCTATAAACTCTAGGGTCCCCGCTACTCATCCCCCCTAATGCAACTTTATGTATTGGACTAAGGTTTCATGTCCTCCAAAGTCCTACCCACTCCATTACACTACGGTGTTACCCTATGAGCCCATATAGGTGAAGTGATGTGCAGTCGACGTTCGCACATCACCATCATAGAACAACATAAAAGATAAAAACTAGACCAAATACCAACATATGTTATATAAAAATCATTGCCAATTCATCCTATGCCCTCAGGAACATACGGGAACTACTCACAACCTGCAAACATAATGATATTCAGTGGCATAAGTGATACAACACAATCTGAAAATATAACTTCCCCTCCAAATAATGACAAGTGCTCAATCACAAACATGTATAGTAGCACAAAACAATTATCTAGGGTTCGGTAACTCACAAACAACAATGGGGACGGAGTGGGTCACGGAGATGATGATGGAGATGGTGCTGGTCTTGGTGATGGTAATTATGGAGAGGCCTCCTCCCACGCCAAGGAGGAGAGGTGATGACAATGGCGATCCTTTCCCCCTTCTCCGGAGCTTCGGAGCAGCAGGATCTGACCCCCTTCGGAAGGGATCAGGAGTTTCGCTGCCGCCGCCGCCTCGAATAGTCTCGGGAAAATTAGGGCGTAACTTTTTGGGCGAGATGAAGGCGTGCTAAAAGGCGGAGCACGAGACGGTCCCGAGGTGCAAACGGGCTGGTCCCACGCGACCAAGGAATCTGGGCGCGTGGGCCATGCTCGTTTGGCCCTCGTGGCTCTTCTCCTCTGGAACTTTTGCCCATGGTCGTTCTCCCGATGAAAATGTGCATTTTTCCCCGATCCTTTTGACGTCCTGAAGGTCCTGAAACATTAAAAACAAGAAAAAGAAGTTTTTCTGCCTCCCAGAAATTAAATACCAAAAATAGGGACTTTGTAGGAAAGTCCCATAAATCATCTAAAACATGCAAAAACAATGATATAACAATTCCAATAACATTCTAATATGATAATATAAGTTATAAAAATGATGATATAAAATGCACGTATCACCATGTCGTACAACCAAGACCCGGCCATAGCGGCCGCGTCACCCATTGGTTGGACAACTATAGCTGGGAAGGGTCCGACTGTCTCACGTGCTAGAGCGGGAGCCGCCAAGCCTTTGAGTGAGATGGTCTACCCTACACCCGATATAGGAAATGTGACTGGGAGTTGCTCCCTCCCTCCGGGGTCTTTTTTGAATGAACTGAAATTTTCGCTCTCAAAGTTGACGTTTGAATCGAGCCCTCCGGGGATTCCACACGAAAGGGATTTGCGATTTGGCCAAGTTTCTAGCTTGACACATAATCTTTTGCTTGGAAGAGTTCTTTGAGTTATATGATTTGAATGAGTTCTCCGAGTTATATGATTTGAATGAGTTCTCTGAGTTGTGTGATTTGAATGAATGTTTTCTCTTTTACACAATTTTCGGCTCACTTGAGATAAACGGAACCCGCTCTGAGGGAGTGGGCATTCATGATTGGACTTGGTTGGATTCGCGAGAACTTCTCACGGTCTCCAGTCGGGCATCCTGTAGGAGACACCCGGGGGCTCGTATGAAGAGAAAATGAGAAAACTTGGTCGAAAAACCACTATATTACTTAGTGGAAGCCAGGTATCATACAAGAGTGGGATTTATACAAAATAGCGCCCATCTACGCGAAGGACATGGGAATTATTACTGGTCCTAGCGGGAACTTGAGGCCCTCTTCCTGGAAGAACGCCTATCTTCTAGTGCCAGGGCTTCTTTGAGGTCTTCCACCTCGGACTTCAGAAAGTAAAGTTCATCGTCGCTCTCCTTTTTCTCCCTCTGAAGAAATCGAAGAATGATTAGCGGAATGAGAGGGTGACCAGACTCTGTGTGAAATTGGGGTTTTGGTGCCAGCCTTAATTACCTCAAGAGCTTTGACCAAAGTTCGGTGAGGTTGATGGCGGCCGAATCCTTGGTCTTGAACTGAAGCTGCCTCAGGATAACGGCGCTGGTCGGGACCTCCTGAGAAGGATATATATGATCTGGGCCAAGCGTATTCCCCAAGCCCAGGACGACACGTCCTCCAGCCAGTATGAAGGGGGAGGAAGAAGCTGCGGGCATCGGTTAAAAACCGTTACCGGCATAAAAGAATTTGGAAAAGAAGTTTAGGAGGACTTACCAAAGGCGCTTCATTGCAGGCGCAATGCGCGACGACCTTGGCCCTCCACGGGTCAGGGACGCGAAGCCGGGATAGGGACTTCACCCATCCCGCTATCGGCACATTGGGCAGCTTGTCAGTGGACATCTGGGAGCCGTCCTCCTCGAGGGACCATTCCCCAATGGTACGGATCCGCAGCTGGAGCGGCTGCACCCTTCGAACCATCCACGTGACCAGCAGGTCAAGACCGCAGAGGCCGTCCTTGACTCGGTCCGAGATGGTCGACATCAAGGCCTTCAAGGTGTTGGGTTCCCCAAAACCCTTGGTGTCCCAGTTCTTCCGAGACCGGGGAAGCCCCTTGGTGAAGGAAGGAAAGCTCGGACCGCCATTAGCTTCGGGAAACTCAGGACAATAGAAGAACGTGCGCTCCCAACCGGGGCCCACGTCTATCAGTTGAAGATCTGGGTAGTCGGAGCACCAGGGGCTCACTCTCACGACCCCACACTGTTGTTTTGAGTCACCCTCCCCGCGATCCGACCTGAAAGAGAAAACTAGGCACACCACAACCCCAGGTGGGGGTGAACTCCAAGATAGCCCTCGCAAAGGGTTATGAAGCAAGAGATGTGGATGACCGAGTCAGGCGTCAGCTGATGTGGAGCTGTATCCCATAGAGGCCAAGAATGTGCCCAAGAAAGGGGTGCACGGGATGGGAGAGCCCCCTCTCCAGGAATGCGGCGAACAGCACGCACTCGCCTGCTCGGGGCAGTGGGGCTACCTCCATGGTGGAAAGGCGCCATTGGCAGTGAATTTTCGAGGCAAGAACCCCACGGCCACCAGGCGCTGCATCTTCTTGGAGGTCAGCGAGGAGCCTGACCATGGTAGCCTATCCTCTTCGGTCAGATGACGGAGAGATTAGCTTGACATGGAGGGCACCGGACGGTGGTGGGAGACGGAAGGATTTGAAAAGTGGAAGCTTCACCTTGAAGCCTCAGTATTTATACTGAGAGAGGGGCGGGGTCGCGACTACGGCCGCGACTCTTTATCGGCTACGTTTTGTCTTCTTCACAGGAATCAAAGCGACACAAGAGACGGGCGGCACGTGGACGCCACCTGCCACGTCGCCTCGCATGAAGGCATGTTCTCTGACACGTGGTGCTCCGCGCGCCTCGGGGGCTCAGCCCAGCAGGCCTCGACCTGCCCGGCTTCGCCCCGGGGCTACTGTCGGTACCCCGCCAACCGGGGGTACCAGACTTGGCGCCACGCAGACACCCTCGGACCGATGGTATCCGTATTTCCCGAGAGGAAGGCCCGGTGGAGACCCGATGGTGGACGAGTCGTCGCCCCGGAGGGGGAAGCGGCGAGCCGCGCCCGGCATCAGGAGGAGGCCGACGTGTGAGCGGCAAGGTGTCAAGGTTTTGTCATTATAACAGAAGTGTTGTGCCATCTGTAGATGGGCACGGATAGGTGGCATGGTCGTCCGTTAGCCGTGTATGAGCCCCTTGTGCTATAAAAGGGGACTCGGCTCTTCAGGTAAAGGGGTTGGAAGGTGGTTAGCTGAAAGGCTATGCAGTAGAGGAAGCCTTAGACCGGAGGAGGCGGAGAAGAGGGAAACTGGTGGCTGGGTAGTCGGAGTAGCGGAAGAACACTACCCTTTTAATCTTCTACACCTAATCAAAGATCAGACAAGCAGGACGTAGGGTATTACATCCACCTTGGATGGCCTGAACCTTGGTAAAATCTGTGGGTTCTTGTTGTGTGTATTGTGCCGGCGAGGTTGATCTGCATTCGTTCGGCATCACCCGTCGGAGAGGTCTCCGTGCCCCCTTTGCTACCGAACAACTAAAGGGGAGGGATCGCTCCCTCCCTGGTGTCCGCGTACGCAGACGCGACAATATTTTTGTGTTTCGTGTTATATCTATAATTATTATAAAGTAAAACCCCACCAATTTATAATTAATGATTATATCTCAACATGCAAGCTATCCACATCACTTCCTCTTTTAGCCAACCAATTCTCCACATCATCCAACTAATATTCATTACCTATTGTTCTACATGCAAATTAAATTGTCCATGTCATCCTTTTTTATTTTATCATTTCAATAATAGACCACACAATTACGGAATGTAATTATCAAATTAAATCATGTGTTAGGGGAACAACGAAATTAGTTTGCCATCAAGTGAAATTCTTTACTTGCATTTTTCAATGGCATGCTTCAAATTTTATGCTTTTATTAGTTTCTTAACAAATATCCGCTGCAACGCGCGGAGTATCATTCTAGTATCTACAAGATAACATGACCAAGGACGGTATACTGAATATGAATTAATGACACTTAATACCAAAATCGTGATTGATGTCATAATTATGTTTTTATACAGTTATTTTTCTATAAAAAGGTATTTCTCCATGATACACTAGATTTTACCTAGTTAATTTCCAATTTGTACACCATCTGATCCGAAATTAGTCTCACGAGTTTGTATGTCAATCTGTGCAATCCGAGTACCATCTCCCCGACAACTAAAGTGGACCGGAGGGAGCATCTTTTTTGAGATACCTTTTCATTTCATGTTCTTTTAATAACGTTAATATTTTTGTGCAAAGATGATGACCAGATACAATGAGTGTGTTAATCTTAAACCGCCTTTAAATGCCATATATTTTTTAGAAGTTTTAATTTTTTAATATCCAATGAATTAATTGTGTACCTTTTCTATTTTGAGGACAATAATACCAGAGTTATTATGCAGGTATTTTCTACTACTAATACATTCTAAAAAATCAAAGATTTAGCTTTAATGGGATTTACCCTGATAAGAAGGATCTTCCTCCCACTGTGTCTATATAAAGAGCATCCACAATACTCGTATTGACCAAACAAACCTTTCCAGAGAAGGCCAAAGTCCATATATTTTTTTTTTTCCGTTGTGTAGTTCAGGGATGGACAGGAATACTAGCAGCCTAGGAATCTTCATCGTTTTCCTCATGGCGCAAGTCTGCTTGCTCCTGATGATAGCAGTACCATCAGCTCAGGCAGCCGCAAGGCCTTTGGGATACATTTCAGGTTGTTGCCCTAGAAACATCTTTTGTTGCGGGGTTGGCAGCTTGGTGACCAATGGATCTGTTTCTTTGGTTGGTAATTGACATATAGTTTCATTCTCCTTCCGGGTAATAAGTTAGGGCATGTATCCCTAAACCTCAAAACTTGTACCGCTACTTTCGAATAAAATGGGAGGAGATTTTTATATATCTTGGTTTGAATATGTTGCAAAGAGATTTGAAATGTTGTTTAGTTCATCCTCTTTCAAAAATACTTCTCAGAGTAGACTTAGCCACAACGTAATATTGTATTTGCACTAGGGAAAATGCCCGTGCGTTGCAACGGGAGAGAAAAATTGGTATCATGGAGACATCCAAACCACTCAGCGCAATGAATATTTCGACGACTTATCTCATTCAGTTATGCTCTTTAATGCTTACAGTTTCAACCATTTTTCTCTGAATTTGTAACTATGTTCCTGTATTAAGAAACTTTATATTGACACAGCAACAATCCAGTCTAAACGTATATAGACATGTTTTCACTTTTTTAGATGTGTATAGACATGTTTTAGTGTGTAGCCTCACCCACTCTGACCCGTATATAGCCCACACTCAAATGTCTAAAACATCATACAATTCATGGAGGTAGTACCATGGAACAGACTCACAAGGGAACAAGAAATATACTAATAACATTCCCTTAAATAAATTTCTGTAACCTCGTCACACATCTTTCCTAAACACATATAGACATCAAAGTGTATATGTATGAATTATTCCGATGCATTTCCATGGCAAGAAACTTAGATCTAGATACACTGATCAATTATTTGTAATTCCTCTTCATGGCATACATATTAAAATTGCAGTTGCCACAATTAACGCCTTACATTTACATTCACACAAAGAAATAAAATATCAACATTATCTCTTAGCCAAAACAATAAAATAAACATAACTAAAGTATTATTTGTTTGTCTGCAATTCGCATCAGCATAGTATTCCTTGGTGAAGAATAGATGTGGTATGTTCCATGTATCCGAAACACAGTGGACGGAAACTAACTCGTGACGCGGTTTCTATTTGTTTTTGTATCCACGGGGCTCCTCCGACGCAAAACTCATTTCCATATTAAGTTAAGTTAAAATAAAAGCACGATGCTCAGAAAGGTTTAATTATACCACATGTCATATTCATATATGAAAGAACATGAAAATGTTCCAGGCAACCAAAGAACGAAATCAAGCTGACATATGCCCTCGTGAACCAAAGACCGAAAGCAAGCTGGCATATGCCCGTGTGAACCAAAGACCGAAATCAAGCTGACATATGCCTGCGTGCAGGGACATATCTTCCTCATTGTTCTCTCATCCTGTCACTCGGCTTCAAATGAAAAAATTATTACTCGTGACTGCATTGACTTCAGAATCAAATGATCTCCTGTGAAATGCCATGCAGCAAAAGCAAAAACTGTTGTAATTAGGTTGAGCAAATAATCAGTTGCTCAATGATATGCACAAAGGTTGTTTGAACACCTCATCTTACAAGGTATAAATGAAGTCCCCAACAAAGAAAGTTTAAAATTCACGAGTATGGCAATTGCATACCATATTTTTACAGAAGGAGAATCAATTTACAAGATGCCGGCCAAACTGCAAACAATTCGGCCGGTTTTATAACTACACACCACACTCCTAAGCCTACTCTCTCTCTCTACGGTCTCCTTCTCTGGTTCTCGCAAACTCCTAGGTGCTGAACTCCTCCCTGATCCTCTGGATCAGTTGCACCACACCACATTGATCTCACAAAGTACAATATTTTCTACAAGAAATCTTAGCAGAAACATCTATGCATGATCTCTGTAATAACTGGTAGGGTCGGAAGCATGATCTCAAAAATTAGAATATGTATGTTATCCAATATTTCGGGAATGCCCTCAATATTGGTTCATAAGTTTGTTCTAAATCTTTTAGAAGAAATTACCGATAAAAAATAGTCCTTAGACACCGAAACATTTATATGTACTACATTAATTAGAGAAATATGTCAACCTGTTAAAGACCCTTTTAAACATTAACAATGCAACAGTTTTGGGAATACAAATAATAAAATGGTCATCTGCGTCAAATCACCTTCAAAAATATAATCAAGAAAGAGGAAGTAAAAAACCTTCATAACTATTACATGAAGGTCATTGTCCAAGGATTTACACATTTCCCTATACCACGATAACTTAGTGGACAAGATCTCAGCAGAAGTCTGAATATGATGGAGGTATGGAACAACAAAAAGCAAACACCCGGACCTCACCCTCGTTCCCCACCTACAGTGAACAGGGGCAATTTTTGGGCGAACCCGTGCGAACCAGCTCGCCGGCGGCGATCCGCCTGATTCCTCGCCCTCCGCGGCCGCTCCGGCGGCGGGAGGACGGGGAATCGACGGATCCCGCCGTGTACATAGTCTAGGTGTGCGTGGGTTGCTTGCCGGCGGCGCTATGGAGGCGGAGGCGCGGCCGGAGAAGCTTTTGGAGGCGGCGGTCCTCTCCTCTTCCCTCGGTGCTCCGGTGGAGGCCCTGGGCAGATCTGCCGCCTCTGGCATGTTCGCTGCTCTCCGGAGCCGTGGAGTGCCTTCCCCCGAGCCGGCGACCGTGGTGGCGGTGGCGGCTCTTGTTCTTGGGGTCCTTCTTCCCCCGCCGACGTGCGGGGTGGTGCATTTGCTTAAAATCTCTGGGAGTTTGCAGGCGGGATCTTCTCCTTCGTCGGCGGACTCGGTGGGCTTTGTGGAAGACGGGTGGCGGCCCTGTCTTCGTCTCCGCGCGAGGCGGTGATGGCGGTCTGGTGGCGGCTCGAAGCCGATGCTCTTTCAGCGTCAAGATTCCGGTGCTTGCGTTGGATGGATTCTGCGGCATCTCAACAAGGTTGGTCGAGCTCGTTGCTTCGGTGCGAGGTGTGCGTGGTGGTGCCGTGTTCGTCGTGTTCGGCGTGTTCTTCGCCTGTGTTCGTGCGTGCTTGTTCTTGCTTGGCTTGATCTTGTACACGAACTCCCTTTCAAAAAAAAAAATGATGGAGGTATGGAACTATGGAGATATATTATTTACTGCAAACTGGACTGCCAACAAAAATACAGATTTTCTGTTTCATATCATGCGTACCTTCACGGGAACCTTCTTAGCTTGTTCATCACTGTAATATCAAGTTATTTATCTGGGATCTCATCTCCTAATTAGTTCAGGGTCACGGATGACCTGTGTGCTTGGTGATAAATCAAGAATTTATACATATGCACAACTCGGTTTAGACAAACATCATAGACACCTTCAACAAAGATTAGTAGGCAGTGCAGTATCATGCACATGAGCATATTGAGTTCTAGAACCAAGATAACACATGTCGTGGACCTTTCAGATGCATCCGATGTCGTTGTCCTGGTCATCGAGAGCGTTTTTGCCGTGCACGCTCTCCTCCTGCTCGTTCTTGCTCTCCAGATGCTCGAGCTCGTTCTCCAGAGGCTTGTGCTCCTTGCCAACGGAGCCGTTCTCCGTCCGCTCAGCCTCGTCGCCCCTCATCGTCTGAGAGTTGGGTCGGGGTTGTGTGCCCCTCGCCGTTGCCTCCTTTGGTGCAGCCAAGGCACTCTCCTAGGAGTTGCGAGCAGTTCACTGACTCTGTCTTCCAGTCCCACTTTGCCTTACTGCGTTTGGAGCTCCGTCAGCTGGTCGTTGATTGCATTGAGGAGGCGTCTCGCCCCCTCCGTGAAGAGGTGGCAACTCTCAAGTTGTTGTTGGCAGATGTTGGTGGTTCTTTGCAGCCGACGGAGGCATGTGCTTCTGATTGCCATGGACTCACCCCTATGCAGGCTTCGTTTCCCCTTGACTCCATTGAGCAGAAGTCATCTGTGGTTGAGGAACCACTTCACTATGGTTGTTACTCTCCTCGTGGCAGTCCCTGCTTGTCGCCGCAGCTTGTTGCGACGGCTGACTCTGAGGGCGAGGAGACGGGTGGGATCTTGACGTCGGTCCTGCGGATCACACCAGAGCTTCAGGAGTCATGTGGGAATTCATCTGTGCTGCTTCCGATGGAGCTAGGCTCGTCATAGGCTTTGACGGTGGCCTCGACGCTCTCTGTGGATAGTGGAGGAGTGTTGGCTCCTAACTCTGATGCTCTTTTTGCTAAGGAGTTGTGTGGCTTACTCGCTTGTTTAGAGGCGACTAGCCCTGGATATGGCGAGGACATTGCTTGCGTCTTGGCAGGGAAAGCTTCTGAGGACGTAATCAGGAAGGTGGAGAAATCTCTCATGAAGGTTACTATCAGGGGCAAAAGAAGAAAGAAGGGAATAGCAAGGAAAGCTTCGCCAAGGTAGAGGGAGGTGATTGCTTTGGATGTTGCTATGAGTTGTTTTGTGTGCTACTTCCTGTAGTGGTGGTGTTTGTTGTTTGGTCCCTGTGGTGTTGGTGTTTGTTGTATGGTTTTCGCCCGGTTTCTTCCGTTAATAAACCGGGCACCTTCTTCTTAATTAATGAATAAGGCAAAGCTTTTGCCTTCGTTTCAAAAAAAAATAGTTCAAAAAGACAGGCTGAAAATATCAGTATGCAAAGAACCATAAAAGCAAGGTTCTTGGCTGTAGCCCTCATAGAACAATCATTATTTCTACTTATACAGATACAACTTTGCACTCTTGAGTCAGGCTTATAAAAATGGTTGCTAGCTTGCCAGAACTTGATGACAGCTCACCTCACAAACTATTCATTTTATGTGCATAACTGAACATTTACCTGACCAACAACATGCTCTTAGATGTGCTAAGAACAAAGATTCCCTTTGCATCTCTCTTTCGTCAGATGTGTCGATGATTCGCCGGCTCTTCTTGAACAAGAACATGCAGTCCTCGATTAAAACCTCATAGTCCCGTCTTTCCTTCTGCATAATATAAATATGTTCTTGGCCATCCTTTATCGATCATTCTGCAACTCCTGTTTGTGCCTTCTGCTCCATGATTGAACACATACCGGACCGAGGTACTTGATACACTGGCTCTGAAGCTTTGACCTAGAGCACTTGCGTTCAAGATTGATCTATTTGCCTTCTCCAACATCAAGCCTGGATAGCGAAAACCAGGATCATAAGTCGACTTATCATACACTGGATGAAAAATGAAGAAAGGTTAATATCTAATCCTTATTTAGCGCAAAAACAGACGAACACACACCATTAGTATGTGGAACACTCGTTTCTCACGATTTATTAGACATGTATACAAATAACACCAAAAATGATATGAGTATGCTCCATACATATACTGACCTCTTGAGCGGAGAACCTCTTGAGAATTGGTATTCTCAGGCGTATGATGAGGAAGATAACTACCTGTCATAATAATTTCTCACCGTATATTCAATCGTTTATCTGTTCTGCAGGAGCAGTTCCTCATGGGGTACTGTGATCATGATGTTGTGTTGTCAGGGTTTATTCTGATCTGCTCCCTAAGCGTTTAATGAAATTCCCACCTGCACAAATATTAAATATGGATGTGAATTGGAGAAGTGGTGCACCAGGCTCGACTTCCATGATGTCAGACTGGAACATTCTAGTAAGTTTACTTATCAACAGCTGCTGATCTCCACCTATCGCACCATAAATCCCAGATTGACTAATTGGCCAACCCCCAATTCTTTTAGCAATCACCCAATATTTCTGCTAATCTTCACGGTGCAAAATTTGTTTTGAATTGAATACTGCATCAGAGAACAGAGTACCTTCGTGCAGCAGTCCACTGTGGCTGTAGGCGGCTAAAGTCCAGGAGCCGCGGTGCCACCGATCATGGGAGGGAGAGCAGACGTGGTGCTCTGGGGCGTCAGTCGGTGGGAAGATGCGGCGATCCATGTGGTGGGGAAGTGGGATAGGAAGCTGGTGCCGGCAGCTGTGCTGCACAGCTACGTGCGTTCAGGGCGGTGGCAGCCGGGCAGGGTGGAAGTGGTTGGTCACCCCAAAGGGAAAGACGGCTGCCTCGGTTGTCATTGCAGCGTGGCGCTGGATCCGGTGGCCGGAGTGGGGTGGGCGGCGATTTGGATCTCGCGTCGGGGTAAACGGAACAGGAAAATAAATGGCACAAACGGGTTTACATGTGCGATGGAAGGAGGCCAGCGGCGGCGAGTTTGGGGAAGGAGGGCACGCTCTTGGCGCAAGGTGGAGGCGCGGGGGGCTCGGCCATTTGGTCGCACACGGCGCGGAGCGGAGCGCAAGGGGTGAAGTTGGACGAAGGATGGAACGTAATGCGGACTAAGTAGAGATTTGCGCTAATCGCGGGAGGTGCGAGAAAACGACAAAAAGTTTCGATGGTTGACGAAAAGCTGGACGTAATGCCAGGAACAAAACTCTTCTTTTAGATAGGAGAGAATTGAATACTGCATAAGAGAACGGAGTACCTTCGTGCAGCAGTCCACTGCTTCTGGCTGTAGGCGGCTAAAGTCCAGGAGCCGCGGTGCCACCGATCCTGGGAGGGAGAGTGGACGTGGTGCTCTGGGGCGTCAGTCGGTGGGAAGATGCGACGATCCATGTGGTGGGGAAGCGGGATAGGAAGCTGGCGCCGGCAGCTGTGCTGCACAGCTATGTGTGTTCAGGGCGGCGGCAGCCGGGCAGGGCGGAAGTGGTTGGTCGCCCCAAAGGGAAAGACGGCTGCCTTGGTTGTCATCGCGGCATTGAGCTGGATCCGGTGGCCGGAGTGGGGGGGGCGGCGATTTGTATCTCGCGTCGGGGTAAACGGAACAGGAAAAAGAATGGCACAAATGGGTTTACATGTGCGATGGAAGGAGGCCAGCGGCGGCGAGTTTGGGGAAGGAGGGCACGCTCTCGGCGCAAGGTGGAGGCGTGGGGGGCTCGGTCATTTGGTCGCACACGGCGTGGAGCAGAGCGCGAGGGGTGAAGTTCGACGAAGGATGGAACGTAATGCGGACTAAGTAGAGATTTGCGCTAATCGCGGGAGGTGCGAGAAAACGACAAAAAGTTTCGATGGTTGACGAAAAGCTGGACGTAATGTCAGGAAGAAAACTCTTCTTTTAGATAGGAGAGAAGTGATCCACGTTCGCACGTATGTAAATGTATCTAGACTAAGGTTTTGGTTATGGAAACGACAAATTTTACCGACGGGGCTCCAGATTTCATGTTACTTACGGAGAAATCCCTAGCAGTTACCGGACAAATTTAAATTGCAAATTTCGAAATTGAATCTCTGTGTTTTTTTGCAATGTATTAATAAGACGTTAAATACTATATTCACACAATAGTACTAGTTAATGGCGGTAGTGGTTTGCACGCAGCGCCGAGCTGTTTCCACTATCAGGTCGCAAGTCCTAGTCATAGCATTCACGTTTTGCATTATTGTGCAATATTTTGAATTGAACACAGCTAATTCTCAAAAAAAAAAATAGACCTAGACTCGACCATGCAACCTAAAGATTGGACCTCAACAACTTTACCACCACACCGCATCTCCTGAACAGCATATACTAGAGACACACACTTTATCATTAGATGTGGGCGTTTCAATTAAAAAATTCAAAATAATTTGGGATTTTTGTTCGGTAAGTCGTGATTTACGGTTAACGAGCGGTAACCGGATTCCTCGCCCGATTACCAATCCTATCTGTCATGTTTATTGTGCATGTTCATTTTCTAGTACAGGTTTAGACAACATGTAAAACACCTAAAACATGTTAAATTTAAAGACGGAGGTAGTACCTCGCAAAAACTTAAAATGTATAATATTTACTTAAAGATTTTAAATGCATACTAGTAAATTTGCCCGTGCGTTGCAACAGGATTGGAAATTAAACGATTGACATGGATTTTCTTTTACCGCTAAACATCTCGCCCATGGCCTAAACTTTTGTACCTAAAGTATCGACACAACTGATTTTTTTGGAAATAGACCAAGGTATTGAAGTTTTCTTAAACATATTCAACTTATTGGCGTTTGGTCCTTCCCCTCCTTGCCCCGTTCCGGCGGCTTCGTCGCCGGGGAGGTCGTGAAGGTGTTCTGTCGGGTGAGTTCTTCCGTCTCTGTTTCTCTGGCCTGCCGTGGTGGCGAGGGGAGAAGGAGGTGGTGGTGCTCTATCTGTTTTTGGTGCTGCTGGTGGAGGTGGGTTTCTTTGACGTTCTTGCTCCGGCCGGCCGTGGTGGCGAGGGGAGCAGCGTTTGGAGGCGGGTGGGTGCTGGTGGTGGCTGGCCTGGTGGTGGCTGGCTGGGAGTTGGGAGGTGCTGCGGAGACGGCGCTGTGGCCGTGAGCGTTCATCGCGTCAATGTTCCGTCGAGCAGCTGCGGCGGCGGACGACTCTTGCGGTCATCTACAACGTGTGGCGGTGCTCTCTCTCCGGTGGCAAGAGGTACGGCGACGACGGCGACGCCTAGGTTCTTGGGAGCCGGCGATGGATCCGATTGAGTTTCTTTCAGGGTGCTCAGGGTGCTTTGTGCAAGTTTCAGGGTCCTTCTATAATTTTGTTTCTTTGTTGGACTTGTCTGTAATTTGTACTGAGTATGCTGAATATAAGTGTCGGATCCTTTCCTCAAAAAACAAAAAAAAAACTTATTGGCATTTTTTTGTGAGAAGATAAGAGCTAAATATGCAATTACATTCATAGGATAATGGCTACACTATGCAGTGTCTGCCTTATTTTGAAGATGATTATTTCGTAAAAACTAAGCCAACCTACAAATTTTGATAATCAGAGCCGCTATATATTTAATGTTCGCAGCTGCGACTAAGAGAACGACATTTCAGGCAGCGTTTAGAATAAGAGGACAAAAAATCATCAGCAAAGGAGTTTCGTCTGCATATTTAAAGCGACATAAGTGTGGCAGCTAATCCACTACAGAGTAGTAGCTAGCCCAGGCACGAGTTTCGCTGGAAATACTCGGATCTGGACATGGCTTCTCAGTGTCCTTTATGATTTGTAGATTCAACCTTGTTACTGCAGATGTGCCTATCTGACGGGAGTTCTTCATATCCAGGCAGGGCGGAGGCGGGGCATCTGCAGAGGGAAAACCTCCATGGACACGGGTCTCCCCCTCAACTTCTTTCCCATCCCACCTCACCTCCAGCCTGTTTCCCCACACCGCCGGGCTGTCCAATTTCCCCCTATGTTCCGTCTCCAATTTCTGCCCCGGTAGCAACAAGGCAGCAAAGTCTGCAATGGATATGGTATAGTGCATTGCTAAGCGTTGCAGCATAGGAGCAAGAATATTCAGACTGTTCCCAGCTTGTCGCGGCGATTCTGGATCCCTCACAAGATCGTTCGCCCTTCTTACATATTATCTATGAGATTAAGAGACTAGCTTCTAGTGGTAGAATTTGTAACTTTGTAAAAGTAGATCGTGGACAAGTTAGGGTAAGTCATTGTATTGCCAATTGGGCAAGGACAGAGCATCAAACTTTTTTCTTGTTAGGTTCAGGTCCCGATATTCTTATTCGGGAACTTGAATTAGAACAATCTGTAACCCGTATTGCTCAATAAAGATCTGGTTTTACCCGCAAAAAAAAAAGAATAGGGATCGTGGGGCAGCTTACACAAGACATGAGTATTGCAAATCTGGTGTCCTCTAAATAACCCGCTTTGTACATACCAAGGCCCTATGTAGAAAACAAATATGCTGCAGAAGACAGCAATGCGATCTCACAGTTACAGTGCATGACGACTCAATTGCAGCTGACGAGTAGCGGTTCGGCAATGGAAATCACGGGTGCGCCCAGCTTCCATGGCCGCCCTGATCCTCTCGGAGATCTCGGCGCGGTCATCATGTTGGATCCGTAATCCCGATGGATTCTCCATCTCCGGTTTGTTGACAGACGATGTACCTTTGCTTTGATTCCGCCGACCACGCGCTGCAGATGCCACCGCCCGCTTGCTTCTCAGCCACGCCAAGATTGATGTCCGTCCGTGAGGAGCCTGAGCCCGTTCATCTGCACCAGAAACCTACTCAGAGTGAGGTTGCCTCGGTGCGTGGCGTCCTGCGCGCGCACGCCTCTACACACCCTTGCGCGTCGGGAGCGACTCCTACTCCCTCGACGGCAACCAAGGGGCGGATGGCGGCTATGTGGGTGCACAGGTGGGCGAGCAGCGGGTGGGAGCGGCAGGAGAGGGAGACGGAGCGGATGTGTTATGCGGCCCAGGGTGCAGGCGGACACGCCAACGGCCTGTCCGCTCGGGTCCACTTCGTCCGTGAAGCCAAATCGCTGGTGTAGCGGCGCTCGTGTCCACTGATTGCGCTTTCCGATGTGGCCGTCGGACGTACACGGATGTCTGCTACGAGATTTCGTCGCCTGATCGCCTCAAGGAAGCTAGCTAGCTTCTAACATCAATCGATCTGCTCTAGGCGGATTCCTCTTCTTGTACATGTTTTGTGTACTTAAACTACTGATGCCCGTTACAAGAAGCTAGCTAGCTTGTCACATCTGATCAGTTCTAAAGAAAAAAAAGATTCACAGCTGATGCATTTCACAGTGTATCCGGACCAAACACAAAGGAGACTAGCTGAAACAAAAAACACACGGTACAATCAGTTGGCCTGCTGCTACTAGCTTTTTTTTTTTTGATAATGCACATACTTGTATTAGACAGATGAAACCGGAGTACAGAACGAAATACAAGCAAAGAAAAAACAGAGAAGAAACAAGAACAGCAACTGGCACAAGCCATCTTCATCCTCGAGGTCACCAGGCGCTTGATCTCTCCACCGTCGAGGACGCCGAAGAACCCAGACGCCAGGAGCACCCACCATGGAAGCAGAGGAGCTCCTAGCCCGAAGGCGTTGAAGGACCGCAGTATCCACCAGCTCCGTGGAGCTGGATCTGAAGACGAAGCAGCAGTATCGGCCAGGGGGCCTCCCCAAGCTCGATCTGCTCCAGATCCGGGGTCTGCACCGCCCCACCTCACCGGAGATGGCCGGAACTTCCACCAGCACGCCACGAACCCGCACAGCCGCTGTCTTGAAACCTCTCCGCCGGCCTCCTGTACACTCGCCACCAATCTGCCGTCGCCGCCGGAGATAGCAACGGCAGATGGGTGACTCACCTGCAGCTCGGCAGCGCCGTCGACGACGACGCCGGGACGGGGTAGCCACAGAGCACCAAAAGATCGACGCCGGCGACCCCACCACGCCAACGCCGCCCACAAACCCCTCTATTTACAACGCCGGAACGCAGATCCGGGGATTCCCCACCCTCCCGCCGCCGTAGCGGCCGGCGGAGGGGGAGGAATCCCGCGGATACGCCGGCGGCCGCTGGGAGAACCCGAGTCGCCTCTGAGATCGCCTCTTAGCACTGTAGAGAGAGGGGAGGTTCCAGAAATAACGAGCGAGTGTCTTGCTGCTACTAGCTAACACAAAGGAGAATGATGACAAAGATTATAGAAATTTGCTTGCATAAACTCTAACTGCTATACAATAATGATGACAAAGATTACAGAAATTTGCTTGCATAAACTCTAACTGCTATACAATGTAACATTCAGTTCAAGATGACCATACTACTTCAGTTACAAGTACAAATACTACTACTGTCAAACTTCTGTTCAAACGCTAGTAGTGCTGCTACTAGATTCAATTAAACAGCTAAGCACAAACATTACACAATCAGGTTCAGATAGGATTTCAACGTGCTTGCACAATGAGGTCCAGCTTGCACATCAGGCTGAGCTGCAACTATGTGTGTGTTTGTGTTCTGAAGCTGACCATACATCATTTCTTGACTATAGCCTCCATCACGTTAGCAGGTCTTCTGAAGTACCATCTGGGTTCAGTAAAAAAACAATAAATCAATTGCTTGAGAAAATATTCATCAAAGTAAAAAATCCAATGAGTGCTACAGACAAAGACACATGGTGGGATAAGATAATCAGATCCGAATATAATCAGATACGAATATAAATTGCAAAACTCCAATGATGGGAACAGGAATTGAACAAAGAACAATGCAAAATCTAAATGAATCTACTCATGATGCTTGGTCATTTTACTAATAATTGGTAGTTGCAGCTTGGCAGCTTACTTCACTGTTCATTTAGGTTTTGGATAAAATCTCAAAGCTAACTGCATTCACAGATTATAACATTTTATCTTGTATCTGCTCTCAGCATTGTGTTTCAAGCATTGCTATGTCACAGTACCATAACATATACTTGGACCAGCTAATTTCACAGTACACGCCGGCAACCGGCAACTCAACATCGTATACAGGAGCGGGAGGAGCACCCAGGAGGAGCACCCGTAGGAGGAGCTATCCAACTGAATTCTGCTTAAGGAAGAAATCGATTTGAAGCGGGAGAACAAGACCATACCTGTGGCTCCTTCTTGTCCTCCTTCCCCAAATTCTTCTCCTCTTCCTCCGTCTCCACCACGCTCGACATCTCACCGGAGGATAAGCTGGGTTCCGGGGAGGGAGCCGAGCCCATCTTGCTCCGCACTTCCGCAGGCGGCGACGGCAAGGTAGCCGGCTAGCTTAGGGACAGACGGGAAGGAACTGGCCGGATACGAGCGGGGTGCAGGGCGGCGAGGAGCGAGGTGCAGCCTGGTCAAGACCTGGGCGGCGCCGGCCCGACGGCAGCGTGGCGGCGTGCCCTGGTTCTGCGTTCAGCGTTCTTCTCCATCGAGGGGAGACGTGCTGTGTTTTTTTCTAGCGGACTGGATAGACAGGCCTGTTGGGCTGAGTGGCCTACGTCCGTGGGTCCGCCCCAAGTACGCGGCCAGTCCGCTTAGCCGTTTGGGCTTTTGGAGCGCCGCGGACCAAGCGGACGAGCGGAATCCGCCGCCGCCTGCATCCTGATATGCGGCGGCGCAGGGCCTGGAGGCGCGCGCCAGGCTGAGCAGGAATCGCGGCAGCGGAGGCGGCCATGTGCACGAACGGGAGGTTGGGCGATTTCTTCCGCTCGGGAGTCTCGGACGGCTAATGCGGGGTTGGCGTTGGCGTTGACCCCGCCCGCGAGGGTGCGTGAAGCATTCATAGGGATGGAAGGGCGTAGAACGACCGAAAGACTTGAACCGTTATCTATAACTTATGGGTGGCAAAGGTGGGTAAATAACTCAAACAGTCAGGGGTAAAATCGTCCCCAAAAAAGTCGGACGAAAATTTTGGCAGAATCCTTACTACTTTTATTATTACTAGAAAAACGTCCGTGCGTTGTAACGGGAGAAAAATCCGTGGAGTACTTGCAAGCAATGTAATGCTGCTTGCAATACAAAGAGCAGAGGAAAACACAGAGAGGAGAAGCACTTCATAGTCTACTGCTACTGAAAAAGAGAGAGGAGAAGCAAGCACGGTACTGCTGCAAGCAGTGCAAGCTTTAAGAAACATCAAGGAATTTTTTTACTTATTCAGTACAGCTGCTTGTTTGCAATTGACAAATGAAAAAGGAGCAATAGACATCACAAGCAATACACATCACAAGATTTTTTTTTACTTATTCAGTACAGCTGCTTATTCAGTACCTTGTGGATGTAAATTTTACAAGATCAAACATGCTTCAAAAAACAGGCAGTGCAAGCAATTTCTTGTGGATGCAAATTTTAAAAGATCAAACATGCTTCAAATTTTACTCCTGCTACTGCTGCTGCAAGCACTGCAAGCAAACAATATTGCTGCTAGCACATGCTACTGCTGCTGCTGCTGCAATCAGTGGAAGCAAACAATGAATTTTACTCCAAGGAATTCTACTGCCCCAAGTTCATACTGGTAATGAATCATTTCAATCCAGTTAACACTTGTCAAAATCATTTAAATAATGCAAATGAATTGTACTCCAAGTACTACTGCCCCAAGTTCATACTGTACGGAAATTTACTGCCCCAAGTTCAGTTAAATTCAGTACTCCAAGTTCATACTCTACGCAAGTTTACTGCAAGGATTTTGTCTACTGGAGCACAAGCAACAAGTAACAAGAAGATGACAGAGAGGAGAAGAAAGACCACATACCTGACGCACGAGGCCGTGGCACCGTGTGGGGCAGGGCCCGCGCTGCCACGGTGGGGGCACCCGTGAGGACGACGACACCGTCCCGGCGGCCGCGGCGGCGATCTTCTGCTGGTTGGCGCGCTGGTGTTCGTCGGCCAGACTTGGAGCCCAAGATGGCGCTGCTGAGGGCGGAGCCAGGTATCGTTGAGGAGGGAGGAGCAGGGAGCAGGAGAGCCGCGCGTGGACGTCGGCGACGGTGGCGGTGCGTTCCACGGCCACGAGCCCAGGTAGACGCGGATCCAGCACCGGAAACCACGGATCAAGCACCGGCGCACGCAAATCCAGCGCCGGAAACCACGGATCCGGCGGCTCCTCGTCCAGCAGCACGTCGCCAGCGCGTAAAGACGGCACCTCTGACCTCCAAATTTTGCACGGATGCCAGAGAAATAGGGGTGCGACAATAATCGACTTGGAGTGGTGCGTAGTGCTGGGAAGCGGTGGAGAGCGGTGGGGAGCGGTGGAGGGAGAGGGCGGCGACGGCGAGCCAGAGGGAGAAGGAGCGGAGAGGAACGAGAGCCAGAGGAAGAAGGAGCGTGCGCGTCTGCGGGAGTGAAGCGAGCGGAGGGGCGGCGTGCCTCATCTTCTGATCGTCAAGCGTGGGCCTCAGGAGGCGGCGGCCACCATGTACGGGGGAGCAGGGGCGAGGGGATCTCGAGCGGCGGCGGTAGAGCACATCCGCGAGCTGGAGACGTGGATAGAGCAGAGCAGCGGTGCGGCGGCGGCGTGCCGGCGTCGGATGGGTTCGAGTCTGCGGGAGAGAGAGAGCCCAGCGCGTCTGCGCGTGAGAGAAATAAGGCGTTTTTGCAAAAAAAAAGTGCGTGGGTTTTCTGAAAATTGCAAGTAAGTCCCTCCGGCGTTCGAAACGACGAAGGTTCCTTAGCAGTGAGGACTACGGGTTGATTTCCCTGTTTCTGGGGGTTTTCTGAAAAATGCCGACGTACGACGGACGGACGAACGAAGGAAGCGTTGCTTCCTTTAGGATTAGGAGAGACTAGTAAACGTGCCCGTGCGTTACAACGGGAAATAAACTTCTGCATCACGAAGCTTCTTTAGGTAAAGATGATCTTCTGACCGTATGGTGATTGACGTGTAAGATGCTAATACGTCCTTAATTAATTACTGTTGGAGTTTATATACGAAATATTTTGTTACAAATTCATTTTCTCATCTCAATTTATGTGGAAGAGCATTTTAAGGTATTATGAGGCATATCTCTTCCCCATTTAATCGAATGTAGCAAATGTCAAACAATCAATTTTCCGATCGAAGATCAATGAGCAAATATAATCGATCCAACAATACATAGTATTGATTTATTTTCAACACCTATATTAATATGTTGGTATAAATATGTACTATACGTTATTCATCCATCAACCATTTTTTCTCCACTTCTTTATGCTGCAATATTTGCCGCTGATTAGCTGAGTAATTCTACCTAAAAAAGACTGAGTAATGTAACGGTGTCTTTTGAACAGCCACCCAAAAAATCCTCTTTATTTTGTAAAGCAAATCTCAATCCCCATAGGTGAGATCTGACCAAGGCAGGGAGTGCGCTTGGAGCGGAGAGGACTGCTCGTCTGCTCGATGGTGCTGCGCTAAATTTTCATGCCCTGGATGCCGGCGGCTGCTCGCAAGTCAGCAACGGCTTGTCCCCGTGATGATGGATGCATCGTTATGCTGGCGCCGCATCGGTGACTGGAAGTGAGGCTTCTCGGAGCGCGACCGTCTGCGTGTACGCCCACCCGCTGGAGGCCGGAGCGGACGGAATTCATGGCGTCGGTGGATCAGAGGGCTCCCCCAGATCGAAACGAACATGGGTATGAGGTGCAGCACGCATACCGGTGCAGCACGCATACCCTTGTCCAGGGTAGGTGCCTGTGCAGAAGAAGCAACAGCCACGGTACCCTGTTGTAGTTGTTCATCGTTGTGCCATCCGGGCCTTGTAGTATTGACCAAAGGAAGAGCAGGCGCAGCTTCAAGTGCTGCTATCCGAGCACCCACCCTCCATAGATTGCTGGAGCGTACGGATATTCGTGTCGACTTGCGACATCCAATTGCTCAGTCCTTTCAGAGTGTCGTTGAGGAGCTTGATTGTCGATGATGTCTCCTCCCGTTGCTTCCGCAGCTCCGCCAGGTCAGACTGAACTTTCTCCATGACGATCTCGTCGCAGATCGCCCACGCGCTATCTGTGGTGGACAGCGCCTGCCGCCGCCTCCGAGACGCGCCACCGATGGTGCCGAACCTGGATGGGAAGCCGGGATTTCACCGATCACAAAGGGACTGTGACCAACCGCTTTCCTACTCCCGATTCAGACTGCTAATCATCTACCGCCACCACGCGCCGCCTGGAGATCGAGAACAAAATCCCCACGCCGCCGCCGCAAGGTCACACGAACCAGTGGGATTTTAAGGGAGATCCCCAACCACGAGCTCGCCCGACACTTGATTCGCCTCCAGGAACCCAATTAGATGTGATACGGAAAACAAATTGTGGTAGATATGTTGGATGGAACTGGCTGTGATGCCATATGTAAGGATCTGCTTACTCTGGTTCGAGGAATCAAGTCAATGGATTCACAAATCTAATATATCTATATGGGACGAAGCGAACCTGCTGCTGTGAAGCTGTGCCACCCTGTTAACCGACTGCTGCGCGAACAGGTTGATGTACTCCTCTTTGACAGCTCTTTGACAGGTAGCGGCCGCGGCGGCGCCATGGCCTCCCTCGGTCGCCCCACCGCAGGCGACGCGATGGGTATGAGGGGCAGGGGCGACGGGCGGATGTGAAAATGGAGGCAGCGCCGCCGTCGACCCCAGGATCAGGACCTCCGTCAAGGATACGCGCAGCGGGAACCGCGTAGCCGTAGAGGGAACGAGATCCTCTGAGTTTGGAGGAAGTACTGCAGAGGGACGTCGTTGTCTTTGGTCTGTTCATTCCGCATCCAACGACAATCGCGTAAACCACAGGCTGCTCCTCGTTCGCTCGGTTGGTCACGGACATAAACGGCCCGCGCGGCCCACGCTGGCAATGGACCAATGGTTCTCGCCTCCCTCCAACCATCGCCGTCGGTCAGAGTCGCTCTCAGTTCAAGATAGGGTTCGCTTCCCCGGCGGGAAGGGAAAGAGCATCCGCTGCTCCGTCAGGGCGCGACGTAGCCTAAGCGTGGAGGCAGAGGAGCCAGTCGTTGCCGCTCCTTCCAGGGTGTGACCCCGCCGAGCCGTGGACGCAGCGAAGCCAGCGTGCTCCCTGTACAGGATCGACGCTCCGGAGCCGTCACGACCTTTGAGCGGCGGACCAAGCGTCGTCCAGGCCGCCGTCAAGGCCACGAAGTGAAGATCGTCGAGTCTTCTTGGACGGATGCTGCTTGCCTTTCCTTGCTGTACTGGTGTTTCAGTTTCAGTTGTGCAGATAGCATAGAAGCTCCGCCGGAGAAGCTACGCCACCAAGAAGGTTTTACACAAAGACCGAATGCTAAATTCAGATTGAAATAATGTCATTTCAGTGTACTTGAGTGAATGTGTGACTGAATGTTAGCTTCAAGTTGTACTGTTGTGGTCTAATATTCAATCTGAGAGTATATAACTGGTGTTGTTAATTAAAGAGAATATCACCGATGTTATCAATTTGAGAGCATGTTCTTCCATGGAAATACAATGTTTGCTTTGGCAGCTGAATGTACAATGAGTATGGCAAAAGGGGTTGAACATAACTGAATTAAATAGCAGCCAGGAATGAACTTGAACTGAGTTCAGTGGCAACAATTGTCCAGATTGACCCAAAATAGAAGTACTTCACCACAACCCAGTTAAAAGGTCATATGTGAATCTGTAATTGCCCAGATTGCAAAAATTGGCATCAGGAGCAACAATTCTGAACATTTTTCCTACTTCTACACATGTACAAGCAGCAACTGAAGTGTTTATTCAGTGACACTGACAAGCATGCTCAACAGCGGCGGCAACACAGAGAATGAGCGCGGCGACCAGTAGGACACGGACGCTTCTCCTTCTCTTGGAGGACACGGCCGGCGTGCGCCAGGGCAGCGGCAGCGCAGAGGTCAAGCAACGGGACCAGGACGACACGGGCTCCAGCTACTCCTCTTGGCGGCGGCGGCGACGGCGGGGGTGGAGGCCACGGAGGCGGTAGTGGCGGCCAGAGGCCACGCAGGCGGAGTTGGCCTGCTGGCAAGCGGACGGCAACAGCGAATGAAGGGGATTTGCAACGGTCTTTTTTCTAAGCTAGAGCGCTGCTTTCCCTCTCTCCTCTGTTAATCTAGGCTTTTGGCCGCTTGTTTCGCTGCGTTTCAACTGGTTCTAGCTGCTGCCGTAGGATGCGAAACGAACGAACCGGAGAGAGCGACGTCCCTCTGCAGTAGTTCTCAGTAAGTCAGAGGATCTCGTTCCCCGTAGAGTCGGCGGAGTCAAGGAGGTCGTGGTTGGTTCCCCTCGATCCCAGCCGGTGTCCGTTTTGAAGGTTCGACGAAGGAAGAAGAAACAATATTGACGGAGGAACCCTTTTTTTCACTTACCGATGGCATTGGTGGGTAATATCACGGAATTCCCAGGGTAAAACTGTCCAAAAAAAGGTCCGACGAAGGTTTGGCAGAAGCCTTACTGCTTTTATTATTAGACTAGGAAAACCGCCCGTGCGATGCAACGGCCGGAATACCATTATAGGTATTGTCTAGAACTTGGTTTTATTATAGCATTAGAAATATGTTCAATTTCGTTATAATTTCTGTACCATTAGAAACATTTAGGTTTCACAAGCATGGCAAGTACAAATACGAATATTAAGAATCAAAATGAGCGTTCACGGCAGCATTTAAATTTCTCAAAGAAGGTGAGAGTCAAGGTAGACTCGCACACTTTCCTAGCCTAAGGGCTCCATGCATCACTGAGATATTTGCCCTCTCTAACTGAGATATTCCTCGATCAAAGCATTAGCCATGTATTGTGAAGAGATGATGCTTGAAAGATAGGCCACATTACATCCACGTGAAGGTGCCTCTGCCGATGTTTTTTTTACATCCGATGAGATCTTGTTGTTAGTGATGGTAAGCACGAAAGAAGGCTTTCGGCTAGTTGGAGCTCCACTACAGTACCTCAACTTATACAGAGGCTCAAAAACTTCCCATTGGAGAGCATCCTTAAACACACTTTGCATGAACATAGAGCAGCGACAACAACAAGAAATACATGCATATTTCATGCCAGTAGCTAGCTACTCACGCAATGGTAAGTCTGGAACCTTCGATGGGAGCACAAGGAAATCGTGTAGTAGCAGAGTAACTTGGTTGTGTGTAATTATGTGGAGTTCTGGAATTTGCATTTTAACGGTCAGTTTCAGTTGTGTAAATCCTTTCATGATGAAGCATTGCCCGAGAAGACCGATAACATGGTGATCTTTGCAAGTGTGATTAAGTGCAGCGAGCACACTAAACAGTTTATTCCCTTGTGTTGTGTGAAGTGAAAGCTAACGTAAGTCTCTCCAAATTCTGAAGTCTAGAACGGCTATGCATACTCTAAAAAATAGGCATATTTTACGGTACATTCTACTACAGAATTTTAGGTGTAGTATTAAACAGATCCAATGGCTAATATGGTTTGGGCCACGGTTAGGCCCAAGGACAACTTGGTAACATTCAACAAGTACAGAGTCGTTTTTTCATAAGTTATTAAGCATGATTAATCCGTAATTAATACATATAATCACATCTGGACGCAAAGCATCTTGTTGAGTCGTGTACAAGTGTCACCCTCGTCGGAGATATGGGCGTTGTCTGATTCGTTCGTCCCGTGCCGGCGAGCGCTCATGAAGACCTGACCCTGAACTGCTTTGTGTAGCGACCAGGATAAGCAACGCCGCCGCGCTCCTACGGCCGCCCCTCCGTCGTGCACCACCTGCCCCGTGACGGAGACCAGGCTTCCTTCGCCGTCTCCTCAGTTCTTGTGTTCGTATTTCGACTCGGCACGACGAGCTCGCGGAGCTAGGACTTGGGCGGCCGTCCTTCTTGATTGCGAGTATCTAGGCGGCGACCTCCTCGACGGAGGCGCGGGTCTTGATTGGGACGCGGAGAGCCAGTGCAGGGAAACGCGGGGGCTTCGGCCGGCGCAGTGGCGTCGACGGCGGCGGTAGGTAGCGCCAATGGCGACCGCGGAGACGTGCGTGGGTTTGGGGAACGAACGAAGACAAGATGAACGTGCTGAAACCCAGTATGTGAAGTTCCAGCCCAACCCTTCACTTTTTCTAGAAACCTGGATGCGGGATTTAGAAAGTGCAATACCGAATGTACCCTCACTCCGGAATATACTACACCAAATCTGGTTGTAGTATTGCGATTCTGAACCGTTAGATGATGGAAATAAACGACCCACATTCAGTGGCATAATTAAAATAGTTCAGTAGCATGAAAATAAAAATGTTCTAAAAAATAGAAATTTCTAAACTGCGTGCGGAGGTTCACTTATAAAAGCACCGAAGTTCAGAGACATAATTAAAAGTAGTTCAGTAGCATGAAAACAGAAACGCTGTAAAAAAACAGAATTTTGTAAACTACGTCGGAAGTTCACTTGCACAAGCACCGAAGTTCAGAGGCACAATTAAAGTAGTTCAGATAGACGGATACGCGAGAAGTTCAGACACGCATGCGGGAGAATATTCCGAGATTTTTGGTAGTCCGTCAAGAAGTTCAGACTCACACGCGAGGAAGTCCAGAAAGGTTCCTGAATAACTATTCAGGAACAGGTTCATAGCTGAGCTATATATATATATGATCGGTGCGCATGTGTGGTCCAAACTTTTGCCTCCAATTATTTTTGTGATTTTTGAGAGCCCGCCACTATTTACCGCTTTGGGATGTGCTTCATCTGCGCAATCAAAGAATAGGCTTTGTAGGCCCGTTACTAGTCTCCTCGTCTGTTTTATCTCACAGTGATAGAGGGGGGCCGTGTACTTGCTCTCCCTTCACCCATTCCTTATCCTCTCCTCCTCCACCATTCTTTCTCATCGCAGAACACCACGCCGACCTCCCCCACGACCTGCGCAGCGCCGACGGCCAGCACGAAGCCCTCCCGCACCTCCCAGCACAGCGCCGGCGGCCGCAGCTCCCTACACCTTTCTCGCCCCGGCCTCCTTCCTCGCCCGACCCCGCAGCCGGACGCCCTGCTCTAGCACTCGGCGGCCGTGCTCCTCCGATGAGGCGGACCTGCTTCCCCGCGGCGCGGCGGCCACCTGTATCGACGCTCCTGGTGGAGCTCCTCCATGGCGCGGCAGTGCTGCTTCCCTGCGGCGCGACGCCTCGCTCCACCCCGGCGCGGCGGCCCTGCCTCCCCTTCTTCGAGTTGTGGCCACGCACCGGTGCGACACCGTCCCCTGAGCGGGACGCCTCCACCCGCGCGGCGCCGCCACCGGCCTCCACCCGCCATGAGCGCCCCGGCGACCTCCCAGGAACCGTATGACCAGTACACAGGCACCGTTTGGTATTGTATTAGGCACTATGCAGGCACCGAATAATTTTGGAAGGGCTCCCTTCGTTCCATGTTTCAGGATCTGTGATTTGGCTAGATCAATTTCATGATCCAGATTTATTGCATGTTTATGAGAAGAATTTCCATTCATTTTATTGAGACTTGCTTTGCAATTTTCTGATATGTTCTGTAAAAGCTCCGTTTTCATCACGTATTGTGCATCTCGTGCGATTTAGAGTCAGCACCTTTTGTGTTGTTGGAGAGCACCGTTTGTAATCTAGAGTAGGCACATAATGAATATATATGGGCACCGTTTTAATGTCTTGCCATCTCTGCAACGAGCGCACCTTGCTGATTTAAACATGATCTGTACAAGCACCGTTTAGTTGGTTGGAGAGCACTGGCTGTGATTCAGAGCAGGCACATAATGATTTTGAAGAGGCACCGTATCATTTTCCTGCAGGATGTATCGCTGGCACCGAATCTGTTTCAGTTTGTACGCACAAAGATCTAGCAAATTATGTCCTAATGGTATGTGTATCTGTTTCAGTTTGTTCCTGAATTTCGGCTTCAGTTTGTTCCTGTGGCTACGCTCGGATTTCTTCTCTACGACCAAACGTGAGAAAGGCTAAAAGCTGTGCAGTTGGCTCGGAAAAATTTCCCATCCTTAGGATGGCTCCAACGGGGCGACGCATCGAGTCCGCGCGCCTCTGTCCCTGTCCGTGGAGGCTAAAAACACGGCCCAACGGGGCGACGCAATCGGACCGCGGTCCGTTTTTTGGTCCGCTGCGACGCATTCTTGGCCCAATTTGGGTCACCGATGCGTCGGCGCGGACGCGCGGCGGACTGAAAACGCGTCTGCGCGGCCACGCCTGGTGTCCTCCCCGAGCCCACCCGTCAGCGACACGGCGCCGGTCAGCCTCCCCTGGCCCAGTCCTTTTTAATGCCAGGGGATAGGGACGGCCAGCCCCCACCCACTCCACTGCCCTCCCTCTCGACGACCAAACCCTAGCCTCGCCGCAAACCCTAGCCACCTCCCTCTCCGGCGAAGGAAGATGACGGAGCCGGAGCCGAAGCCGGCGGAGGAGTACGACGAAGAGTTCGTCCTTCCGGATGATTTGCCGCCGATTCCGCCGGGCGGGTGCCGCGTCACGCGCGGCGGCCGCACCGGCACCTGCAGCTTCCGCGTCCTCCTCGACGTCGTGTTGCCGGCATGGAAGAGGGTGGACGACGCCGACGCCGAGCTGGCCGCTGCGGAGGAGGCGTTCAAGGCCAGCGAGGAGGGGGCCGAGCAGCGCTTTCGTGTGGCGGTGGACGCGCGGGAGGTCGCCGCGGCCGTCCTCCGCATCGTAGAGCAGGAGGATCTCGGCGTCGATCCGTAGATTGACGACACCGCCGCCGCACCATGGCCGTCAACGAAGGCCAAAATTTTAGTTTTTTTACATTTTAGTACTATGTAAAATGGTCGACGGTGGTGTGGATTGCCGCTGCTCTCTCTCTTCGCAGGAGCTAGTTCGTATCCCTGAGATTCATGGCCTTGACTTTCTTTTCTTGCCGCTGTTCTTCATGATCTTTTGCTTGCTGCTGTCCACTCGAAATGGGATGCGTCGCCACCGTTGGGGGCACTGGCCGGACAGGCCTGTCCGCTGGCGTCCGCACTGGCCGGACGCCGACCCAAACGGACAAAATCCAGACAAAACTGGTGTCCGTTTGGGTCGCCCGTTGGAGTCATCCTTATCCTCTCTCTACAGTGCAGAGCGGTGACTCGGGAGGCGACTAGAAGGGTCGAGGTCTCGCCGGCGATTCCGCTGCTCCCCTCCGCCTCGGTCGCCGTCGAGGCACCGAGAGGTGGGAGGAGCTCTGGTTTTCGTCTGGGTGTGTGTAGATAGGTTCTTATCTAGGTGTGCGTCCCTCCCGATGATGTCGAAGACGGTGGCGACGGCGTCGGTGTGCTGGGTTTGGTCCTTCCCCTCCTTACCCCGTTCCGGTGGCTTCGTCGCCGGGGAGGTCGTGAAGGTTGTCTGTCAGGTGCGCCTCTCCATCCTTGTCTCTCTGGCCAGCCGTGGTGGCGAGGGGAGAGCTCGGTGGTTGTTGGCGATCTGCTTTTGTTGGTTCTAGTGGAGGTGGTCTTCGTCGACGGTGCTTCTCCGGCGAGGGGAGTGGAGCCTGTTGGTGACCGGGTGCTGGTGATGGTGGTCCTAGGCGATGGCGAGACGGCTGGAGGTTCGACGGAGGCGGGGAGATGGCGATGTGGCCGTGCGCGTTCAACGAGTCGAGATTCCGTCGCACGGCGGCGGATGGCTCTTGCGGCCGTCTACAAAGCGTGGTGGTGCCTTCTTCCCGTCGGACGGTGGTACGGCGTCTCCGCCGTCGCCTAGGAGCTTTGGGCGCGGCGATGGGTCTGATCGTGATCTTCCTCGGTGGCTTGGGGTGCTCTCTGCCTTTTCCTGGGTCGTTTGTAATTTCTGATTTCTTTTGGACCTTTATGTAAAGTGTACTGAGCTGCCTTATATATTGATCAGATCCTTTCCTCTAACAAAAAATGTGAGAAAGGCTAGAAGCAATTACATTCTAGAGGGAAATAAAATAATCACGTTCTACTGATGCGAACGGCTCATCTGGCTCCATCTCCATGGGCTCCGTTTCGTTTCGAGGAGGCGAAAAGTTGGAACGGTTCGCACAGGTATCAAAAAGTTGGAATAGAAAAGATACGGTGTTCCCATAGACACCCACATGCACCGTATGATCAAGGCATTATTATTGTCTACAGACGGAGCCTGGACGTCTCCCCTCCCGTTCCCTGTAGCGGTGAGAGGCGATTTTTAGATCTCCCCAGCCGATCCACCTTCGCACCGCAGATCCGCCGGATCCCTCGCCCTCCGGCGGCCGCTCCGGCGGCGGGAGGGTGGGGGATCCCCGCCTCTCGGTTGTACATAGGGTAGGTTCTTTTGGGGCTCCAGCCGGCGGCGCCGTGGAGGCGGTGGGGTCGCCGGTGTTGTTTTTGCTGCAGGCTCGCGTCCTCTCCGGCGGCGGTGCTCGGTGGAGCGCCGTGGTGGCGTGCCTGCTTCTCTGGCGGCTGCGGATCGGTGGATCCGCGCCGTGCGTCGATCCCCCGTCAGATCCAGCGCTGCGGTCTCCGTGCTGGCGGCGGATCCGGTGGGGGAGGTGCGAGGTGACTGCGGTGTGGGGTAGCGGCGTGCTGGCGGTGGGTCTGGCCACCTCCGGTGAGGTGGGACGGTGCTGTCCCCAGATCCGGCGCGGGTGGTGCTCGGGGCCCGGCCCCGGCCGATGGTTGTTCATCGTCAATGGTTCCAGTTCTTCGGAGCTGGCGATCGATGCGGCTCTTCAACGCCTCCGGGCTAGGAGCTCCTCCGCTCCAGGGTGCAGGTCGCCGGGTAGCTGCGTTCTTCTTCGCCTCCGGTGGTGGAGTTCGTGCTGGTTGGTGTTCCTCGTGGTGGTTGCCGGCGTGCCACGGCAGTGTTGGCCTCTGTATCCTCCCTTCTTCTTCCTTGCTTGTATCTGGATCTGTATACTTGTTTTCTTCGTATGAATACTAGTATGGAAAATGCAAAAAAAAAAACATGCACCGTATGCAGTTTAGAACGGAAAGAGGAGTAAAGGACTCTGACCATGGGCCAAAATACCTGCTCTTCACTTGTATTCGTGCTAAAAAGGTCTGGAAGGAGCTGGGTTTGCGACAATACATCGATGATGCAGCTAGGATTGATAACTCGGGTTCTGTTGTGCTCGAGAATATTTTGCGAAGCAAGAAACAAATGTCACCTGTTGTGGATACTATTAGTTTGCATGAATCTATCGCTGTGGCATGTTGGTACATACGGTGGCAAAGAAGGGAAGCTGTAAAAGGAGAACATGTTGCAACCCCTAGCAGATCAGCTTTTGCTATACATGCATTAACAGCAAATTTTGAAGCGGGACAAAAATCTACTGTAAAGCCGAAAGTGGTACTATGGTCAAAACCTTCGGCTGGTAAGCTCAAGTTAAACATTGATGGCTCTTTTCATGCAAATGGAACAAGCTCGGTTGGTGCTGTGCTTCGAAACGACAGGGGCGAGGTAGTGGCCAGAATGGCTAGTTTGATAGATAATGTCCAAGATGCTCCTGCCGCCGAAGCTCTAGCTTTGCTAAGGGGCCTTCAATTTCTGGAGAGGTTGGGATGCTCATCAGCAATCATTGAATCAGACTCGTTGGATCTAGTTATGGCATGCACTAGGAAGATCGAAATTTGGACCCCGCACGCGGCAATTCTGGCTGAGAGTTTCATGAAGTCTAGTATGATGGATTTTGTTGCTTTCCAGCATTGTTTGCGGGATGCAAATCAGGTAGCTCACAATCTGGCGAAACATGTTTACCAAACGAAGGATAGCTTGTGTTGGGAGGGGGATCCACCGGGTTTTCTTTTACCTTTTGTAATAAACGATGTAACCGTTGGGGATTCTTAAGGCGACAAGTTTCAGACGCACTCTTTCCCTAACCAGGTACCGAAAGGGACTGGCAGGGTTTTAATGAGGCGGCTTGCTGACCTAATATATGGTGGAAAAATTTCAAAAAAAAAGACCATGGGCCAAAATAGGTAGCAGGCCGGTCAGAGATAAGAAACGGAGGGCCTGCACATGCTACATACGGACTAGGCAATGACCAGAAACTTGGCTATATTCGGTTGGATACAAGCGATCATGTGCGTGGGATCACTGGATGAATTTCTACTTTAGGTGGGCTAGGGACGAAAGGAGCTGCGGAACCTTTCCTCTTTAGAATTTAGACCTTTCAAAAAGGAGCCAGATTGGAAATTAGGCACCAATCTCAAAGAAACGAACGGTGCTGATAGCAGCCACCCTAGTTATGCAACACAAAAACCACCCTAGGAGCCAGATAGGTAAATTAGTAGGGGCTCCATGGTGTTTGGGCTCCTAGATCATCAACCGTTAGATTTCTTGATCATGATCGTTAGGGCAGGGACAAATCCGGGTATGTGAGATTAAGAATACCCGTTAGTAAACCCGTTTGGCATGTTTGAATTTTTGAACCGTGGTATACTTTCCATACATGGAGCCAATCGGCCATTAATGATGATTTTCCTTTTTATGTACGTGCGTCAATCATGCTAAATTAATTGCATCGTCAGATTCTTGCCAAAAATTAGGTATCCCGGATCCATGCTACTTATATACGCCTCAATCATTCCACGATCACAGCTTCACCTCATTTTAAAAACAATTGGATCCCACCATCACGTCATGAGCTAGTGGGAGCGGCACCTGACGCTCAGGATTGCCTTGTACTCCGTATTTGTTTCCAATACCAGGTCATGTACGTGCTTGCTTTTGGCCTTGAAGACCAGGTAGGATCACATGTGATTGGCCTTGAAGACCAGGTAGGATCACATGTCATGGCCACCGCCACCGTCGGCGTGGCCATGGCTGTCATTTTCCGATGTTACCATCGATTTCGCATTCACATCTTCACATACATATTCACTTCCAGATCCATGTTCCTTCAATCCCGTTGTTTTTAAAATGCAGGTATCCAAATGCCCATGCTCTCGCCACATCTAGACAGCGATCGCCCAATGGCCAAACTGCGCTGGGTTCGAACCAGCCAGATGGGAGGGAGCGGCCTGCTTCAGGGATTCCTGGACGGCCATGATCAGCGCCTCGGCGCCGCTGCATCGCATGGGGTTCAAAACTCTGATCATGCTGATCTGCTGGGGCATCTGGACAGAGCAAAACAGCAGAATCTTCAGAGACAGGCGCTCTCCCTGCCCAGCTTCGGTTTCCTGGATACGAGACAAAGCATGCGCTTGGGCTTTTGCGGGAGCAAAGGCTTTGAGCAAGCTTCTGTTCGAGCCACCATGAATTTTCTGCTTTCTGAACTGGTTTCCTAGCTCTAGTTTTTTTTTTTTCGTTCACCTTTTCCAGTCAGGCTAACCACGAACTTTCGTGACCAGATGATCACTGTCAGTTCCCCCTGCTATCAATGAAATGCCAACATTTGTTGGGTCTTTCAAAAAAAATATTGCTGTTGGTTACTCTCTTTTTCTAGTTTTTTTTAGAGAGTATGCCAAATTCGCATACCGTAATTTTATAGTAGAGAGCAACCAGAATTACAAGATGTCTGACATAGGCATAGAACTGAGAAGACGCTGGCTAGCTACAATTATCTTTCATATTAAGAAATGTCTATGTAATAATTTAAATGTTTTTCTTCTGGAACAATGTGCTCTATTAAGAGAGTGTTGTGTAATAAGTACAATAAGTTTTCTTCTTCAAATTTCTATGGTACTGATAATGGCTGTCTCCTGTGCCCACAACCAATTCTTCACAAAAGCTGAGTATGCATCGATACCTATAAATACTTAACATACCACAAGCTAATCACTGATAATGGCTGTCTCCTGTGCCCACAACCAATTCAACTTCAGGTATCGGTTGTTATTCTGGTCAAGTCTTAAGTATAACATGGTATCTATGACCTGAGTATGTGATACCAATATACCCACAACACCCTGTACCTAATGTTTACTTGAACCAAAATTCAATTTAAAGTGGTATGTAATACGACATGACTATGAAATCGATACACACAAATAACCTTCTCGGCGGCGAGGGCTAAACATGCCCCCACTTGGCTGTGCTGGCACAGCACGAGCGTATAGAGCCACGCCGCAAATCTAAGTCGGCCCTGTGGCACCCGGTTCCTCTCTACAAGCCCGCGGTCAGCTTGTTTCTTTACCGCGTGCATCGACCTATCCATCTACATCAAAGTTCGGGGTATCGATTGTTTATTTAATCAAATCTTCAAGATTTATTTGTTGAGGCATCCGATCTGAGTATGCAAGTATCCCCATAACCTTTAATAGAATTACGACTTAGCTATCAATATACCCACCCGATGTTTGCGCCACTAACCCCAAACCTTATACACACTCCACCATTATTATAACCAGAAGGTTTGGGCTTCAACTCCAGGTACCGGTTGTTATTTTGGTCAAGTCTTAAGTATAACATGGTATCTACGACCTGAGTATGTGATAACAATATACCCACAACACCGTGTACCTAATGTTTACTTGACCAAAATTCAATTTAAAGTGGGTATATCATACAATATGAGAAAGAAATCGATACACCCAAATAACCTTCTCGGCGGCGAGGGCTAAACATGCCCCCATTTGGTCGTGCTGGCTACCGTCGACATGGCACAAGCGCATAGAGTCAAGCCGCACATCCGACTCAGGGTATCTACAAACCTGAGTATGTGATACCAACATACCCACAACTGAGGGTACCGAATGTTTATTCGAGCTGAATTTCAATTTTAAGTAGATATCATATGACATGATTATGCAATATCGATACCCCAACATAACATTCTTGGCGGCAACAGCTGAACATGATATATTACGATACCCACAACTTAGGGTATCGATTGTTATCTGAACAAAATTTGAATTTTAATTGGATATGATATGACCTGATTTTTGTGATATTAAACTCAGGCCAATGGTATCCACTAAGACTAGTCACAGTGGGGAGTATCATATACTAGTATCATGCACATGATACTAGTTTATGTTACTACCTCCACAATGGGTAGTAACATATGTGTGGTATCATATAATACTGCATTTATCAGGTTGTAGACTCATATTGCATTGGAATCCGTTATGTTACGGTATCTAACTATGATACCACTATCACCTCTCTCTTCATTAATTGCAGTGCCATGTCATCTTTTTGCCAACATGGCATGTATGATACTACCTATGATACCCCCATTGTGGCTAGTCTAAAATTCAAGAAGACTAGTACGCAACATACCCACAAATCTGGGTATGTTGCACTTATTTAAACATGACTTCACTTAATTGAACAGCCCTTTTTAGCAAAAAAAAAACAATGCGTAGTCCACCGATTTAGTCAAATGTTTCCATCAGCATGACGATTAATCACCTTTTATTAGTTGCCGTCTATTAAATGGTCAGCATTTAATACTCCGTTATTCTCAACCATAAAAGATACCTTGAATCACGTTCCATATACAAGGAAATATGGGTATCCTGACCTTGTACCGATCAAACCAGGCAACATTTATTTGGCAATTTGAATTCCATTCTCTCTCTCCTCACGTAAATGCCTAATATTTCCTTTAACTGCCTATGCTAACGGGTCAACCCGGCAAACTAAAACGATTACATATGCTCTATCCAGATACCTAATCCGACGGTCATGATGCATGGTGCCCAGGCTCCTGGGTGCCCCAATTGAGCTCCTGGGTGCCCCAATTGACATCTATATATATATAGATGTCAGCTATTCTACAACCGGTTGTAGAATAAGGATCTACAACCGAAACTGTACTTCCCTTCTGTTCTACCTGTACTGCTCGTATGATCGAGAAGTACAAGTTCCGTATTTTTGACATAGTTTTCTAACCGTTTGTCGAAACTTAGCAAATGATATACCGTTACAAAGCTAATGAAATTTCGCATCTTTTTCATCTCACAACATTTTTCCAAATTCGTTACGGTTTGAAACTAATTTTGAAAGTATTCAAATCTAAAAATATAACAGCGAATGTATTTTTCAAATATTTTCTCAATCGCTTATCGGAATGATGCAAACGATATGCCGTTGGAAAGCTATTGAAATTTCGCAACTTCTATACTTTTACGGTTTTTCCAAATTCTTCACCGATTAAAAGTGATTTAAAAATACGCTAATCTGTAGTGAACATATACGGGCGGACCGAATTTTTACCGCTGTTTCTCAACCATTTATCGGAATGATTCAAATGATATGGCGTTGGAAATATACCGACGATACCCAACTTTTTCATGTTGGTCAATTTTGCAAATTATTTACCATTTAAAAGTAATTTTAATAGTTCTAACATCACAATAACATATATGGGCGGACCAAATTTTGACCGTCGTTTCTCAACCACTTATCGGAATGATTCAAATGATATGGCGTTGAAAAGATACCGATGATACGCAACTTTTTTATGTTGGTCGATTTTGCAAATTGTTTACCGTTTAAAAGTAATTTTAATAGTTCTAACATCACAATATCGGTGTTTCACGGGAGTGCCGAGATCAAATTGACGAGTTTAGCACTTTAATTCGTTACGAAATGCAATACTTATTACAATTAGACTCATATTACACCATATGAAGCCTTTGTTACTGACATTTCAGGCATACAAAGCTCAAATCGACGAGATTATTGTGAAATATTTCCGCCCCGAAGAAACAGAGTACCTGAACTTCTCTCAAACACATACCTGAACTTCTCGTTTGATCCGTCTGTACTGCCGACGTAGTTTTCATGATTAGTGTTTACTAAATCAGCGATAACTTTCTCATACGCTGTCCGTTTCAGGTGTATGACCACTCGAAATGGTTAGACTGAAAAGACGCTTGTATTAAATTTACCGGTAAAACCGGTAACGAAAATCTCGAAAATCGATTTCTAAGTGGGTTTTTTTTGCTATCAAAGTTCGGTCAAACCATTTTTATCCGTTTGATAAATTATTTAGCAACCCATCCGACCTCGGAATTGAGTGATTCTGGTTGCGTTGGAAAGATAAAGTCAGGGAGCATCTACTAATAAATGAAAATAAAAATAAAATATATTTGTAGCAAAGTAGTGACTATTATTCACTAAAACTTGTTCATACCACACTTGTACTTCCCGAAAGTGAGTTTTGTACTTCCCGGATTGTTTATGTGTACTTCTCGGCTGGATACTTACTGTTTTGTTAAACTTCCCGGCAGGATGTGAAATTCACAAACAAAATATCTGCACTTTTTTGGAAACATACTTGAACTTCTTAGATGATGCATATGTACTGCCAACGGGGTACTATTCACTAAAAATTGTTCATACTAAAAATATGTGTAGCAAAATAGCGACTATTATTCACTAGAACTTGTTCTTACCAGACTTGTACTTCTCGCAATTGAGTTTTGTACTTCCCAGATTATTTATGTGTACTTCTAGGCGGGATATTTATGGAACAGTATTCTGTCCGGCGTTTCTCAACCGATTGTCGGAGTGATACAAATGATATGCCGTTGGAAAGATAACGACGATACGCAACTTTTTCGTGTTGGCCGATTGTTCAGATTCTTTACACTTTAAAAGTAATTTTAAAAGTTCTAACATCACACTACTGGTGTTTCACGGGAGTGGCGAGATCAAATTCATGAGTTTAGCACTTTAATTCGTCATGAAATGTACTACTTATTATAATTAGACTCATATTACACCATATGAAGCCTTTGCTACTGACATTTGGGACGTACAAAGCTCAAATCGATGAGATTATTATGATATATTTCCGTCCCGAAAAAACAGAGTACGTGAACTTCTCTCGGCACATACCTGAACTTCTCGGCTGATTCATTTGTACTGCCGACGTAGTTCTCGTGATCAGTGTTCACTAATACAATGATAAATTTCTCGTACGGTGTTCGTTTCAGCCTTATGACCACTCAAAATGCTCAGACTGAAAACACGCGTCTATTAAATTTTCCGGTAAAACCGGTAACGAAAATCTCAAAAATCGATTTCTAAAGTAGATTTTTTTTGCGATCAAAGTTTGGTCAACCCATAATTACCCGTTTGATAAATTATTTGGCAACCCATCCGATCTCGGGATTTAATTATTCTTGTTGCGATGGAAAGATTAAGTCTGGGACTATCTACTAAAAAATGAAAATAAAAATAAAACTATATGTATAGCAAAATAACGACTATTATCAACTTAAACTTGTTCATACCTCACTTGTACTTCCCGGATTCTTTATGTGCACTTCTAGCCGAAATATTTACTGTTTTGTTAAACCTCTCGGTGGTATAACAAAATATCTGGACTTTGCTAGAAACGTACTTGAACTTTCTAGTTGATGCGTGTGTGCTGCCGACGGGTATTTTCGCGATTAATATCTGCACTTCTGAGACTGAATCTTTGTACTGCCTGGAGTCACCGCATGTACATCCCTCTTTTGTGTGTGCGATATTATTATTTCTAAACTTTGCACTCCCTATGCTTCCCATCGTTTTTGTGTGTACTCGTTTGCATTACATTATTACTTTCTATGGTCCCTATAGCCGGTCAAAAGAAATCTCAAATACAACAAACGTAAGTAGATCTCTTCAGCCAGCAGTAGATAATATTGCAGCACGCACTACACAAGTAAAAATAGCAAACAGGTTTCATCTAGCTAGACACATTTATTATTTGTAGACTAAAAGGAAGTAAATTTCTCCACAGCAAATATGCTATCGTTATTCTCTTTCTCTCTCTTCCCTTAACCACAACCTCACTCTCTCCTCAAATCCCCTTTTCACAACAGCATGCATCAAAGCTAGCTACTGAACCACAGCAGCACCCCAGCAGCAAATTCGCGTTGGTAGAACCAGAGTGGCACACTGCTTCCGAGCGCCGCAAGCAGATTCGACGGGAAGCTCCCAAGCAAACCACAGTCCACAAAGCCTCGGCCGCGAGCTGCCCATCTCCGCTTGCGCAGGCTCCGTTGACTGCAGGCTGTGGCAGGAGAAAAAACGCGGCGGCGCATGCAACTGCAGAAGAACTGCTCGAACTGAAGAACTGAACATACTCCAACTGAAGAACTGCTCCTGCATCCAACTCCTGATCTGACGCTGGGCAAACAATGCAGAAAAAGGCCAAACATTTTGCAGTTGCCCTTGATCTGACGGAGGAGCTGAGCAGAGCAGCAAGAAACGCAGGCCCATGGCAAACAGGTACAAGGCGATGATTTTTACAGAACGTGCATTGCCCACGGCTACTAACTGCCCTTCTGATTAATTAAGACCTGTACTGCCTTAGTCCGTCGACTTCAGAGAAGCGTCTGTCAAACTGTTTCTAAACGGCCTAGCCGGAGGCAGTGGGGGGATGGGGCAGGCTGGTGAGGCGTATCGCAGCAGGCTGGCCGCCAGAGATGCGTCGTGCAGGAGCAAACGAACCCCGGCAACGCGGAGGAGACGGCAGCGCTGCTGGACAGAGGAGTTGAGGATTTGGCGACATGGGATAGGGATGGCAGCAACCGGCAAGCCGGCGCGGCGGCGAACTGGCGGACGTGGCGCTGGAGACCGGGGAGCCGAGACGACGACGAACTGGGAGCCGGGCCGGCGGCATTGCAGGCAGACCAGCCGCACCGGATGGAGCTGGTGGTGCGGGGGCGCCGGTCGCCGGCGTAGGCTACCAGGAGGACGCGGGGCAGGGGACACGCGGTCCGTCCGGTGTTGCTAGGTCCATTTTGCCTTGGCTCTGGCGGGAGTTTTCCCCTTGCTCCGACGACGCCATGGTCTTCATCGCGGGCGCCAACGACAGGATGCCGATGCAAACTGTAGCTGGAGAAATCGGGGAGCTGCGCGACGTCTTGCTTGAAGAAATTTCAGAGCAGCGGTTCTGACAGAGCGGAGTGCCGGACGCGGGCGGAGGAAGCGGAGGGAAGCAGCGCTCGTGGCCGTGAGCTGCGCCGGCGTCCGGGATCCACAACGGAGCAAGCGGTCGGAAGCAGCTCCGGTGTCCATGAGCCGGATCCCGCTTGCGGCCGGGAGGCGGGGAGGCGCTGGGGATCCCGCCGGCGGCCAGGAGGCGGAGAGGAGCTGGGCTCGGACCGAGTTGGAGCCAAGGAAGCGGGAGGCGCGCTAGTTGGTGGAGGGCGGCGCCGGGGGAAGGTGGGGTTGGGCGGAGCCGCAGGGCACAGCGGCGGCGACTAGAACGTCCGGTGAGCGGCGGCGCAGGAGGTCGGCGGTTGGCTCGCGGTGGCGCCGAAGGTCACGGCCGTCGTTCGAGCGCTCGCGCCTACCGGCGCTCGCGCCAGAAAAGTAGAAGGTGAGGAGGATTCGGGGTATTTTCTAGCGCGCATCGCGCCTCTATAGGGGCGGTTGGTTGTAGATCCTTAATCTACAACCAGTTGCTGAATATACCTGCCCTATATATATATATATATATATAGGGCTGGATTAAAATGAAACCTACCCTAAGAGTTTCCCTTTAAGACTAAACAGAACCTATTCTTGTTTTAGGAAATATTAGATGCACCCACGCCCCGACCTCCCACACTGACACAACAACCCCCGATCCACTCCTCCACCTCCCATGCTCCCATGGCCAACCACCACCGAGCCCCCGCCGGCGACCACAACCGACGCCCCCGCCGGCGACCACCGGGTGCCGCCCCCGCCGGAGACCACCGGGCGCCGCCCCTATCGGCGACCTCGCGCCCCCACGCGGCGCCCCCGCCGGAGACCACCGCACGCCGTCCCTGCCGGAGACCTCGTGCCCCTACCCGCCGCCCCCGCCGGAGACCACCGCGCGCCGCCCCCACGAGCCGCCCGCAAGCCGCCCCTGCCGAAGACCTCGCGCCCCTACCCGCTGCCCCCACGAGTCGCCCCCGCCGGCGACCACCGTAGCGCGCTGACCCGAGAGTCAACCGCCGCCGTCGTCCACCGAAACTGTCGCGGCGCCCCTCGAATCCACCGGCGCCCCTACCTCGGAAACAACCGCAGCACCCATTCTCGCCGGCGTGCTCAGGACCGCCCCCGCCCTGATCGACGGGCCTCCGGCGCGGGCCGTGTGCTCCGCCCCTATGTCTGAAGCTGATCGGCGGCAGCCGGCTTGCTCCGCCCCCGTGTCTGAACCTTTCCGAGCGAGTGTTTGAACCACTAAAAACAGATGGACAGGGACGAAGCAAACCTGGTTGCCCTGCTCGGCAGGAGTCACTACTGAACTGCATCAATCCGTGCTGCTGAACTTTTTTTTGAGAAAAATGAACTGTTGCTGGTTATTAAATTCTGAACCGATGGATACTAATATTTGTCTTCTTCATTCTTTTGTTTCTCTCGGCTTTGAATGTGTCGGATGTTCACATTGAACGTGCTTGAACCGTATGTGATGTTTTTCTGATGAAATTGTTCCATAGACGTGGATGACCAAGCTCGGTAAAAAAAAAAGGTTCACTTTGCTCAGAAACAAAGTTCACTTGGTGAATTTTAAAATTTCACCATACGAAAAATAAATTCAAGAGAAATAATAAGTTCACATTTTTTGAAAAAACAAAGTTCACTTTGTGAATTTTAAAAAGTTCACCATATGAAACACAAATTCGAGAGAAAATAATAAGTTCACTTTTTTTAAAAACAAAGTTTACTCAGTCAATTTTAAAAGTTCACCATAGTAAAAACAAATTCATTCAGAAAAAAAGTTCACTTCATTCAGAAAAAAAGTTTTGGAACAAAGTTTCAGAAAACAAAATTCACTTCGCTAAGAAAAAAAGTTCACTTCGCTCAGAAAAAAGTTCAGGAAAAAGGTTAAACGAAAATGATTTTAGAAAAAAGTTTAGCAAAAAAATGTTTCAGAAAAAAACTTCACTTCATTCAGAAAAAAAGTTCACTTCGCTTGGAAAACAAGTTCAGGAAAAATCTTAAACGAAAATTCACTTGATAAATTATGAAGTTCATAGCTTAAATGAAGGTTCACTTGACAAATTTTTAAAGTTCACAACTATCTTTTGTAGTTCAGTTCATCCATTAATTAAGTCCACTATACACAAATGAAATCCACATTTTTTTGTTTTTTCTTACATTCGATATTACTAGGAGGTTCATAAAGATTAAACAAAAGTTCACTTAATGATATTTTTAACTTCATTGCATAAAAAAGTTCCTTCACAAATAAAACTGAAAAACAAGTTCACTTAAATAGTTTTAAAAAGTCCACTATTTTTTCGGAAGTTGACATTGTGAGTTCATATCGTCCATTTAGTAGGTTAACTTTTTATTCAGAAAAATCTAAATTAATTGACGAGTAAAAAGTTACACATTTTTGTAAAACAAAGTTCACGTGATGAATTTTAAAAGTTCACCTTATAGAAAAAGGTTCACTTGAAAAACAGAAGTCCACTCAAAAAAGTTTAAAATTTTCATTGCGTATAAACTTTGAAGTCTCCTCTAAAAAACGGTGCAAATACATAAAAGTTCAAAAAACAAAATTTAGTATATTTAAAACTGCTCGTAAACTATAAATAATTATCAAAATTGGTCACCATGGAAAAGATAGAAATTTTTCACAGCTTTTCAACGGTATATTTTTTGTATTATTTCGACAAATGGTTTAAAAACTATGACAAAAACAGTACGTGAACAAAAAATATACACTGCGGTTGAAAGTTTACTACACATAAAAAGAAAGTTCACATCCATATAAAAAACAGTTCTGGTCCTCTGTTTTTTCTGGGACGGATATTCTACACATAAAATTGTCCCTACAATCTCTGTTTGTCCAAATCGATCATCTATGCATGCAATTAGCAACTAAATAAGTCTACTTTGTACCTCCCTTGTCACCACCCTCGACCGGAGTATCAAAATCATGCCAATTTCAAATACTTCCCGTCATAACGTGTTTTGACGTTTTCGGTAGATTCAAAATTAGTCCCAAACCGTAAGGAATTTGGAAAAATGATTAAAACAAAAAAGTTGCGCCTAGTCAATACCTTTCCAACGTCATATCATTTGCCACGTTTTGATAAGCAGTTCGAAATTAATTACCAAAAAACCGTCCGCCGGACTAAAAGTTCAGAAAATAGAATTATTTAGATTCGAAACTGCTATTAATCTGTAACGAATATCAAAATTTTGTAGAGATAGCAAAGTTGCGCATTTTCCGTAGCTTTCCAACGGCGTATCGTATGTATCAATCCGATGAACGGTTTGAAAATGGCGGCTCAAATACAGTAAAAACGGAAAAGTTGCTGAAAACTATGTTTCGTATATTCAAAATTGTTTTAAAACCGTAACTAATTTGAAAAACCTGTAAAAACGAAAAAGTTGCGTAATTTCAGTACCTACCCAACGCTATATCGCATGGGTCATTCCGACTAGCGGTTCAAAAATCACGTTAAAATTACTGTCCATGAATTGTGTGTTCCGTCAGAAGGTTCGCGTGAAGTAGCGTGAAGGTTCACTTAGCATATCCGAGACGGTTCATAAAGTTTCAGCTTAGCTTAAACTGAAACCAGTTTCATTTTAGCTGGAATATATATATATATATACACATATATATAGGTTAAATGGTTTCTACCCTCGGGTGTAACTACACCCACGTCTCATATACCACCATACGGAAGTATTTATAATACTTTATCGGTTTGAGTATGTTTATATACTATGTCTAAGATACCTGAAAGGACAAGGATGTCGCCTAGAGGGGGGGTGAATAGGCGATTAAAACTTTTCCGGTTAAGCCTTGCTAATTGCGGAATAAAACTAGGTGTTTAAATTAACAAGCCAACAACCTAAGTAAACTAGGTTCACCTATGTGCACCAACAACTTATGCTAAGCAAGACAAGCAACAAGGTGATAGCAATATAGAATATTTCAAGCACGAAGGCTATCACAAAGTAAAGTGCATAAGTAAATAGCTCGGGTATAGAAATAACCGAGGCACACGGAGACGAGGATGTATTCCCGAGTTCCTCCTTGTTAAGGGAGTACGTCTCGTTGGAGAGGTGTGAACCAACACAATGGTTCAACAACCACAAAGGTTTCACCTTCTTCTCCGATGAACCGCACCACAAAGGTTTGGTTCACCTTCCACTATCGGAATTCCTTCGAGGCGGAATCCGGAGCCTTTCAACAACAATCCGGGACACAACCCACAACGGGATTAGGGGCTCCCAAACGGCTACAAGTGACCACCAAGAGTCCAACCACCACACGGACGTCTAGGGTCCAAAGACCCAAGAGTAACAAGTTCACAAGCTTTCAACTTCCACGAATCCTCGTGGAGAGCACAACCGATGCACCAAATGCAAAAGGCAAGAGCCCACAAAATGCTTAAGTCCTTCACTCTCAAATCCCCCCACAAGCAACTAATGCTTATGGGGGGAGAAGAGAGGAAGAACAACGAAGAACACAACAAATGGAACTTCAAGAACTAGATCGAAAGGCTTTCCCTCACTCAGAGGAGAAACGGTTAGGTGGAAATGTAGATCTAGGTCTCCTCCTTCAATCCTCCAAAGATCAACAAGTTTGGGTGGAGGAATTGGGAGTAATCGAAGAAATGAGCTTTCAACAATGGTGGGGAAGAAATTCTGGGCGAGCTACTCTGCTTGAGGTAGGTGGAGGGGTATTTATACCCCTCCCAGAAAAAGAGCCGTTGCAGAAAACTTGGTCCGGATATTTCCGGCGCAAGGACCGGATATTTCCGGTCAGGACCGGATATTTCCGGTGCACTGGAAAATATCCGGACCCCCGAAAAACGACTAAGTCCCCCAGAAAACTGCTCCTGGACACTGGCTGGACAGGGCCGGAAATAGTGCCGGAAATATCCGTCCCGCCTAAGGACCGGAATTTCCGCCCCCTGAAAACTGCAGAAACACCAATACGAAAACGACAATATCTTGATCATCCGGACTCCGTTTTCGATGTTCTTGGGCTCGTTTGAATCGCAACGAAGAGCCCTTCAAGATTATGCAGAGCAACATCATTGTCCATCATGTGAGGATAAAACCAAATGTAGAAAGGTAAACCTTCCCTAAATAAGAACAACCGGTAAATCCTGATATGCAATAACTTTTGCAAGGAAGCTCCAAACGAGATGAAACCAACGAGGTTGGAAAGATAACGACAAGAGCTTTCCTACAAATATAGAGGAGATATCACACATGGGAGGTGTGGACCTTATCTCGAGGAGGACCGGTAATATTTCCAACCCGAAAATGCAACAAGTTTTCCATACGAAATCCGTTTTCAAAGAACTTGGGCTTGTTATGAAGATCACGACAAGCACCAAAACCCAACAAGGAGAAAGGCCAAATAAGAACCAAGAAATATGATATGCCAAGTATGCAAAGGTTTGAGCTCTCCACAAAGATGCGATCAAGTTACTCACTTGAGAGCCCCTCTTGATAGTACGCCGTCTATCTTATAACCCGGTCTCCTACTACACCACGTGACCGGTAAAATAGAAACCCTATGAAGATCATACCTTTGCCTTGCGTATCCCACTTGAGTTAGATGATGACGATCTTGATCTCTTCAAGTGGACCACCTTTCTTGATTACGCTTTGCTTGGTGAAGATTCACATAACGTTCCCCCATACACCAAGATGGGAATGCTTATCTTAGGAACATCTTCACTTGACCATTATCTTCAAATGGGTTGCAAGCTTCAAGCATATGATATCTTCTAGATGTCCATCTTGAACTTGCACTTCATCTTCTCTTTCTTCACAAAGATGATGTCTTGACTCCTTCAAGACATACTTGCAAAATACTCAACTATACACATGACCATTCTTCATATAAACCCTTGAGTAGAACATTGATCATCATGTAATCTTTTAGAGTCCAACACAAGAACTCCAATCTTTTCCTATGGACAAGATCTACAAGAATATCTCAATGCAAACATTAGTCCATAAGGATTGTCATTAATTACCAAAACCATACATGGGGCAACACATGCACTTTCAATACCCCAAAACAAGTTTCATGAAAAAATTGCACTTGTCCTCATATTTTGCACTATATACTCGAAATACCGTCATATATGTATATAAAAGAAAAGTATGTAGATTTTTTTACATACTACCTAAAAAGAAGTATCTATAGTACTAAAATAGCACTATATACTCCATACTACATGATAGATACCTCCCGGTTTTTTTAGATACTCCATACATTGTGAGAAACACCCGTGGGTGTAGTTTACACCCGAGGGTAGTGTATATATATATATATGGTGAGACTATTCTACAACTCTCTCTTAAGAGTTGTAGAATAGTTATTCTACAACCCCACCCCACCAAAAAGACTTTCTAAAACCGCACCGAAAAAAAAATCTGGCAAACCCCACCCCGACCACCTTCCCCCATCGCGACCCCCACCTACCCACCTCCTTCCTTCCCCATCGTGATCCCGACCCACATCCCGTTGACCCCATCGCAGGCCAGAACCTCCACCGCGTGCGCCGCCGGCCAGCACCTCCATCCGCGGCTCCGCCCCCCAGCGCCTCCACCCGCGCGCACAGCCCCCAGCGCCTCCACCCGCGTGCGCCGCCCCGAGCGCCTCCACCCGCGCGGGCACCCGACCCCCAGCGCTTCGTGCCACCGACCAGCACCTCCCTGCCGGAGACAAAGGCTGCTGCATCCCTGCCTCGCCCCACATCTCAAGCCGGTGGCACTGGCTCACCACTGTATCCCTGCCGGTGGCACGCTGCCCTGCTCCAACCGACGAGCCGCCCTGCTCCTCCCTGTCCCAGCGCGCCCCCGCTCTCCTCCGGCGAGGCGCCCCCGCTCCACCTCCCACTGTCCATGGACTCCCGGGTACGCCGTCGTGGACTTCACGACGAGCCGGCCATGGACTCCCGAGCTCCAATCGCGCTCCAGCGACCTCGACCATGAACCTCGGCGACCTACCAGCGTGCGCCACCCAGGAGACCTCCAGCCGAGCACCTTCGGTGACCCCACACGACGGCTCACCCCTCCCCTCCGGCTGGACTCCGGCCACCCCTCGACCCGCGTGCAGCTCCTCCTAACCCCCTGCTCGACCTCCCTCTCTTCGTCCTGCTCCACTACAGAATAGCTCGTGGACCTGTTCGCCGGAGATGGAGTTTATCGTCGCCGCCGCAGGGAGTCCACGAACGGAGCGCGCTGGAGTTAACCTAGCCACGAAGCGATGTTCACTTTTTCGCCACACGAAGTTTGCTTGTTCTATGTGACATGCGTGATTTCAGTACCTTTTCCTATGAAGTTAACTTCAAAATGAGTTTATTTGCGAAATATTTCTGAGGTTCACTTATGAGACGGGCGAAGTTAACTTTATGTAAAGAACGAAGTTTAGAAAAATTATGGTCATTAAAAATTCATTTGTGAAATTCACTTTTATGACGAACGAAGTTCAAAAAAATCAAGAAATATTTCGTGTGGTGATCTCGTAAGTTCCGAAGTTCACCCTGGACGGGCGAAGTTCAGGAAAAAATTGTCATAAAAAAAATTCATTTGTAATTTTTTTTTGAAGTTCGCTTGAAAAAACCCGAAGTTCACTTACGTGAAGTTCACACTGGACGGACGAAGTTCAGGAAAAAAAATTGTCAGCCAAAAAATTCATTTGTAAATTTTTTGTGAAGTTCAATTGAAAAAACATGAAGTTCACTTACGTGAAGTTCCGAAGTTCACACTGGACGGGCGAAGTTCAGGAAAAAAATTGTCGTCCAAAAAATTCATTTGTAAATTTTTTGTGAAGTTCACTTCAAAAAACCCGAAGTTCACTTACGTGAAGTTCCGAAGTTCACACTGGATGGGCGAAGTTCAGGAAAAAAATTATCAGCCAAAAAAAAATCATTTGTAATTTTTTTATGAAGTTCACTTAAAAAAACCCGAAGTTAACATAAGTGTTTTGCCGAAGTTCACAAGGGATTGTAGAATAGTTAATCTACAAGTGGTTGAAGAATAGCTGGGAGGTATATATATATATATATATATATATATATATATATAGGCAAGGTATATTATACAACCGGTTGTAGATTAAGTATCCACAACCGGCCGGCCCTATTAGGGCTCATTTGGTTGCAGGGGGTGGAAAACCCAGGAAAAATAATCCCGACCGAGAATCTGAGGAATCATGTGTAAAACTCCGGGATTCTGTTCCGACCTCCGGACTAGGGGAAAATACACCCCGGGAAAAGGCCGGGATCCCCCGGGATTGCTGCTACCAAACAAGCCCTTATAGGGAAGCGATACACGATTAGAAAAGCCCACGTAACCACCTTCTTCCCTGTCGACTCGGGCGAGTGAGCGACGGCGGATACGCCGGCGCGAAGGAGCCCGCGTCGCCGTCGGCTACCATCCCGCGTAGCCCCAGCTTCTCCGCCTCCGGTAGGCCCCCGCGCAGCCCCATCTTCTCCGCCGCAGGCAGGGCCCTGCGGGGTCAACGGCCGGCGACAGATCTTTGTTCGCAGCACCGGCGGTGGCGGTTACCAACCTCCTCGCCGCCCCTCTCCCAACCTCCACGCTATCGGGAACAGATCGATACATCAAGCCGTCGCCTGAATCCGGACGCGCATGGGCTTGCGCGCACCTCCGACCTCTCCCCGGCGCACGGCGGCGCCAGCCCTCATCTCTAGCCGCGACCGGCCGGAGCTCTCTCCGCCTCCATGCCCAGTATGCCTCCAGGAAGCTCCCGCCGCCCCGTTCTTCCCACCCCACGCCGGCTACCGGAGCAGGTCCACAAGTTCTGCTCTTCCCCGACGAGCTCCAAAATTGAATGGCGAGCAAATCCGCTCGCAGCTTCTGGAGATGGACGGCCGTCGACGTGCTCTGCTCCGCTTCCTCCCCGTCGAGCTCCTCCTCCCAGTGCCCCTGGCCGAGGCCTCTTATGGCCAGACCGCGCCCCCTGACCAGCGCCTTCCATTACCGGCGCGGCCCCCTGCCCGTCCTTCTTCAGTGCTCCGGTGCGCACGAATTTCAGCGCCGCCCCGCTGCTTTACGCCAGCGGCCTGGTTATCCTGAGTCCCGACGGGCAGGAGGCAGCAGCAGTTCGTCTAGCTGAGTCCTGACGAACTGTTAGTGCAAGCCGCAGTATAAGCTGTAGCAAATGACACATAATTTCCTTTTTCACCAGCAGTGTTTCGTACTAGCGGCAGTTGACAAGCGGCAGCAGTTCGTGCTGGCTTAATTTTGCACCTGTTTCCGTATCGTTGCTGAACTCTTGCGGACACTGTTGTTGTTGCATGTTCTCAACTTCAGGAAAGTACAGTCATGCTACATAGAACAGTACGGGCTTTCACTTGAGGAAGTATAAGCGTACAACGTGATCGTATCCGGAGTGCTCTTCCGACTCGAAACCCAATACAGAAAACCCGATTATGGGATTGATGAAGACCACCTCCATCAATTGAACTATACACCTACGATTCAGCTGTTTATGAATAAAATTGAAGACTTTCACATATGAAGTTTCTTTTTGGTGATCGCCAAATTTGCAAAAACAATTATTGCGATACACTTATATTTTGGCAGTGCGCTGACTCATATTTTGCAGTACACTCATTTGTCGTGGGAAGTACAGAAAAAAGACTAAAATGGTCAACTAAGGAGATTTAGAAAATAAAACCGTCAAAAACTATAGAAAACGAAGAATACGATGGAAAGTACTATTAGTAATGATGGCAAGTACATGGTTCCATTATAGGATATTCGACACGTCGTTAAGTATAGAAAAAAATCTAAATAACTTTATCCGATATGAAGTACATATAATGAAATCGGGGAACACAAATGGTTCACCTTGAGAAATCAAATATCCATATTAAAGTGTGGAAAAACAATAACATTATCGACATGGATGAAAAATAAATTTTACATGAAATACACAATAATGATATTAGGAAGTATGAAATTGAGTGTAGGAAGTGCACAACCCTCGTGAAAAGTAGGGAAAAAAATAAAGTCATCCGAAAAATGCAAGATTTACCCATCCCGAATCCGGGCAGTACAATCTTCAATAGTGCACATACATCAACCAAGAAGTTAAGTTCAGTTATGTGTCGAGGGAAGTCCACGTACTCTTTTTCGGAAACCTCTCATAATAATCTTGTACGCGGTGTTCACCGGAAAAAACACATGGTTGTATATGGATGTACGTGATTTATTCCGTATGAAGTTCACAGCCCGCTGGAACATTTGCCAAAGAAATAAATAAATCCCGCCTATAAGTACACATAATAAACAGGGAAGTAAAACCTTCACTTTCAGGAAGTAAAACCCTCACATCGGGGAAGTTCAGGTACGCTTCTAGGGAAGTACATGTATTTTGTTTGTGAAACACATCCCACCGAAACAGTAAATATCCAGCCTAGAAGTACAATTAAATAATTTGGAAAGTACAAAACTCACTTTCGGGAACTACAAGTGTCGTATGAGCCAGTTTTAGTGAATAATAATCGCTATTTTGCTACACATATTTTTATTTTTAGTAGATAGTTCTTGACATCATCTTTCCAACACAACAAGAATCGCTCAATTTCAAGGTTGGATGGGTTGAAAAATAATTTATCAAGCATGTAAAAAATGGTTTGACCGAACTTTAACCACAAAAAATCACTTAAAATTGTTCGGAAAACTCACAGGTAATCTACAACGTGGTCGTCGCCGTCTCCAAGGTCCTAGTAGACATCCTGCCCCTCCGAGTGTCATCATGTCGCGCGGCTGCTACACAATTTCCGTTGACGCTGGATGAATACAATCCTCCCAAAGGGAAGTACACATAGATATTCTAGGAAGTACAAACTTTGCTTCTAGAAAGTACAAATGGGATTGAACATTTTTTACTGAATAATACTCGTAATTCTTCTATAAATATTTATTTTTATTTTTTGAGTAGATAGTCTTGGATTTCATCTTTCCAACACAAATATAATAGAGTGTCTTATTCGACATAAATATTGAATGGTCATACACCTGATTAGTGAACACTAATCGTGAAAATCGCCTGTGGGCAGTACCCACTCATCAACCGAGAAGTTCAAATATGTTTCCAAGGAAGTCCAGGTTTTTTAGTTTTGAATTGCACTTCCCACCAATTTTTAAAAAAAAGAAACAGTAAATTTCTCGCCTAGAAGTACATATAAGTAATCTGAGAAGTAAAAATGTCACTTTCGGAAAGTACACATATCACTTTCGGGAAGTACAAATGTGATAATAACATGTTTTAGTTGTTAATACTAGCAATTCTGCTATTCATATACTTTAGTTTAATTTATTAGTAAATGGTTCTGACTTAATCTTTCCAACGCAATAGTATTCACTTCATTCCGGGTTCGAATAGATTGCCAAATAATTTACGAAACAAGTAAACAAAGTTTGGCTTAACTTTGATCACAAAAGGCCGACTTAGAAATCGACATTGGAGATTTTTGTTACCGGTTTTACCGTAAAGTTAATAGACGTGTCTTCTCCGACAGAATATTTCGAGTGGTCATACATTTATTTTTTCAGCTATGTGTACTTCACCAGTAATCTGTGTGCACTTCTCTCACTCCTTTTTTTACACCAATGATTCTTGTTGAGCGATTCAGAGAGCACCAACAGTTTGCACTTAGCGAGAGAGAAAATAGAGGAGCAGCGGCAGCTTGCACTTAGCATCAGCCATCAGTTGCGCGCGGCAGCACTGCAAGACTATTTGCTGGTCGGTTGTTTAGCACTGCCGTGCTGAACCAGGGAGCTATCGACATGTATTTTTGTTTTGCACTGATTTTGTAATCATGCACTGCTTTGCCAGAATTTTAATTTGTACATTAAGACAGAAACGACAGAGGGCCAGAGGGGAGAGAAATAGGAAAACAGGGGCAGAGAAGCGGAAACCGCGTGAGCACGGGAGAGATGGACACTGGACAGCATAATTCCGCAGACGCCATGGAGCAGGCACGAGCGCTGGGTGCGCTGCACCGGCGAGCAGGGCGCACCAGCGGCGTCGTCTCTGTCTCCCGCTCTCCATGGATCCACGGAGGCTGAGAGCCGGCGGTCAGCGGCGGTGGAATAGCGCGGTGGAGCTCTATCACACCCCGTTGTCCAGGGAGCTCCAACGTTGCGTTGTAGTTGTGGAACCTCGACAGGGAGCGCAGCGGGCAGCGGCGCTGGGGCAGACAGGCCGGGCTGCGTGCCCAGTTCGGCGGCTCGTTGGAAACTTGATTCAGCGGAGTTTGGGGAAGTGCTCGAGGGCCCAGTCCGGCGGCTCGGTTGGGGATCACTCCGGTAGAGCTCGATGGGGCGGCAAGCTCGCCGTTGTGCTGCGGCGGCCAGAGCGCGCGGTGTTGCGATCGCGGAAGCGCGCACAACGGCGGAAGCGCCTGGTGCCGGCGGCAGGAACTTCACGGGAAAGCTTGGCCGGCGGCGAGCTGCCCGCGGGAAGGTCGGGCCGGCGGCAAGTGGCGGGCAGGAGGTGGTTAGAGCTGGAAGTGTGTCGGAGTTAGAGGACGGAATCGTGGACGTGGGGCAGTTTCTTCATATTAGCTCAGTGGGGTTTTCTCCCCTCTCCGGCTTATTACATAATCGTTCTGACAACAATTGCGAGCCCTTTAATTCACCGATAAATGTTCTAAAATACGATAATCTGAACCATAATCATTGATTAAAGGATAAAAATACACTTGTACTTCTCAATTATACGAGCAGTACAAGTAGAACAGAAAGGAAGTACAACTTTGGTTGTAGATTCTTAATCTACAACCGGTTGTAGAATAGCTGACAGCTATATATATATTTACCTATATATATATATATATATATATATATATATATATATATATATATACCCCTGCTATTCTACAACCACTTGTAGAATAACTATTCTACAACCCCTTATGAACTTCGGAACTTCACTTATGTTAACTTCGGGTTTTTTCAAGTGAACTTCACAAAAAATTTACAAATGAATTTTTTGGGTGACAATTTTTTTTCCTGAACTTCGCCCGTCCAGTGTGAACTTCGGAACTTCACATAAGTGAACTTCGGGTTTTTTCAAGTGAACTTCACAAAAATTTTACAAATGAATTTTTTGGCTGACAATTTTTTTCCTGAACTTCGCCCGTCCAGTGTGAACTCCGGAACTTCACGTAAGTGAACTTCGGCTTTTTTCAAGTGAACTTCACAAAAATTTTACAAATGAATTTTTTGGCTGACAATTTTTTCATGAACTTCGCCCGTCCAGTGTGAACTTCGGAACTTCACGTAAGTGAACTTCGGCTTTTTTTCAAGTGAACCTCGCTTATTTTTTATATATGGACTTCACGTTTGTCATAGTTGTGGAGCATAATTTCGAGTCAGTTAATAAGTGAACCTCACAAAAAAATCTAGATGAACTTCCGCTGAGTTCGCAAATAAACTTCTCGGCTGGGGCATCATTTTTTTCATTTTTTAAACTTCGCTCTCCCCATAAGTAAACTTCGCTTTTTACATAATTGAACTTCACATAATTTTCTAACTTCAAGTATTACCGCTAACGCTCACCATCTTTTTTTCTGTAACTTCGCTCGAACTTCACAGAAATTTCTCGCAAATAAATTTATCGGCTGATAATAAGTGAACACCCAAACAACAAACAATGAACCTCCCGACAAGAAACAAGTAAACTTCATGGTTACAAGTAAACTTCATGGTTACAAGTAACTTCATGGCGGACGGTGTGGTAGGGGCAGCGCGGGCGGGTAGCCGGCCGGGGCCACGAGCTGACGGCGCGTCTCTGAAGTTCACCGCTCTGAATCTCACCAGGGAACACAGCAGCACTTCGGGCGCTAGAGGCCGTCGAGCCGCGCACTGAAACCGCAGCAGGAGGCCTGCGATTGGAGGGCATCACTGATGCAGATCGACTTCTTCCGCCAGTGTGGAGCACCGAGGTTCGTCGGGGACGACGGGGAGCATGTGCGGCGGCTGCCTCCGGTAGGGAGGAGGACAGCGCACCACGCACAGAGCCGCCGGTAGGGAGGAGGACGGAGGCGGCACGACAACGACCTGCGGCGGGGAAGCAGGAGGTGCACGGGATCCCGGCCGGCGGTGGGGAAGCAAGATGTGCCGGGGATCCCGGCCAGCGGCGAGGCGCAAGGGCGTGGTGGAGGCCGGGTGGCGGCGGCGGCCGGAGAGGAGCAGGACGCCCGCCGGGAGGAGTTGGGAAGGCACTCGCCGGGGAGGAGGAGTGCTCGCGCTGGGGATGAGTGGGGGCGGCGCTCGAGGGAGGAGGGCGGAGCCGGGCGGGAGGTGGGGGCCGCGTCGGCGCGCGGTGGAGAGCCTCTCGGCGGCTCACGGTTGTGGGAGTTCACGGCGGCGACTTGGACGAGGTCGGGCAGGAGTTCGGCAGGAGGTTAGGGGTGGTGGTAGGAAGATAAGGTTGGGGTGGTTCGGGTCACGCTGGGTTTTCGCGGGGACGGATGGTTCGGTCGGTTTTTGCCGGGTTGGCTGGTTCAGCAGGGTTGTAGAATAGTTATTCTACAATACTCTTAAGGGGGTTGTAGAATAGTCCTTATATAGGACAGGACTATTCAGGAACCACCATTAAGAGTGCTCTAAATAACTATTTAGAGCACCTTTCCAACTAAACAGCTTCTTAGCCCGAACCGGACCCAAACCCACCCGACTTCCTAAGCCCGACCCACCCCACACTGGAAACCCACCTACCCCACAATCCCATCGTGCTCCTCCCGACCGACCCCCATCGTTGACCTCCTGGTTCCCATCGTGCTCCACGCTCCCGCCCTCCCGCTTCCTACCGGCGCGCCGCCCCCGCCCGGATCCTCCCCGGCGCGCCGCCTCCGCCCCGCCCGGTTCCTTCCCGGCGCGCCGCCCCCGCCCGATTCCTTCCCCGCGGGCTGTCTGCCCTAGCGCCGCTCGGCTTTGGACCTGCTTCGCCGGCCATACCTCCTTCCTCCCCACCAGCGTCGGAGGGCCTGCTCCCTACACCGCATCTCCGGTGCCCCCTGCTCGTGGGGGAGGGAGCCACGTCGAGAAGAGCTCCTCGAGGACAAAGAGCCACCGCGCGCTTGGGACGGCGTCCGGAAGCCGCCCAGCCTCCATTCCCGGAGCCCCTTCCGCAGGGGCGGCGGCGGCCGTCTGTCACGTCCCAACCGGGGGATCCCGTCGTTATCCTCCCCGACCCGCGAGCGTCCTCGTTCCGCTCCGTGAGGAGGTCCTGGAGGCCTTCGCTTCATGGCCCGCCCAGGCGTGGCCGCCTCCGACGCTTCTGTTGTGCTGGCCGGCTGGAGTTCATGGTGTGCCAAGCGAGGAGTTCGGCCCATTGGCCTTCAGAGCGTAACTGCTAGATCCCATGTCTCCACATATCTGAAGCTCTAAACTGTTGTATTTGTTGCTGAAATTGCCAATTGTTTCCGTGGATTGGTGTTGTACTAGTTTTAAATAGGTTTTGTGCATATAAGAAAGTCAATTTTGTTGGACTGTGTGCATAGTGTTGAGCAGCCAAGAAAATTTTGTACTGCTTCGACTGGTGGTGAACTGCCAATTGTTTTGGGGAAGTTTGCAACGTCTGTGTGGCGGCAGTGTGAAGTGATTTCAGTACCGAAACATGTGATTAATTTTGTTGAAACATGTGCAAAGTTTTGACCAGCCAAAGAAAATGTCAGATAGATACTGTCTATGTCAGATAAATTTAAAACAAGAACTAAATTGAACCATAAGAAGATTGCATCAGGCGCGGGACGGGCGGGGAGCAGATATAACTTATTGTTTTAAATTGCATCAGGCGCGCGGGACGGGCGGGGAGCAGAATAATATTCTTCTTCTTATGGTTCAATTTAGTTCTTGTTTTAAATTTCTTTCGTAATAAAGTTATATCTTTGTTCGTCCAGCTATACGCCAAATATTTTTACATGTAAATTAAACAAAAAATTGTACGACATGACCAATATTATACTGCACCCATAATTTTTATTTTAGAACAACCAAGTAAACCGACGGGGACGGCAGGAAGCGGGCACACGGTGAAGAATGACATGGAGCACATCCTGGGACCGCCGTGATGGCAGGCGAGGCCACTGCTCCCATGTTTGGTCCCCGCGCGGTCCGTCTGCCTCGACAGTACAGCCGGCCGACGAGGTCACGCACCTCGCCGCTTGCATCTGAGGCCACCCGCCCGCCGACGACGACAGCTCCGCCGAGGACTTCCGCCGCCCGCCCCAATCTCCATCTACAGCCCTCGCCGACCGCCGCAATTCGAGATGCAGCGGATCGCCGCCCGGCCGCAGTCCCCAGCTGCAGCCGCTCGCCGCCGGCCGCAATCGCTACCCGCTAGTCTCCACCTGATGACGCTCCTACGCAACCGCACGCGCGCAACAGGAGGCAGTACCCAGCTGCAGTCCTCGCCGCCGGGAGCAATGGGTGCAATCGCTCGCCGGGAGCCGCTCGCCACCGCCCACCAGCCTCGAACTGATGAGCCAAAGAACCGCACACACGTACTGCTGGTAGGGCAGTACCCACGACCGGAAGTGGATAAACCGTCGCTGTAAAAAAAGGAAAACAGGGATGGGTTCGATCGCAACAGGTTCGGTGGAAAAAACTGGTCCGACTCGGTGGATCGACCCGGGAGCAAAATAACTATTCTACACCCTGGGTATTAAATAGGGTTTCTATATACATACCCAAAATGTACTATATTCTATCCAGGAGCATGGGCACCAGGGAGCATCTGTTAATTTACCTATATATATATATATATATATATATATATATATATATAACTCAACTAAACAGGAACCGGTTCCTGTTTAAGCTAAACAGGAACTTTCTGAACCGTCTCGTATATGCTAAGTGAATCTTCACGCTACTTCATGTAAATCTTCTGACGGAACACACGAAATTTCTCTTTCCGTGGACAGTATTTTTAACGCGAATATTGAACCCCTTATCGGAATGACGCATGCGATATACTGTTGGATAGGTACTGAAATTGCGCAAATTTTCGTCTTTACAGGTTTTCCAAATTAGGTACGGTTTTAAAACAATTTTGAATATATGAAACACAGTTTTCACGAATGTTTCCGTTTTTTCACTGTATTTCGGCCGCCATTTACAAACCATTCATTGGATTGATGCAAACTATACGCTGTTGGAAAGCTACGGCTAATGCGCAACTTTGCTATCTCTAGACAGTTTTCGATATTCATTGCGGATTAAGAGCAAATTTGAAAATACGTGATACGGTTTCTGAACTTTAATTTCGGCGGACAGTAATTTGGCAATTAGTTTCAAACCGCTTATCCAAACGTGACAAATGATATGGCGTTGGAAAGGTAATTAAAAGGCGCAACTTTTTTGCTTTTATCATTTTTCCAAATTCCGTACGGTTTGAGACTAATTTTGAATCTACCGAAAACATCAAAACACGTTATGACGGGAAATATTTGAAATTGGCATGATTTTGATACTCGGGTCAAGGTGGTGACAAGGGAGGTACAAATTAGACTTGTTTAGTTGCTAATTGTATGGAGAGGTGATCGATTAGGACAAACAGAGATTGTAGGGATGATTTTTATGTGTAGAATTTCCGCCCAGAAAAAATAGAGTATCTGAACTGTGTTTTATATGGCCGTGAACTTTCTTTGTATATGTAGTGAACTTTTTTCCTGAACATTTTTTCGGAACGAGGTGAACTTTTTTCGCAATTGCATATGAACTTTTTTTCTGTACCAAGTGAACCTTCTCGCGCATGACATGCGAACCTTTCAGACGGAACATGAAGTGAACTTTATTCCTGAACATTTTTTCGGAACGAGGTGAACTTTTTTTGCAATTGCACATGAACTTTTTTTCTGCACCAAGTGAACCTTCTCGCACATGACATGTGAACCGTGAACTTTTTTCCTGAACATTTTTTCGGAACGAGGTGAACTTTTTTAGGGGATTATCACTGATGAAGTGAACTTTAAAAACTAGTCATGAACTTCAAAAAATTTATTAAGTGGACGTTCATTTATTCTTTATGAACCTCCAGTAAAAAACAGTGAACTTTTTTGGAACGAAGTGAACTTTTTTTCTGAACTGCGCATGAACATATTTTCAGAAGTCAACTTTGTTTCTGAAACTTTTTCTCTGAACGAAATGAACTTTTCTAAACGAGGTGAACTTTTTTCTAATCTAGGCATGAACTTTTTTTTGAAGGAAGTAAATGACGAGGTTATGCTCTGCGGGTACCCCAGCATGAAGGTACCTGGTGCACGTGATGATCAAAGAAGCCCAAAGGCTAATCGAAGCCCATGAAGAATAGCCCAAGACGAAGAGTAGTCCTCAAGTTAGATTAAAGCATAGTCGGTTGTTACATACCAAATCTGTAAACCTGGTCGGTTACGTACCCAAGACCCATCCCCTTTATAAGGGCTGGGAGGGCAACCGATCTAGGGGATACGCAATCCATAGCTACCAGAATCCCGACGAGATCAGCAACTCGCCGGACCCTTGTAATCCGCATATTCCCACAATCAATACAGACAAGCAGGACGTAGAGGTTTTACCTCACTCGAGGGCCCTGAACCTGGGTAAATCCCGCTTGTCAGCCGTCGATTCCACCTATACTACGCGTTCTCTACCACATAATCAACCCTAGGTATAGCAACCATGAGACTTGCCGAGGACACCCCTCGTCAATTGGCGCCATCTGTGGGAACAGGTAGTATTGGATTCACGGTTTCGCCGGTTTCATCAAACGGCCACTCGCCGATCGCATCTGCAAACGGCAACTCGTCGGCGTCATCATCAAACGGCCACTCGCCGATCGCATCTACAAACGGCGACTCGCCGGCAAAACCAACCAGCATCAACTCAAAGGGCGATCACTCGCCGATCTCTCCAAGGAGACTCGCACCATACTCGATGGAAGCCCAGGAGTCCTTCGCCGGACTCGAAACAGGTTTGGATATTACAGTTGGAGAATTTAACTTCTTTGTCGATAAAGATGGTGTGCAGGATCTGTTGGACCCACTCGACATGGAGATGCTAGGCGACGTTTCGACTACAACACCATCCATCCTGGCGGCAACGTCATCACAGATCGTTCCAATCCAATCGCCAAGCGACTCCGCAACGACCATGAACTCGCAGGAGTTCCGCGACAAAGTAGCTGAGAGATTTGGGGGAGGCGAAGTCGAGTCTGCATAGAATCAAAGCAAGTCAACCAAGCCACTCGACCACGCCTTCGACTGGGATGACGCCATGGAGAACGAAGAGAACATAGACGACAGCATATACCTGGCCGATCTCGGTGGCCCAGAAATCTGTGCCAGCCACGAAATATTCACCTGCGACGCAGACAGCCTGGACAAAGCACTCGAGAATCTACTCGACTGCAGCAAAAATCCTAGCAGGCAAAACGACTTCAACACGAGCATGGACGATGACGCCGAATCCATAATGCACATCGATAGCATGTGGCAGAAGATCGAGTGGTACCTTACCAAGTCTACACTGCGAGTACTGCAGAAACTTCGGCAGCCGCAGCCTGTCGCCGACCTACGGAGTATCCATGCACAGTCACAATGCCAGACGGGACCACCACGTTAACCATAACTGCAGAGATGGCGGAGAAAATCGATAGGATAATCAAGGACTGCACAATGCTACCAGCAAACGCAACCCCAGAGGAGATATTGACCTTCCAGTACTTCAACTGGCAAGAATCAATGCGATTGAAGAACTATAGAGCAGTACTCGACGAACGCAAAAGGCAGGCCAGCATATCGAGTGCCCGTCGAAAGGCGCTCTCCCTAAGCTCCACAGGAAGAAACGATCCTGCAAACAGGGCAAGGCTCCCAAACCTTGGAGAAGCAGACCGCGCAGCTGTCACTCGAAACCTGGACCAAGATTTCATGGCTGTAGATGGCGAAGGCGTACCCATACCCACTAATCCAGCCGGAGCACTGATGGCGTTAGGCACCTATCTCAGAACAATCGAACCTCCTGCCGGAGATCCAAGGAGAGAACAGCACCGTCAACAGTACAGGCAATTGGCGATAGCAGCACAAGCCTTACAACAGCCGCAACCAACTCCAAGGAGAAACACAGATCGGGATCGCCGCAGTCGAAGTCCACGAGGAGAAAGTAGTCGAAAAAGCTCGCGCCATCACCGGTCCAGCAGGAGCCACTCGAGGAGATCATACAGCAGCACTTCAGACTCGGAAGCAGAAATCGACCTTGTGGAGCGTTATGCTTCACTCGACGAATTCGAGAAGCTCGGATGCCCAAGAAGTTTTCGCTAGCCACGACGCCAAAATTCAACTGCAAGCAAGAGCCTTCAGGCTGGCTAGAAGACTATAGGCTGGCAGTCGGGTGTCAACGCGGCACCACAACCACAGCCATGCAGTATATACAACTCATGATGGAGGGCACAGCTCGCGATTGGCTCAAATCGCTACCCGAATCATACTACGATTCGTGGGAACAATTCAAAGGTGACTTCATCAAGTACTTCGGACCCCTATGCGAGCGCCCCAAAACTTTTGAAGAGCTTCGAACCTGCAAGCAAAAGTCAGATGAGTCTCTGAGATCATACATACGACGATGGACTACCATTCGCAACTCAGTAAGCAACATATCAGAAGATAGGGCAATCGACGCCTTCAAAAACGGACTATGGAGAGAAGACTTCAAAGAGACACTTGGTCGAGAAGACCCACGGTCAATGGCGGAACTCATGGTACTCGCAACAAAGTGGGCAGATGGAGAAGACTCCGTACGAAGTACTCGACCTGCATCCTCACATGAAAACCGCGACGGTGGCAGTCGAGACCGCAGAGATACTTACAGAGACGATCGCAGGCGCAAACGCAAGCATCGCTACAACGATGACGACCATCCAAGCTTTATCGCAGCAGGCTTTGTCTAGCCAAGGGACGGCCATGACCAGACCGATAGACGATCCGAAGACCACCGTGACAATCGAGATCGTCGCACGGATGACTGCAGAGATAATCGAGACCATCGTACAGATGATCGACGGGACAATCGAGAATACAGACGCGACGATCGCGATAGTTACAGAAGGCCAGAATGGCGTAGGCGAGCAGACAAAGAGCCTGAGCGCTCAATCGAAGAAAGGATGGACGATTACTGCAGATTCCATCTTTACAAAGCAGACGATGGTAAGCTTCGTTCTAACCACTCGCTGAGAAATTGCAGGGAATTCGATCAACTTGCGAGTGAACATATCCTGCGACTACAAAGGGATGGACGCGCACCTCCACCAACGGCGCAGATTCCATCGACTACACCACAAGCACAGCCTATTCAGGCATATCCAGCACCGCAGCAAGTACAACAAGCACAGGTATATTCCCTGCCACCACAGCATACTCCGGCGTATCCTGCACCAATGCCAGCACAATCGACGCCAGCATACATGGTGCCAGCACAACCCGTTACGGGAACACAAATGGCAGCAGCCGCGCACCAAATGCAGCAAGGAGATGAGCAAAAATATCCCGTAACACGTGGGCAGATGAACATGATTCAGAAAGGACGTCCCTCCAATCGAGAGCAAAAGTTACATACTCGACACGTCAATATGGCGGTGATGGCACCCCCAGCTATCACAGATTTTTTGAAGGGATCAGAAACCCCAATCATATTCAATCGAGAGGATCATCCACCCGCAGTATATCGACCAGGGCATGCAGCCTTGGTACTCGATGCAAACATTGGAGGCTATGCCATGACCAAGGTCTTCATGGATGGTGGAGCGGTCTCAACATAATCTTTGCAGATACGTGATACGTCTCAAACGTATCTATAATTTCTGATGTTTCATGCTTGTTTTATGTATCATTGTCACATGTTTTATATGCATTATATATCATTATTATACATTTTCTGGGACTAACCTATTAACAAGATGCCACAGTGCCAGTTCCTGTTTTCTGCTTTTTTTGGTTCCAGAAAAGCTGTTCGGGCAATATTCTCGGAATTCGACGAAACAAAAGCCAAACCTCCTATTTTTCCGAAGGACACACGGAGCCAGAAGGGCAAGCCAGGGGGAGGCCCACGGCCTCCTCCCCATAGCCAGGCGCGGTTGGGCCCACGGGCGCGCCGCCACGTGGGGACCGAGCCTCGTGCCTCCGCCGACATCGCCCCTTCGCCTATATATTCCCCCCGACGCGAAAACCCTAAAAAAATAGATCATATTCCAGAAGAACTCCCGGAGCGCCGCCGCCATTGAAACCTAGTTTCGGGGGTCAGAAGTTCCTGCTCCGGCACCCTGCCGGGACGGGGATTGACCCCCGGAGCCTTCTCCATCGACGTCACCGTCTCCATCATGCTCCGTGAGTAGTTCCCCCATGGACTACGGGTTCTAGCAGTAGCTAGTTGGTACTCTCTCTTCCATGTACTTCAATACAATGATCTCATGAGCTGCCTTACATGATTGAGATCCATCTGATGTAATCGGTGTTGTGTTTGTTGGGATCCGATAAATTGTGGAATTGTGATCAGATTGTTCATCATATTATCATACTATTGTTTATTTAAGATATTGCCTGCTCTCCGGTACTTGTGGTTACCCTGATCAAGTAGTTGCCTGTATCTCCAAGAGGGAGTATTTATGCTAGATAGTGGGTTCATGCCTCCATTGAATCTGGGACAGTGACAGAAAGTTCTAAGGTTGTGGATGTGTTGTTGCCACTAGGGATAAAACATCAATGCTTTGTCTTAGACTTAAAATGTCTTTGATATTTGCATCTTGATGCTCTCTTTGGTTTTCAACTCTTATTCTTATGCGAGCATCATTAAAATCTTCTAGCCTAGCTAAAAGGCATTAAAGAAAGCTAAAAGGCATTAAAGAAAGCGCTTATGGGAGGCAACCCATTTTATTTTTCTGCAATTTTTCTTTTATTGAGTCAAGGTGTTGTTTACTTCTGTAGCAACTCCTTTGTATCTTTATTTTCTCGCATTGTTGTGCCAAGAGTAGCCTCTAATGTTAAGATGATGCTTAATTTTGATTGCTGCGCAGAAACAGATTTTTGCTGTTCACTGTACGAAATTCCTAAAATCACCAGATTGTTAATTAAATCTGAAATTTTTGTGCGTAATCTTTATGAATGTCTGAAACTTTCATTAGTTCAGAGTTTTCGATCTGAGCGTCGTAAGTGCCTCGAAAAAATTCGTCTTTGCGGACTGTTCTGTTTTAGACAGATTATGCCTTTTTATTTTGCATTCTCTCTTTTACTAGTGTTGAGTGAAATTCTTTTTTGGGTGGAAGAGCTTCACATAACATCAGTGGCTGTAGCTAATGTTTAAAGTAACAAATCATATTGCGTCTTTATAGAACATGTGAATTTTTGATTATGCACTAACCCTCTAATGAGATCTACTTTGAGTTTGGTGTGACGGAAGTTTTCAAGGGTCAAGAGAGAAGGATGATATAATAGGATCAAGAAGAGTGAAGAGCTTAAGCTTGGGGAGGCTCCCATGGATCTCCCCAGCATATTTCAAGAAGACTCAAGCGTCTAAGCTTGGGGATGCCCAAGGCATCCCCTTCTTCATCGTCAAAATTATCAGGTCATCTCTAGTGAAACTATATTTTAATTCTTTCACATCATATGTGCTTTTCTTGGAGCGTCTGTGTGCTTTTATTTTCAGTATTGCACTTTTATTTTCAATAAAGCTTGACTGGACCCTAGCATTCTTGATTGGGAGAGAGACACGCTCCGCTTTTTCATGAGAATACTCCTATTCTTCACTTATATTTGTTGAGTATTCATATCTAGCGCTGTTCAGCTTTTAGCTCTTGTTTTCATGTATCTCTTGTCAGAGCTATTAGCTTTCTTTTGTAGAAAGTACTCTCTTGCTTCACTTATATTTGTTTGGAGAGTTGATGAAATAAATTGATTGGTGTTTGGTTGGTTCAGAAAATGTTGCATGTGGTAATTGGTATAAGGAAAAACTTGCTTAATCTTGTAGATCACTAAAATGGATAACTTGATGCTTGTCAATTGTTTTGAGTTAACAAGTAGATCATGATTAAATTGTGCATCACATGAGTTAAGCCTATTAGTGAAGAACTACCGTAAAGCTTGTTGAAAATTTGGTTTGCATCGGTGGTATCTCTAAGGTCTAGATATTTTCTAATAACAGGGTTTGGTTAACAAGGAAGACGGTATGAAGTCTTATAACGTTTGCAATATGTTTGTCATATAAAACTTGGTGTACGGGTTGATATTCTTGTTTGCTTACATAACCTTGCTAGCCTAAACTCTGTACTGAGAGGGAATGCTTCTCGTGCATCCAAATCCTTGAGCCAAAATCCATGCCATTTGTGTCCACCATAACTACCTATATGTGGTATTTCCTTGCCACTCCAAGTAAATTTTTCATGTGCTACCTTTAAATTATTCAAAATGTTATTATTCCCTTTTTGTGTCAATGTTTACTAGCTCATGAGGAATTAGTGTGGTTATTCTTTATTCTATTTGTCGATGGACTTTTACACCTGGACTAGTGGCATATACATCCGCTTATCCAATAACTTGCAAAAAGAGCTGGCAACGGGGTGCCCAGTCCCAATTAATTACAACTTTAACCAATTAATTCTCTTCACACTTTTGCCCTGATTCATCAGTAAGCAATGACAAACAGTGAAATACCTGAATGTGTGTAAACCAAAGAGAAAGAGGGATGATCTGCCTTGCTGGTAGAAATAACGTCCTTCATGGGAGCCGCTCTTAAAAGTCCGTTCGACAGGTAGAATACTGTTCTCACCCGCTACCATTCGTTGACAATTAACAAACACCTCTCAAAAATAGATACTCCTCCATGGTATGTGATTGATGGAAGGCACCCGAGGATTCGGTTAGCCATGGCTTGTGTTAGCAAGGTTGGGAGGAGTATCAAATATTTTATGCAATCTCTATATGCTTTCAAAAACCTAAAAGCTCTAGCACATGATTTAATCCCTGCTTCCCTCTGCGAAGGGCCTTTCTTTTACTTTTATGTTGAGTCAGTTTTCCTATTCTTTCTGTCTTCCACAAGCAAACACTAGTGTCAACTTTGTTACAACATGCGTTATATGCAATGTATTGGACTTGTTATACTACTTTGTGTTGACAATATCCATGAGATAAATATGTTGAAAGTTGAAGCAAATGCTGAAACTAAATTCTTCCTTTGTGTTGATTAAATACCTTTTATTAGAAACTATTGCTTTATGAGTTAACACTTATGCAAAACTGTTTGATGCTTGTCTCGAAAGTACTATTCATGAAAACGTTTAGCTTGTGTGATTCATTGTTTACTCATTATCTATTTGGTAGCAAATTATAGACCATTGACTTGGATCACTTCATTCATTTACATGTGCCTTGCAATATTATATGATCAAGATTATGATAGTAGCATGTCACCTCAAAAATTATTTTGTTTTTATCGTTTACCTACTCGAGGACGAGTAGGAACTAAGCTTGGGGATGCTGATACGTCTCAAACGTATCTATAATTTTTGATGTTCCATGCTTGTTTTATACCAATTGCTACATGTTTTGCATCTACTTTATATCACTTTTATACATTTTTTGGGACTAACCTATTAACAAGATGCCGAAGTGCCAGTTCCTGTTTTCTGCTGTTTTTGTATTCCAGAAAAGCTAGTCTGGAAATATTCTCGGAATTGGACGAAACTACACGGGGGTGCCTATTTTTCCAGAACACGCCTGACGGAGCGAAGGAGCAGCAGAGGAGGGCCACCAGGAGGCCACACGCACCTAGGGCGCGGGCCCCCCTCTGCCGCGCCCTAGGGTGGTGTGGGCCCCTCGGGGGTCCGCAGCCGCCGCCCTTTCGCCTACTTATTCCCCCCGACGCGAAAACCCTAAGTACCTGAGCAAATATCCACGAAAAGATCCAGAGACGCCGCCGTCGTCAACCCTAGCTCGGGAGGGTTCAGAACCTCTTCCCGGCACCCTGCCGGAGAGGGGAATCGTCACCGGAGGCTTCTACATCGCCATGCCTGCCTCCGGAGTGATGCGTGAGTAGTTCATCCTTGGACTACGGGTCCATAGCAGTAGCTAGATGGTTGTCTCTCCACTTTGTGCCATCATGTTTAGATCTTGTGAGCTGCCCTACATGATCAAGATCATATTATTGTAATGCTACATGTTGTGTTTGCTGGGATCCGATGAATATTGAATATTATGTCAAGTTGATTATCAATCTATCTTATATGTTATTTAAGATCTTGCATGCTTTCCGTTACTCGTAGATGCTTTGGCCAAGTAGATGCTTGTAACTCCAAGAGAGAGTATTTATGCTAGATAGTGGGTTCATGTCTCCGTTTAACCTGGGACAGTGACAGAAAGTTCTAAGGTTGTGGATGTGCTGTTGCCACTAGGGATAACCTAACGATGCTATGTCCACGGGCATATGTGTTTGTTTACATTACGCACTTTACTTAATGCAATTATCCGTTGCTTGCAACTTAATACCAACGGGGGACTCGGATGACAACCCGGCGGTGGATTATTAGTCATAGATGCTGTTGGATAACGGTCTATGTATTATGTCGTAATGCCCAATTAAATATCATAGTAGTCAACATGTCATGTATATGCATTGTCATGCGCTCACTATTCGTCAATTGCCCAGCTGTAATTTGTTCACCCAACATGTTAGTTATCTTTTATGGAGAGACACCACTAGTGAACTGTGGACCCCGGTCCATTCTTTTACACTGATTAAACAACCACAAACTGCAAACTGTTCCTTTTTCATTCTCTGCAATTTAATACTCATTTTCCACACCATACGTTTAATCCTTTGTTTTCAGCAAGCCAGTGAGATTGACAACCTCACTGTTTCGTTGGGGCAAAGTAGTTTGATTGTGTTGTGTGCAGATTCCACGTCAACAGTCCAGACTCCCTCGACAGCTATTTTTCTGGCGCCGTTGACAACCTTCTGAAGAGTTGCTGCTCCTACTGGTTCGATAACCTTGGTTTCTTTCTGAGGGAAAACTTGCTGCTGACTACATCATACCTTCCTCTTGGGGTCTCCCAACGAACGTGTGTTTCACGTCATCAACACCTAGCTCCCACTCAAATATGCCTTCCGCATATAAGACAAGGGAATTTCCTTTTAGCTCCCACTCAAATATGCCATTCACATATAATAGCAGTTCTATCTCCAGCATGATGTCCTCCATAAGCACTTCCATGGCATTTCTCAATATTTCTTTTTGCTCAAATTCTGGAACACATCTTCGCATTATACCATCCACTCCTTCTTTATATAAGTGTGGGTCATCCCAAAAATAATGCCTCAAGTCATAAAAGAATTTCCTTCTTTGCTGAGCTGTAAAGGTTGGAGGCAAATACTTGGCAACAATAAAGTTAGCATAGTCAGCATACCAAGGACTTTCTCGCGAGCTTACCTTTATCACAGCCAATTGTTCATTTGGAAAACTATCGTTAACAGGAACAGGATCATAAGAAATGTTTTCCAATCTAGACAAATTATCAGCGACAGGATTTTCAGCACCTTTCCTATCTACAATATGCAAATCAAACTCTTGTAATAAAAGCACCCATCTTATAAGTCTAGGCTTAGCATCTTTCTTTTCCATAAGGTATCTAATAGCAGCATGATCGGTATGGATAATAACTTTCGAATCAACAATATGGGTCTAAACTTATCACAAGCAAAAACTACTGCTAAAAACTCTTTTTCAGTAGTGGCATAATTCTTTTGAGCATCAAGAGTCTTACTAGCATAATGAATAACATTCAACTTCTTATCTACTCGCTGTCCAAGAACAGCACCTACAGCAAAATCACTAGCATCACACATAATTTCGAAAGGTAAAGTCCAATCAGGAGGTTGAACAACAGGAGCAGTGGTTAAAGCCTTTTTTAGAGACTCAAAAGCTTCTTTACAATCATCATCAAAAAAAAAGGTACATCTTTTTGGAGAAGATTAGTAAGAGGTTTTGAAATTTTAGAGAAATCTTTAATAAACCTTCTATAGAAACCGGCATGACCGAGAATACTACGAATACCTTTAACATCCCTGGGACAGGGCATTTTCTCAATTGCTTCAACTTTAGCTCTGTCCACTTCAATACCTCTTTCAGAAATTTTATGTCCAAGAACAATCCCTTCATTAACCATAAAGTGACATTTCTCCCAATTAAGAACAAGATTAGTTTCCTCACATCTCTGCAAAACTTTATCAAGGTTTTGCAAGCAGTTATCAAAAGAAGTTCCATAGACGGAAAAATCGTCCATGAATACTTCCACAATTTTTCACAAAAACCATGAAAAATAGCAGACATGCATCTTTGAAATGTAGCAGGAGCATTACACAAACCAAAAGGCATACGCCTATAAGCATAAGTTCCATAAGGACAAGTAAAAGTAGTTTTCTCTTGATCTTCGCTCTAACAGCAATTTGTGAAAATCCAGAATAACCATCAAGAAAGCAAAAATGAGTTTTCTTAGACAACCTTTCTAACATTTGATCAATAAAAGGTAAAGGATAGTGATCTTTCTTAGTAACTTTATTAACCTTTCGAAAATCAATGCACATCCTATATCCAACAACTACTCTTTGAGGAATAAGTTCATCATTTTCATTTGGCACAACAGTAACTCCTCCTTTCTTAGGAACACAATGCACAGGACTTACCCATTTACTATCAGCAATAGGATAAATTATACCAGCATCGAGGAGTTTTAATACCTCATTTCTTACCACTTCCTTCATTTTAGGGATTAGACGACGCTGGTGCTCCACAACAGGTTTTGCATCATCTTCCATGTTGATGGCGTGTTGACATATAGGGAGAAATCCCTTTTAAATCATCCAAAGTATATCCGATAGCCCTCGGTGTTTCCTCAATACTTCCAATAACCTTGCCTCTTCAGTACCTGAAAGTTTAGAACTAATAATAACAGGATATGTTTTCTTATCATCAATGTGAGCATATTTAAGGTTATCAGGCAAAGGTTTTAAATCAAAAACAGGATCTTCTTTAGGAGGTGCAGGGGTACCCAAATCTTCCACCGGCAAATTATGCTTAAGTAATGGTGGTTGATGAAGAAAGATATTGTCAATTTCATTCCTTTCCTCCATAAAGACCTCACTTTCGTGTTCCTCCATAAATTGCTGCAAGGCATTGTTAGGAGCAATAGCAATAGCAGCAGTTGTTCAATTTTCGGTCCTCATTAGGCAAATCAGTTTCATAAAGTTTCTTACCAAACTTAGAGAAATTAAACTCATAAGATTCTCCATTAAATTTAGTGTAAATTTTCTCTTTCTTACAATCTATAATAGCACCACATGTATTCAAGAAAGGTCTACCGAAAATAATAGGACAAGTTTTACTAGCTTTAGAACCAAGTACTAGAAAATCAGTAGGATATTTAGTTTTACCGCATAAAACCTCAACATCTCTCACAATACCAATGGAGAGATAGTTTCCCTATTGGCAAGTTGAATAACCACATCAATATCCTCAAGTTCACAGGGACTAATTTCATGCATAATTTCTTTATAAAGTTCAAAAGGAATAGCACTAGAACTTGCACCAATATCACATAAACCATAATAGCAATGTTCTCCTATCTTCACTGAAAGCACAGGAACACTTGTTTTCCTAGATTTACCAGGATGCGAAACAATATTAGAAGCATCTTCACAAAAGATAATATGTTCTCCATCTACATTTTCAGTTACCAAATCCTTTATAATTGCTACTTCAGGTTCAACAGTTATTTGTTCATCAGGCTCTAAAGGTTTCTTGGCACTTTTATTAACCACACTAGCTATCAGAGAATGTTGCTTGACTTTAACAGGAAAAGGTATTTTTTCAATATAAGGTTCTGGCAAAATGTGATCAACAGTATGAACTTCAATACTTTGCCAATGGCCGAATTGGTTTTATCTTTATAAGGTTCATGATATTTATTCAAATCCTTCTTAGGCACATCAAGATAAGAGGCAAAAGCTTTGTAATAATTTGCAACAACTTGAGAATCAAGACAGTAAACACACTAACATTACGGAAATCATCAGTCTCCATAAAAGATTTAATGCATTCATAATCATAATTTATACCTGACTTTCTACCTTTGTCGTTCTCCCATCCTTCAGTATTTTCCTGAATACGGTCAAGAAGGTCCCATTTAACTTCTTCTTCAGTACGTGTAAATGATCCAGAACAAGAGGCATCCAATAAATCCTTATCATGAAGAGAAAGCCTTGCATAAAAATTATTGATAACAATATTACTTGGGAGCTCATGAATGGGACATTTGAGCATTAGTGACTTCAATCTCCCCCACGCTTGGGCAATACTCTCTCCATCATGAGGCCAAAAATTATATATGCGATTTCGATCTTGATGAATCTCACTAGGAGGATAGAATTTAGAATAAAAGAGAGGTACAATTTCCTCCCAGCCAATAGATCGGCCATTCTTCAGCATCTTATACCATTCCGCAGCTCGGCCCTTCAATGATATAGAGAATAACTTCCTCTTGACTTTTTCCATTGAAATACCTGCACACTTGAACAACTCGCATAATTCATGTATAAATAGTAAATGATCACCAGGATGGATGGTTCCATCTCCAACATAGCGGTTATCCATAACACGTTCAACAATTTTCATAGGTATTTTAAATGGATCTAATTCAGCAGGCGGCGGTTCATCTACTACCTTAGCAGTGGCAGTAGTATTCCCAAATAGGGATTCGAATGGAGATCTCTCCATAATAAAATAAAGCAGCAAGCAGAAATAAAAACAGCACTTACAGTAAAGGTTTCCCTTACCAATTCCACTTACCAATAGCACTTCACTCCCCGGCAACGGCGCCAGAAAATAGTCTTGATGACCCACAAGTATAGGGGGTGTATCGTAGTACTTTCGATAAATAAGAGTGTCGAACCCAACGAGGAGCAGAAGGTGTTGACAAGTAGTTTTGATCAAGGAATCACTGTAAATACTAGCAGACAAGTTTTTAGGGTTTTTGATATTGCAGATAAATAAAATACGTGTAAATAAAAGACAGTAATAATAATTGCAGCAGTGGCCCAATCCTTTTTAGAGCAAAGGATAAGCCGGTTGGTTTACTTATGATGGCAAAATGTTCTTGAGGACACACGGGAATTTCGTCAAGTGCTTTCGCTTCCTACAGCTGATTAATCTTTATTGTTTTGATAAGTGTTGTGTGGGTGAACCTATGCTAATGCACTGCCCTAACTTGGACTAATACATACTTGTGATTAAACCCCTTGCAAGCATCCGCGTTACAAGGAAGTAATTAAGATAAATCTAACCACAGCCTTAAACTCTGAGATCCTACACTCCCTCATGCACCGGTTTACTAACGGGGGTTTAGGTTTCTGTCACTCCGGCAACCCCACAATTAGTAGCCGAATACACAATGCATTCCTCTAGGCCCATAAAGGTGAAGTGTCATGTAGTCGACGTTCACACGACACCACTAGAAGAATAACACCACAACTTAAATATCAAACCATTAAATATTACTCAACATAGTTCCACTACTAACAGCATGACTTCTCCCATGTCCTCAAGAACTAAACGAACTACTCACAAGACATCATATGGATCATGATCAGAGGTGATATAATGATGAATAACAATCTGGACATATACTTCAATTCACCGATAAAACTTAATAGCATCAACCACAAGTAGTAATCAACACCGGGAAAGTTTCCCCTATGAACTACACAAAGTATAACCCTAGATGTTACAGCGGAACGAGTGGAGCGGTGGAGATGATGGTGACGGCGGTGGAGATGATGATGATCCCGATGAAGTCCGGCGTGATGACGATGACGATGATTTCCCCCCTCCGGGAAGGAATTTCCCGGCAGATTTCTGCCTGCCGGAGAGCTTTTTCTCTCTCTGTGGTTTCCGCCTCGTGGAGGCGGCGGAATATTTCCTCGATGACTCCCGCGTCTTAGGGTTTCTGGGGGATGAAATACGCGAAGGGGGAGCGCCAGAGGTGGGCCAGGGTGGCCACACCATGCCACGGCGCGGCAGAGGGGGCCGCGCCGTGGGGTGGTGTGGGCCCCTCGTGGCCCATCTCAGCCTCCCCTTTTGGCTGGCTCCGGCATCTGACAAAATAGGAACATCTGTATATTTTTCGTGAATTGTTGATCTTCAGAAAGGGTGTCTTGACGATGCTTTTTCCAGCTGAATCCTGACTCCGGCAGTTAATTCTCCAATAATCATCAAACATGCAAAACAAGATAAAATAACATAAGTATATCATCCAAATATGAAATATATCAATAAATAGCAGTAAATTGCCAGGTATTTCGCTGTATCTCCTAGACTGTCTGAATTCCAAAATAAACCTCTCATTATGCCTTTATTTTTAGAGTTTTTAACATAGCACTTCTTCTCGGTTTCCGACCAGCGCTTACTATACATCAAGTCAAATGTGAAAATAACATGAAAGGATTACATGTTTGGACAGCGAGCAGTGTGCTCCTTCGTAGAACACGTGTAAATATCTACTAATTATGTTCCATAAAAATAACTCTATAAATTTTGCCTAAAGTCAAGTTATTATTATTATTTCTATAGGGTATTTTCAGCTTCAAAATAAAGTCAAATTATTTGAAGTTTGACCAAACTTTTAGAAAAATTTATCAACTTCTACAAAGGAATGTAAGAAGCAGCAGTATATTTTTCTTGGGCAATCAAAATATGTTTTTATTCTTATTTTACATCCGAGGCCATCAAAATATGTGCTGCTTCAGCTTGTTTTGAAGAGAGCTTAGCTTCCAGCATGGAACTTGTTTTTTTATTTTTGAGACGGAAATTCAACTTGGAACCCGAGCACACATGCTCCTGGTAGGTTTCGAAAATTTAAAAAATATAATAATACATCAAAAATATCTGGAAAAAAATCAGAGCCAAACATGTATATGTGTTTGACATGCGGGTCGCCCGCATGTCAAACACATATACATGTTTGGCTCTGATTTTTTTCAGAATTTTGTGAAATGTTTTTCTATTTTTTAAATTTTCGGAAGTTATCAGGAGCATGTGTGCTGGGGAGCAGAAACGCTTCTCCCATGAGAACCCTTTTTTTTCTTCCATTCCAGGAGATCCAGAATGGAACATGTTGTGTCCAGGCTGAGGCCCATCCGTCGCCAGCCCGCTAGGCCCACGAAGACACGGGCGCGTTAGGGTTTTAAGGAGACGCCAGCCTACGAGAGAGGGAAGAAAACATCTCCTCCATCCCTCCTTCCCGCATCCGCCGCCTCCATTGCTGACGAGCCAGCGCCACTCATCCCTGTGGCCGCGAGCTGCAGGAGACCGTCGTCACCACCACTATACTCTCCACGGCCGCCGCCCCTCTGGCCAACGACCACCACCCCACCCCACCCGTAGCGTCCATCGCCACTGCCGCGAGCTGCGACCGACGACTCCACCTCCGAATCGAGGTGAGCATCCGTCCATCCATCCATCCCTATCCTTCTTCCCGATTCGCCTTGCGGAGTTTTTCCGTTTGCCCGTCGTGAATTTCCGGCCATTTGGGTAGAAACAAGCCGTTTATTTATACTACTGCGCGTATAGATCTCGCGTGCCGTTGTGCTTGAATCCTAGCCTCGCGCCAGATCCGTGACGCGCTGCTGTTTCGTTGAGTAGATCGCTACCAGTCACTCCAGTTGTCCCTGTAACGCTAGCTCTAAATTCCAGGTGATTCCTGTTTGAGAGGAGGCGGATGAACCGAAGCCTATGCCACCACCTACTCGCCCACTGCAGATCCCTACGTGAGCTCGAGAGAATCCACGCGCGGGCCATAGTCCATGGCCTCCACCCATACAACCAGTCCATCTCGTGCAAACTCTTCCGGTGCTACGCCGACTTCGGCCGCGCGGCTGACGCGTGCAAGCTGTTCGGCGAGATCCCCTGTCCCGACATCGTCTCCCTCACCAGCCTCATGTCGGTCCACCTCCAGCTAGACCAGCATCGTGAGGCCATGTTCCTTTTCTCACGTGTCCTTGTGTGTGGCCACCGCCCCGACGGCTTCGCTGCTGTCGGTGCACTCTCGGCGTCCGGCGGGGCTGGGGATCTGCGTGCCGGCGAGACAGTGCATGGGATGATTATCCGTTGCGGGCTGGGCTCTGAGTTGGTTGTTGGCAATGCTTTGGTTGACATGTACAGTCGATGCGGGAGGGTTGAGGGTGCGTGAGGGGTGTTTGACGAAATGGATGTGAGGGATGAGGTCACCTGGGGCACCATGCTGCACGGGTATATCAAGTGCGTCGGTGTGGATGCAGCGTTGTCCTTCTTTGATCAGATGCCTATGAAGAGCCCGGTTTCTTGGACGGCGTTGATCACTGGCCATGTCTAGGCCAAGAACCCTATCCGAGCGCTAGAGCTTTTTGGTAGGATGGTGCTGGAGGACCACCGTCCTACTCATGTTACGATTGTAGGCGTACTGTCCGCCTGTGCTGACATTGGTTCTCCAGATCTAGGACGTGTCATCCATGGATATGGAAGTAAATTCAATATCAGCACAAATATCATCTTTAGCAATGCTCTGATGGACATGTATGCAAAGAGTGGGAGCATAGAGATGGCCTTTGCTGTGTTCGAAGAAGTACCGTTGAAGGATGCGTTCACGTGGACAACTATGATCTCGAGCTTCACTATCCAGGGTTATGGGAGCAAAGCTCTGGAGTTCTTTGGGGACAAATACTGTGACCTTTGTGTCAGTTTTGTCAGCGTGCAGCCATGCTGGGTTGATACAACAAGGCAGAGAGCTATTTGATAAAATGCGTAAAGTCTACAATGTCAGTCCCCAGCTTGAGCACTATGGATGTATGGTTGATTTGTTAGGACGTGGTGGACTGCTAGAACAAGCAGAATCCTTGATATCTGATATGGATATAGAACCTGATACTGTTATATGGAGGTCACTTCTTAGTGCATGCCTTGTTCATGGCAATGACAGATTGGCTGAGATTGCTGGACAGGAGATTATTAAGAGAGAACCAGGGATGATGGGGTTTATTTTCTTTTTTGGAACATATATGCATCATCAGATAGGTGGAAAGAAGCTCTGGATATGAGAAAGCAAATGTTAACAAGGAAGATCTTCAAAAAACCAGGGTGTAGTTGGAATGAAGTGGATGGTGGTGTCCATGAATTCTTGGTAGAGGACAAGACACATGATGCTCGAAGGGAAATTTATGAGACATTGGAAGGAATTGATAGGCAGTTAAAAATAGATCTTAGATTATTACCACTGAAAGAGAACTCATTAGTCTATACAGATGTGGAACTCTTATTTTAAATATTTATAGTGGCCATTTCTTTATTATTGACTTATATAAGAGACTCTTCGGGCCTTTCGATTAAGACAATTTTTTCTGTAAATAGCATTGTGCCTTTTCCCAGAATTTTAGGACATTATACTATAATACTGTAATTAGTACTGTTCACATTTTTACAATTTCACTTGTAATTATGTATGATCCTTTTTCTGTACTATGCTTACAACTTGATGTCAATGCATTATTCTTCGTTAGCAAACTTATTGAAGTCTTTCACTTAAGCTTGCAATATTGGCGTCGATTGTTTATGTAGGCTAAAATAAGAGTAGAGAGTTAGACATGCTGCTTTCAATTATGTACTTGTTTGCAACATTTTTCATCTATCTTATTTTGTTTGTGTTCTTTGCCTGTGATTGACTGATTGTTTCATCAAGTTGCTTGTTACATTTTATTGGACTCAACTTTCTAACTTTCTCTTTCACCTACTGTTAGATGTCTTCTGGAGATGAGATCGTCGGAGATGAAAGGGTTGAAGAGACACATTGCAAATATATTAGGCGCTACAAGTGTGAATTTTGCTCCGTTGTCAGGTCCAAGATGTGTCTCATCCGAGCTCACATGGTTGCTGATCACAAGGTATACCGTTTTGCAGATTTTTTCTGCACATGGGTCAGATTAATTCTTTGTGCTTCAGCGCACACCCTTTTTTTCTGTTAATATATAGGTATATCCTGTTTGTTTTCCACCTATATATCATTATCTTGTTGATACATAGGTATTTCTTATTTAGTTTCCGTTTAGATGTAAATACCTTCACCAAGCATGTGGAGCAAGGGAGCACAAAATCTAAGATTTATTAATAATTCTGATTTGCTGAATAGGCTTATATTATGGCATAACACTTCAAATGGAAATAGAGATGCGAAGTGGGAACCATTGATGTCTCATCCTACTTCAACTAGGAAGTTAAATTCAATTATTTTGTCTGTTCAGATCATAGATCATGTTACTTTGTCTTGGCAGCATCATTTAAATTCTGTCATTTGGCTTGCATGCTGATTGATTTTTCACTACGGGTTGGTTTTTATCAATCATTACTTCTGCATTATGTTTCCATAGATATTTTCACCCTGTTGACAAAATCTATGGTATTTCTAATCCTTTCTCTCCAACATTTATCTATAGGATGAGCTGGAGATATCAGAAATCTACAACTCAAACGGTGAAAAGATTGTTCATGAGGTTGAACGTACTTGTGAAGAGTGCGGAGCTTGTTTCCGGAAGCCAGCTCATCTGAAGGAGCATATGCAAAGTCATAAAGAGGTTGGTTGTATGAATAGAATATGAAACCAATCTATAAGATTGTAATACATCACAGATTTCCTGATCCGGCTGTCAAACAAATTGTTCTACTCTTTACAAATCATCTCTATTGTTTTGCAGGGTTTAGACTATTAGCAGTGTGAAGCATTGGATCCCATTTTAAGAACTCCAAAATGCACGGAGGCACATCTTAATCTTGCTTGGACTAGTAACAGGTTGGGATGACCTCCTGTGAAGCTCCAACAAGATTGCCTCCTTCACGCTCATTAAGAAGGTTCGTCCTTGTTTGTACTTGTTTAGTATTGTTTTGGTCATTACATAACTTTGTGTGACAATCTGCATAATCTGTTGCCCTCTTTGTTTCCAACGAAGTTATATCTATGAATTGTGCCTGTCTATTGACTTCTATATGCAATAATTTTGAGTTTCATAAATGAAGAAATGGCTAGTCTGCAAGTTCATAGGCCATGAAAGGCATATATAATTGGTTTATTGATGAGGGGAGAATACCTATTCCTACCATTGCACAACCGCCTCCATTTATTTTCACTATTGGAGCTTTCAGTTTTGCCATCCCTCCAGAAGATGAGGTGAAGCCCACGTTCAGGACTCCGCCAAGTTAGAGGCATGTCATGGAGGTTGAGGTGTTCCACGTAGTATGCTATTTTATTTTCGTGTGTTTTGTTTTTAGTTGGTTCGAACCATGTTTGGGTTCAGCCGGTTTGAGTTTGTGTTAGGTTCGGTTCGGGCCTGTCCAACCGAGTTAGGTTTTGAGTCACCCATATAAAGGGTTCGGCAGCCGCCATGTATCCTTAGACAAGAATTTGAGATTAAATTTATCGTGAGGTTCGTCCAAAGATGGGTCACGTTGATCCTTATCATCTTGGTATCAGATTCGTCGGGTTTCTCACGGCGATTTCGTCTAAGATTTATCTGCTGAGTTTTAAGATTTATCTGCTGAGTTTGATCTGCTGGAGTAGTTCTACCGGAGGCTACTGCGCCGAGACACCGGTTCTGTTGATCGGAAGATTGAGATCGTGGAGAGGCTGCTTCCGATCTGTCCGAGTCGATCTGCTCACGATCTGCTCTTGGTAATCGAGAAGGTTTTGGAGTCCCTGCCGCCGCCACGATCTGTCCGTGTGGTGTCCTAGGTTTCTCTACCGAAGGCTACTAGCGATCGCTCGTCCACGTACTGCTACTAGCGATCGCTCGTCCACGTACTGGAGTACTACTTGATCGTATTGGAGTACTACTTGGACACGTTTTCCAAGGAGATTTAATTACCATCAAGTGTACCTATTGGATTCAGCTTGCTACATCGGAGATCAACGAGATCGTTTTGCTCGCAACCTGGACAAGCTGACGCGACCTGGAGCTTCCCTTGTCACGCGACCATCGACGGCGTTTGCGCTGCGATCATCTGTTTCCGCGTGTCCAGTCTTCAAGCTTCTGTTCGAGCTGTGATCTGTTGTTTCTGCTGAGATGTCTGCGTCAGAGTTTGCTGAGAATTCTGCTGCTACTGCAGGCGCACCTAAGCCGAAGGAGGTCCCTCTTCCGGTTTATGCTGATGATCTTCCTGCCAATGTTCGTGAGGGGTTTGACAAAACCTGCATTTACATTAAGGATTGTACAGATGCTTTGGAGGAGAGGTTAAACAGCAAATTTGAGGACATCACCACTAGGCTCGATGCCTTGACGGATAACCTCATAAATCCGCGCCGTACAGAGCCCCCTACTGCTGATACATTACAGGATGCGCTACCATGGCGTGATGGACTAGCTGATGGTCGTCGCCGTCCTGCGCACCGGCACTTCGTGGCGTTGATGCTGATTTGGAGGATGATGTTGGATATGCACCCCAACACGCACTTTTGATGCTCGTCCCACCGCCGCAGTTCGTGTTGGACAGGCTGCACGTATTCCCTTGGATGATGGTATTGGACGTGTCAAAATTTCCATACCACCTTTCTCCGGCGCGGGCAGTCCCGAGGATTATTTGGAGTGTGAGATGCGTGTGAATCATATTTTTGCAGCCCACCATTACACTGAGGAGAAAAAACTTCAACTTGCAGCTATTGAGTTTTCTGGTTATGTACTGATTTGGTGGAGCCAAATTTTGCGTATGCACAATCGCCCAACGTCGTGGAGAGGTATGAAAGAACTCATGCGACGCCGTTTCGTTCCTGAGCATTACAAGCGAGAGATGTACAATAAATTACAGCAGCTTACTCAAGGTATAAAATCCGTGGATGAGTATTATAAAGAGATGGAGTTGTTGATGATACGTACAGGCACAACGGAGGACCCGGAGGCCACGATGTCTCGGTTTTTCAATGGTCTGAATATTGAGGTGCAAGATCGTGTGGAGATGGTCATCTACTATAGTCTTCAGGACCTTGTGCACCAAGCTGAGCGTGCGGAGCAACAACTCAAACGACGTCAAGCTACAGCCCCTGTACCTACATGGCGTCGTTCCAATAGTGAGGCTGGTGGTCCTAGTGTTAAGCCGACACCTTCTACACGCTCCAATAATATTTCTCTCGAGGTGCCAAAATCTGGAGTGTCTAAAGCTGCTTCTAGTACGCAATCCACAACACACATTGAGTGTTTTACTTGTGAAGGCCGAGGACACATGAGGCGTCAATGCCCTAATGCTAAGAGGGTGATGCTCACACAAGATGGCTATATTTCTGCTAGCGATGAGGAGAATATTGATGGGCCGTCTAGTGAGAACTCTGATGACAACAAGGTTGATGTGTATCCTGAGGATGCTGCTCCTAATTGTAAAAGTTTGATGGTGCAGCGTGTGCCAGAAGACCGCATAGAGGGACAAGGGCAGCGCTGGAATATTTTTCAGACCCAATGCACTGTCAAGGATACCAGTTGCAAGCTGATTGTGGATGGTGGCAGCTACACCAATATCGTCAGCAAGAGCTTGGTTGATTCGTTGTCTTTACCTACATGGAAGCATCCGCAGCCACATTGTGTTGAGTGGTTGTATAATTCAAGCAAGCTGAAGGTAACACATAAGGCGCGTCTGAAAATTTCTGTAGGTGATTATGAGGACACAGTGGTCTGCGATGTATTGCCTATGGATGCATGTCACGTGCTTTTAGGCCGACCGTGGCAGTTTGCTCGACATTCTGTTCATAATGGGCGTACCAATGTGTATTCCTTGTGGCATAAAGGGAAGCGTCATGTGCTGCAGCCTATGTGTGACGAGGATATCAAAGTGAATGTCGTCGCTGTGAAGAAGAAGGTTCCAAGTGTCAAGCTGAAACCGAGGACGGTTTCCTCTCAAGTTGGGGGGATGATGAGGGGAGAATACCTATTCCTACCATTGCACCACCGCCTCCATTTATTCTCACTATTGGAGCTTTCAGTTTTGCCATCCCTCCAGAAGATGAGGTGAAGCCCACGTTCAGGACTCCGCCAAGTTAGAGGCATGTCATGGAGGTTGAGGTGTTCCACGTAGTATGCTATTTTATTTTCGTGTGTTTTGTTTTTAGTTGGTTCGAACCATGTTTGGGTTCAGCCGGTTTGAGTTTGTGTTAGGTTCGGTTCGGGCCTGTCCAACCGAGTTAGGTTTTGAGTCACCCATATAAAGGGTTCGGCAGCCGCCATGTATCCTTAGACAAGAATTTGAGATTAAAGTTATCGTGAGGTTTGTCCCAAGATGGGTCGCCATATCGAGGTGTTGCTGGTTTATGATTGCTAATCGTTTCGATCTGTTGTTTGCGCATCGCGTGGGATTGATTTCATCGATCCAACGTTGTTGTTCTTGGTTCGCCGTGAAAGATTGGGCCTAAAACCCTTTTGGATCACGTTAATCCTTATCATTTATGGTTTGCTTGAGGTTGTCTATTGTACATTGTGATATTGCATATTTGTGAAATGGATCCTACAGGGAATATGGGAGGTCCATCTACTTTGTTTCTACTGTCCTCTTTGTCTTAATTTCTTTGGGCTTCAGATTCTGCGGTCCTTAGATGGAGCGAAGATGGGATCAAAATCAAGATGCCATCTCAGAAAGCTTGGGCCTTATTTAATACTCCCTCCGTTCCTTGATATAAGGTGTATTAGGTTTCTGAAAAAGTCAAACTTGCCTATCTTTGACCAACATATCTAGGAAAAACTATAAACATATGAAATACTAGGAAAGTAATAAATGAAAACTTATTTCAAAATGAATCCAATGATAATGATTTGGTATTATAAATGTTAAAAATATTTTCTAAAATCTTGGTCAAAGATAGTCAATTTTGACTTTTTCAGAAACCTAATACACCTTATAATAAGGAACGGAGGGGTAGGTTTTTTGGCTTGCTATGGTGTGGATACTCATTAGGCTTTACTCAACAATTAATCGTTAGATTATTGTGGATCCTTTGGAGATAAGGGTGACAATGCCCTTATTTTATCCTGCTATCTCTTAGCGGGTTTCCTTATGGGAGCTTTGCGAAGAGTGAGGATCCGATATCAAAATGTCGTCTCAGAAAACTAGCACCGCTCTTCATTGGTTCTCAGCTCGCTATGATGACAATACTCTCAAATCTTGACTCGACAATTGAGCATTAGGTGTGTTATGGATCCTTTGGAGATAAGGGATGCACTTCCTTGTTTTATCCTGCTATCTCTTCGTGGTCTTCCTTATGAGAGCATTATGTAGAGTGAGAGGATCCAATAACAAAACGTCGTCTCAGAAAGCTAGCACCATTCTTTGTTGGTACTCAGCTCGCTATGGTGACAATACTTTGTTCAAATGATATTCTGTAGGCTTGGTCACTTTGTTTCGGTTCCTATTTATTTCTTTAAATTAGTTTTGAACATAAATTTGGGTTCAAGAGTTCGGAGTGAAACTTGAAGGGCTAAAGTTATATCATGTAGCCATCTCATGGAATATCCAAGTTTCAGAATCTACCGCCCTCTTGTAATTGTTTGGATGATATGGTATTAAGTGCTTGAGACTGGGACAATTTATATAACTGTTTTTCTGGTTAGATGCAATACTGTATATTTACTAAACAGCTAACAGTACTGCAGTTGCTTCAGTTTAGACTCATTTTTCCTGCTTGACTGCAGAGATCCTTTGTCTGCCCACTGGAAGACTGCCCTTTCAGCTATATAAGAAAAGACCACTTGAACCAGCATATGCTTAATCATGAGGGGAAGTTGTTTACATGCCCTCTAGAAGGCTGTGGCAAGAGGTTCAGTTTCAAGGCAAATGTGCACAGACATGTTAAGGAAATGCATGAGCATCAGGATAAAGATGAAGACACTAAAAGCAGCCAGCAATGTGTTTGTCAGGAGGAGGGCTGTAACAAGGTTTTCAAGTATGCTTCTCGGCTGAAAAAACACGAGGAGTCACATGGTATGTCCTCAGTGCTAATCATAAGATCAGTAGACTCCATGTTATCGCATTGTACTGTAGCTCATTCGTTATTGTTCTTCATATTTATGCAAAGCTTATGGGATGTCCAAATCTGAATGCATATTCTTGCTGTTTTTCTGGCAGTTAAATTGGACTATGTGGAAGTAGTCTGCTGTGAACCTGGGTGCATGAAGACATTCACAAATGTCGAGTGCCTGAGGGCTCACAACCAGTCTTGCCATCAATTTGTTCAATGTGACATTTGTGGTGAAAAGCACCTGAAGAAGAATATTAAAAGGCATCTGCGAGCTCATAGTGAAGACCTCTCTACTGAAAGGATTAAATGCAGTATTGAGGGCTGTGAAAGCACATTTTCCAACGTAAGAATTATGAATACACTGGCTGCTACCTTACTTTTCTCTCGCTCTACATTCAAGTGTGGTTCCAGCTACATATATTTTCAGCTGACGTTTCCTCTGCCCTACCACTGCAGAAATCGAATTTAACCAAGCATTTGAAGGCATGCCATGATCAGGTGCAAACCTTCTCTTGTCGAGTTGAGGGGTGTGGCAGGCTGTTCACCTACAAGCATGTTAGGGACAGGCATGAGAAATCCAGCGCCCATGTATACGTAGAGGTGAGTTTTTGCTACCTGATCTGTACGGTTCACAAAATGTGCATCTCCTTTTGCCCCGATGCACTTAGTAGCAAGTGAATGACGTTGTAACCTCATGCAGGGTGACTTTGCGGAGATGGACGAGCGGATGCGCTCGTGTCCAAGGGGCGGACGGAAGAGGCAGGCCGTGACGGTCGAGACCCTGTCTCGCAAGAGGGTGACCATTCCCGGCGATGCCTTATCCCCGCTGGAGGGTGCGGAGTACCTGCGCTGGTTGCTCGCTGGTGGGGATGATTCCAACCACTCCGAGTAGCAGCGCTCTTGCCTTGCGGGGGAAATGCGGCTGTTATGTCGAGGTCGTGATACATTTGGGTGTTGTCATGTATGTATAGGTCTTTACGGTATGCTAGTATTAGTTTGGCGCCAAGTTGGTGTGGTTATGAAAATCGTGTTTATATATAATATTATATGTAATGCAGTTCTGACTAGTGTAGTAGTGTGGCAGTTGTGTTTATAGGATGCTTCGCGCTAGTTTGTAACTGGACTTGGCTACTACTGAAATGGAAACCATGTTTATGGTATCAAGTTGTAAGTATCTTCGATGCTATATGTTGAAATGAAGACCCAAGATTTTTCTGGCAGGCACACACCTGAATCAGATAGTACTCTTTTATGTACACTTTCTAACCGTGGAATTTCTGTTTGACTGGCAAGTTATCAACGATTCTTGCTGGACGTGTAAACATTCTTTGAGGGCGCCGGGAGGTGGACTGGTGCTAAACGGTTGATGAGCACCCTGCTGGGTACGAAGGGAAAGAGGCTATTCTGTGTGAGTGATCTGTGCTCAAGCTGGAAAAGTTCCTAATCTCGAGGGTACTGCGTGACAAATCCAAAGAAAAATAGAAAATAGAATTTAAAAGTGAAGCCAACTGAGTTTATGATTAGTTTTATAGAACAAACGAATGCAAAGGAGAAGATGAATTCACATTCTTTGCTTCCAAGTTCTCGCGGCGGATTAATCCTTGTCCATGCCGCCTCAGATTTTTTTAACTAAGTTAAATTGTGCTAGATTTTACATTCCACTTTCAATCAATGTAATCAATCTTTAAGAAAGATGCATGACGCGCCTCACTTTACACATGAAGCCCCAAATTGGCCATAAAGGTAGCATCGCAAACGCAAAGCAAAAGTATATAAAAAAAGTCCACTAAGTTTATCCAGTTCACCTGGAAGCGCAAGAACACAAGGATACGAAGAAGACAGCACGTGGTAGCTATGCATATGTTACGATTTTCAGGTTACGTTAGGAGCATGCCGTGCAAAAGATCTGGTCGCTTTTTCCGCGTCCGCAACAACTGTTGTACGACTTCCCTCATTCAAATATGACATGGGGTGGGTGTTTAGGAATAAATCATGTTCTAATTATGTTCCAAAGCTTGGTCAAATAATCCTCATAGGTTGGCCCATAACTATAAGCACAACTTTTTTGTCCAAATCTGCCAACATGGAACATAACCAAACAGTGAGAAGATGGAAGACACAACGATTTTAATTAAACATCGCCAGACAATCTTTGATTCCACGTGCTTCCATGGAAAGCATACAACAAGCAAAGCAAATCAACCACAGGGTAAATACTAGTAGTAGTAGTAGTAGTAGTAGTAGTAGTAGTAGTAGTAACTCAAAGCAAGCCACCATCATTCCAGTTGCCTAATTGTCTCCAGAAGATAGATAATAGAGGGGAAGTTGCCAAATTAACTCTTAACAGCTCCACTTCCCAGTTAACCATTGCGTGCTACGTCAAGAGTCGCTCCAAGTGAAGTGATACAGTTGGAAGAAGCTGCAGCAAAGAAGCCATCCATGCACCCCAGCAAACAGAATACAATTCTAGATACCTGTGAAGCAAATCCATGTCATCAGCCAAAACTATTCTTCCAAGGAAAGGCCGTTAAAGTCACACTAGCTCACAATTTTATATGATTCAAACAATAAATATTAGCTTCATCATTGTGGAAAAGGTACCAAAAACACCGAAGTTGAATCATTTCAGCGTTGTTGGGGAAAAACAGCAATAGAAACAGAGATACTATTCAGTAATTTGTGGTCTAGTGAGTGGCACACTTGCAACTTTTGCACATTATCGAGTATTTTTGCATCTTCTCCTGGAGGAAAACATCCAACTTACCAGGTCATTCGACCATGGAAAAGCAGAAGCATCAGGTTTCTAGCTTATATGCATATTCTTTAAAAATACACAAGCTGGCTATTCACTAACTAACCAGATTGAATCTAATTCATGACAATACATAGAAACCTAAAGCAATGGATCATAAGACCACCTAATATTAATTAAAGCTTCCATGTGTACCAAAATAGATGTCATTTTTTAGCAGTGGACAGCATCAAATACAGCACTATAACCACTACTTCTGATGATAACATACTAGTAAAGCTAAAATTGCAACACATGATGAAAGCGGTTGTTCGGATGAATCTAGTCTTATCACTTTGCACATGTCTTGGGTACAGAGTATTAGTCGCCTAAGGTTGCCGAATTGAAGAAACTAGATCGCACACAGCATAGCTACAGCCTAGAGCTAATATCATCGTTCAATTTCCAAGTTCCAGCTGTTATTTATCTTATCTTGAGAGAAAAAATAAACTGCACTACAGCTAAGCTATGCGTGACAATAGGCAGGCACCAATAGAATTTGGTTCTATTCTTTTACAATGAACTTGCCGGTCCTGGCTACTAAAGCAGAAGATGTGACATAAACCAAATCAGATACCGCGAGCAACTACTTTTCCAGATCATGACAGTCACACTCACATAAACACCATACAAAGCATGGGGAGAGAACACCAATACTATATGTTGAACAGATCATCAGGGAGCAAAATAATAATTGATACAACACTAGTTAAAATGCATGGTTAGCTTAACACGAACGTACGTGAATCAAAAACGGAACTTGGTTTTGGTTATACCGGCAGTGCATTACCTGCAGCATAGACACTTTCAAATGCACGATAGTGGTACCGCCTTGGTTTCGGAAGAAGCCTCTTGAACTGCAATGAATCAAGCTGGAGAGTAAAGAGGCTATCACCGCTCCACAGCAACACCACATTGTTGTCCTCGGCCAAGGCCTCTACCTCTGGGCACTTATCTGAATCTGAATCCAGGGAAAGTAGCTTGTCCAGTTGAATAGTTGTCCACCCCCCCATGATCCTCTACCATCAGAATAGGTATTCATCTTCCACAGCTTGGCGGTGAAGCCCGACACGCAGAGTAAACCGAGCCCACCACCCTGTGCCCGCATGACTGTGAAGCTTGTGTGGAGATCAACAGGTATTGGTATCAAAGATAGGGTCTCCCTCTCCAAATCAAACTCGAGAATATTTGGTGGCATCCCAGCAAGTCTCCAATAAAGGGAATCCCCAACCAACACAGCGGGCATGCTGGATACTTCAAGAAAGTCCCAAGATGGAATGGGTGCTGAGATGAGATCACCCCAAACCCGAGCCTCTGACGAGTAAACACGGGCGAGGATTCGACGAGTGACCTTGCTGTCTGTCGCTACCAAGACCACCTTGAAGTCTCCGGCGGCAGCAGCGGAGAGCACCGCCCCGTGGACGCTGGCCTTGTTCGATTCGAACCCTGCGGGAATAGCTAGCATGGTCTGCTGGCCGGTGACGGGGTCCCACACCATGAACTGGAGCGATTTGCGGTAGAAGATTAGCACGAGGCCATGGCGGCACCCGTAGAAGGAGTAGTTGTTGTCGAGCTGCAAGGAGAAGCGGCCGGGCGGAACGCGATTGGGAACTCGGGAGTAGGAAGGAAGGATAGCCCGTGTGCATCTCGGTGGAAGACACCGAGGAGGGGAGCGCTGCGGCGGTGGTGGCGGCGGAAGCGGCGAGAGAAAGCTGGGTCGGAGGCGAGGCTGCGCCAGCGCTTGCAGACGGCGGACGCGCGGGGGAGCGAGGACGGGAGCGGCGGGAGGCGGAGGAGGATCTCCGAAAGCAGGTCGTCGACGTCCAACGGCGAGCGGCGGCGGCGCATCTCGCCCAACTCGCAGCTCATGCTGTAGGATGTGGTGACCTAAAGCGAGCGACACTGGAGAGAGGCTGCCGTGAGACTGAAATTAAGCCCACTGGAGAAAGGCCCACCCAAAGGACACAAGTGTTTTTGCGAGTTGTATCTCCTTTTTATTTCAAAACTAAGTTAAAAGGTGCTACTCCCTCCGTGCATCCATACTTCTAGCATTTGTTGAGGTTAAACTTTTTAAAATTTGACCAATTTTATATAAAATAATAGCAACATATATGATATAAAATCCGTGTATTACGAAACTACATTTCAAAACGGATATAATGATACCAATTTAGTGTTATAAATGTTGTTACGTTTCCCTATAAATTTGTCTAAACTTTTTTTTGTTTTGACTATCATAAAAGTTAAAATTACACTTACCTAAGGACGAAGGGAGTACATTTCACATTCAAATTTCAATGTAATAAATATGACATGGGATAAAGGTTTAGGAGTAAATCTTCTAACAACTTTGTTCCAAAGCTAGGTCATATAATCCACATATGTTGGCCCATAAGACATTGCATGGTCACATAGACAGCCGTTTCCGTATTTCCTGGAGCGTGGGTTGTTAGTGACTCAGACGGGGATTACTCGCACGTCTTACCCGACCCGCGCTATATAAATAGGCAGGCGCAAACCCTAGCCATCACTAGCAGTTAGATTGCATTTTCCTCCTCGCGCTCCCGCCCCACCGCCATTCCATCTCGATGTACTACTCTTGGTTACTCCATCGCACCGGTTGCGTGCACGGCCGTTCGAGAGAGCAGCCTCCGAAACCCCGTCTCTTTGACTCAGTACTGTGAGAGAAACGATAAAGTTTTTGGGGGAGCAGCGCAACTACTCACGTTCACCTCTTCGACTAAGTCCGACTACCTCAACTTCATCGCCAAGTCGGACACTAGCAAGACCCTTGCTGATGTTGATGCTGCTGTGCCGCCAAGGGCAAGGTGTGCCCCGACTCCTGCTGCTTCACGGTTGGTCATACCATCCACCAACTAGTATGTCATCTTTTCTCTACCACTATTTCCTTTAATTATTACTAGATATGCAATTGGTATAAATGTGTTAGGTTTTCACTTGCTGATACGTCCCAAACGTATCTATAATTTTTGATGCTCCATGCTTGTTTTCTACCAATTGCCATATGATTTTTACATGTTTACCTTCGTTTTCCGGGTATTTATTGGACTAACCTATTAACAAGATGCTCAGAGCCAGTTCTGTTTTCTGCTGTTTTTGTATTTCAGAAAAGCTCTTAAGGAAATATTCCCCAAAAGTCGAAAATCTGCAGAGATCAATTTTTAACCCGGAACGAAGACGGAGCCCGAAGGACAGCACCAGGGGGTGGGGCCACCTCCCAAGCGACACCAGGCGCGCCCCCCCTTGGCCGCGCCATGAGGCCGCCTGATGGCCCTGGCCACCCCCCGGCTCCGCCTCTTTGCCTATATTGCCTTTTATCCTAAAAACATCAGGGACGGAGAAACTTTCCACGAAAGAGATACAGAGGCGCCGTCACCTCGAAAGTACAATCTAGGGCTTCTGGAGTCCTGTTCCGGCACCCTGCCGGAGGGGGGAATCGTCACCGGAGGCTTCTTCATCACCATGTCTGCCACCCCGGTGATGCGTGATTAGTTCATCCCTGGACTACGGGTCCATAGCTGTAGCTAGATGCTGTTCTCTCCACTTTGTGCCACCATGTTTAGATTTGTCAATTGTCCAACTGTAATTTGTTTACCCAGCATGTTTATTATTCGGAGAGACACCACTAGTGAAACTATGGCCCCCGGTTCACTTATCTTCATTGTTTACAATCTCATTTACTTGCTTTTCATCATCACTTGCTTGCTGGTCCTTTTAATTTTAATCATCTCCAACCATTCGATACAATTAATTCTCTAGTTCACAGCAAGACGGGAAGATTGACAACCTTCCTGGAAAGTTGGGAGCAAGAGAGAGTTTGTGCTTTGGTGCAGGTCCACGTTTGTTGAAGCGCCAGACAACAAGAAACCTACTGAGAGCATTGGAGTCCTACTGGATTGATAATCTTGGTTCTTAACTGAGGGAAATTACTGCTACGCTACATCATTCCTTCCACTTGGGGTTTCCCAACGTGTGTGACTGATACACGCCATCAAGCTTAATTTATGGCGCCGTTGTCGGGGATTTCAAACTTTCAGCCAGGGGAGTTACACACTTCCACTTTATATCTTTTGTTTTGTTCTTACTTAGTTTACTTTTGTTTAGCTTATTCTTCCTTATATCAAAAATCCAAAAAAAATTAGTTCTTTAGTTTCTAGTCTTTTACTTGCTTTGTTAGTTTATCTTGTTTTATCTTGCAAGCATGGGTACCATTGATGCCACAAAGCTTTGTGACTTTAGTAGTACCAATAAGAATGATTCATATGCACACCAATTGCTGCACCTGCTACTAGAACAGAATTCTATGAATTAAACCTGCTTTATTGAATCTTGTCATGGAAGAACAATTTTCTGGTATTGGAGAAGATGTTGTCTCTCATTTAAATAACTTCGTTGATTTATGTGATATGCAAAAGTATAAAGAGGTATATGGTGACATTGTTAAATTGAGACTATTCCCTTTCTCATTAAGAGGAAGAGCTAAAGAATGGTTATTGTCTTTGCCTAAAAATAGTATTGATTCTTGGACTAAATGCAAAGATGCTTTTTGGAAAGTATTATCCACCTGAAAAAATTATACAATTGAGGAGTAATATTATGAACTTTAGACAGAATGATAATGAACATGTTGCTCAAACTTGAGAAAGAATGAAAACTATGGTAAAGAATTGTCCCACACATGGATTAACTACGTGGATGGCCGTTCAAACTTTTTATGCAGGATTAAATTTTTCTTCGAGGAATTTATTGGATTCAGCTGCGGGAGGAACCTTTATGAATCTCACATTAGGTGCAGCAAATAAATTATTGGATGATTTGATGACAAATTATTCTCAATGGCACACAGAAAGAGATCCAATAGGTAAGAAGGTAAATTCTGTTGAGGAGGTCTCTTCGTTGAGTGATAAGATTGGTATGCTTGCTTCTTTGCTTCGTAAACAAGTGCCTATGGATTCTAATAATGTCCCTTTGAACTCTCTGGTTGCTAATGAAAATGATCAAGTTGATGTTAATTTTATTGCTAGAAACAATTTCAACAATAATGCTTATAAAATAATTTTGGTGGTAACAACTATAGGCCATATCCTCCTAATAATGGTAATTCATATGGAAATTCTTATGGCAATGCTTACAACAACTCTAAAAGTTCCACCTCTGATCTTGAAAACATGCTTAAAGAGTTTATTTCTACACAAAGAGTTAAACTGTTGAGGAAAAGCTGGAAAAACTAGATAATCTTGTCCTAAATGTTGATAGTCTTGCTCATGATGTTGAAATTTTAAAAATTAGGATACACCTCTTGAAGTAAATAAAACTGAAGCTATAAATTCTATACAAGTTCAAATAAATGACAACATAAGAATGTTAGCTCAAATCCGTGCTAGAAGAGAAAGAGAAGCTGAAATAGCTGAAATTTTGCTAAAAGATAGTCTATTAAAATTTGTACCATCCAACCATTTGAAGAACTTAAAACTTTAAGTACCCATGAGTATCCTAATGGTTTTAAACATGTTAATGGTAAAACAAGTGGGATTGGAGAGGTCAAGACTTTAGGTAGAAGGAGTCCCCAAAAGTCAAAGAGTGTGAATTTTTCTAGTGAGAAAATTGCTGAAAGTGGGCTTGATGATAATAAGATTTTAGGAGAAACTTTTCCCACTATATTTGAGGATGATAAAATTGATTTTATAATTTTACCCTCTCTGATGTTATAAAGTTCTTAGAAAAAATGGCTAAAGATCCCAATGCTAGTAAGTTAAATATTGCTTTCCCCAAACATATTACTTAGTCTCTTATAGAAGCTAGAGAAGAAAGTCTCAAACTTGAAGCCTCTATTCATAGAAAATTACAAGATGGCTGGGAGCCTACTATTAAGATAAGGGTAAATGATTTTATTGCAATGCTTTATGTGATCTTGGAGCTAGTTCTTCTATTATGACAAAAAGTTTATATGATATGCTTGAATTGAAGCCTTTGAATGATAGTATTTTGGGAGTCCACCTTATTGATTCCACCGTTAAAAGACCTTTGGGAAGGATTGATGATGTTCGTATTATTTCTAATGATAATTATATTCCCGTTGATTTTCTTGTTTTGGATATTGAATGCAATGCTTCTTGTCCTATTATTTTGGCAAGACCTTTTCTTCGCACCGTTGGTGTTGTGATTGATATGAAAGAGGGAATTATAAGGTTTTAGTTTCCCCTTAAAAATGGCATGGCACACTTCCATAGAAAGAGAATGAAGTTATCTTTTGAGTCCATTGTGAGGGCTAGCTATGATTCTATTGACAATACTTGATTCTTGCTTTATGCCTAGCTAAAAGGCGTTAACGAAATGCTCTTGTGGGAGGCAACCCATTATCTTTTTGCTTTCAGTTTACTTTTATTTTCTTTTGTGTTTTGGAAGTTGCTACCTCTGTAGTAACGTCTCCTTATCCTTTTTATTTTGTTTTTGTGCCAAGAGTAACCTCTATTTGAAAGGAAGTACAATTTGTGGTTTTTGCTATCCCGAAACAGATTTCTGTGCTTCACAAAGAAATTCATATATCTCAGCCAGAGTGCGATAAACTCTTGAAAAAAATAGGGCACATGACCCAGGTTGTTATCTAACTTTCATTAGTTGAACATTTTCTGATTTGTGCCACGGAAGTGCCTCGAAAAATTCATCTTTATAGTAAGTTATGTTTTGACAGATTTTTGCCTTTGTTTGCATTTGCCTCTTTATCTATTTCTTTTGGTGTTCTCTAGGGGTGGAGAGCTTTAAAAGAAGTAGTGATAGTAGCTAATGTTTAAATTGAGTGTTTTCATTGTGTCAAAACTGAACCAAGTGGATTTATTTATTTGATGCACTAACCCTGCTAATGAAGATTATGCGAAATTTTGTGTGAAGGAAGTTTTCAATTGTAAGGAGAGGAGGATGATATGAGAAGATCAAGAATGGACAAAAGCTCAATCTTGGGGATGCCCATGTCACCCCCAAGACATATCCAATAAGTACAAGCGTCAAAGCTTGGGGATGCCTTCTTCATCAACAATATTATCAGGTCACCTTTCAAGACACTATATTTGTATTGCTTCACATACTATGTGGTATTCTTGGAGCGTCTTTTTATTTTGCTTTCAGTTTTGTTTTCTTTGTTTGCTGGTAATAAATGGTTGGATCCTAGCATTCGTGTTTGGAGAGAAACACGCTCCACTTTATTGTTTAGAACACTCTAGTTTTCACTCTTATTGTTCTATGAGTGTTCAGTTTTTGCTAGTGCCGTTTTTCGCTCTTGTTTTTATTGCTTATTTTGTTCATAGCTTGTTGGTTTGCTTTATTTAGATATTAATAGCTCTCTGGTCTTTGATGAGTATTTTTTAAGAGAGTTGTTTCAAATAAGTTTATTGGTGTTGGTTAAGAGTAAAAAGTTTCATGCTTATAGTGGTGCAAAGGAAGCTTGATGAGACTGTGGCTAGGCTTTGACATGTCATGTTATATGCTATTTTAATTATGTTCTTAGTGATTTATGATATAGCATGACTAGTCTCAAATAACTGAGAGTGTTTAATGTGCTATTGAAATTAAATCATGTGTTGCTTTGATCATAATGCGACATGATATTGTGGTATCCTCCTTTGAAGATTTATTTGGATTGACTTGGCGCATGCTCACACCATGTTATGACTATAAGAAAGTCACCTTTAGCCTTGATGATCATTTATTTTTAGGATAATAAATCACTTCATGCTTTGTTTAATAATGTTTTTGTCGCTATGCATGATTATGACCGTTATTGCTCTCTTAGTTGGTCGCTCCTAGTCTCTTGCTAGCCTTCACCTGTACTGAGTATGAGCTCTACTCGTGCATCCAAACCCCTTAAACCAAGTTGTTCCAATGTGTACACACCATACTACCTATGCATGGTATTTTACAGCCATTCCAAGTAAATTGCTCGTGTGCTACCTTTAAAACCTTCAAAACTATTAAACCTTGTTTTGTGTTCCTGTTTTAGCTCATGAAGAAGTATTAAATGATTTATTATTTCTCCATGTCGGATGGCTTCACCTATTGACTTGCATGCATAATGTGCTTGTCCCTAATATTGCAAAAAGAGCAGGCAAACGGGTGCCCAGTCCACAAAAGATTTACAACAATCACAATCAATCTCCTCACACTTTGTTTCTGAGAAATCAGTTCAAACATTGCTTGTGTAAACAAAGGAGAAGAGGAACGTTCTCGTTTCTCTATGGGTTGCTCTTAGAAGCCATTTGACATGGAAAGATATTAAATCATTTATTAGCATTCGTTGACATAAGCATATACCTCTCTCAAATTTTTTTTCTTCAATATTTCTGTTTTACAAATGAAAAGCTCTAGCACATGAGTGATCCCTGCTTCCCTATGCGAAGGGCCTTTCTTCTAGATATAGGACGAGTCACCACCTTCTTACTTTATGCACCAATTAGGAGAGCATAGTTGTCATTCTAAGTATAATGTGCATCATCCCAAAATTTATTATTGAGTGGAATATGATTATGATATTGCTTGTTATAAAATTATTGTATCTAGTCATCACTTGAACTTTGGAGGTGTCCTAGAATTTATGTTTTGCTATTCCATGAAGGACAAGCGAGATACCACTCTACCATGCTTTTACTATGATCAAATAAACGTATCACTTTCAATGCATCATTACTTGTTGACAATTATTTTCGTACTTTTTATGTTGCAACTTAGTGCTAAGTTTGCATTGTTCAAATAACATTTATCATGTCTTTGTTGAAGTGTTTTGATCTCATCTTACAATGCTTTACATATTGATTGATCAAGTTTGTGTTGGCATCATGTCACCTAAAAAATTATCTTTGTTATCACTTACCTACTCGAGGACGAGTATGAGTTAACCTTGGGGATGCTGATACGTCCCAAATGTATCTACCAATTG